>JAQQZT010000017.1:7917366-7933826 GCA_030068275.1 Clarias platycephalus
ACACAGAGGTCAGCCTTTCTGTAATAGTTCTTGCAAGAACAGTATTGTCAAGTGCATTTGCAAAATCCGTCAAGCACGTTATGAAGTCTTTACAGAGCAGAAGTAGCAGAAACATCTCAATATCAACTGTTCAAAGGAGTTTAATGCATTTTTTGGACGCCTTCAGCATTACTTTACAATGTAGAAAGAAATAAAAATCAGGAACCGTCATGGAGTTAGAAAGTGACCCCAAACTTTTGAACGGTAAAACATTAGATGTTTTGAAAGAACATAAAAAAATATTGAAAATCTCGAACCCCTAGCAATTCCTAAGCTGCCTGTGTTGAGCCCTTGAGCACGGCTGTGGGAGATGGCATATTTTGCAAAATCATACCAAACCAATTTTAGATTTTGTTATTTGTGGTTTTAATTAATTCCTTTATCTACTACAGTACATGTTAACTGAGTCAGATTTATTAGTAAAAAAAAAAAAAAAACCTTTAGACTAGTACCACATTTGGAGTTTATACTTGTCTGGTGGGTGCGCTAATATATTTATATTACTGTGTAACTAATGCACAGACGTGGTGTGTATCAGAATGTGTCTAAACTGAGGATGACGCCTTCTAACACCTCCACCTCACTTAGTATAATCTTTGCTAATGAACTAGGTCGAATTCTAAAGCCTTGCGGAAGGATTCTGGATATGCTGATGTAGTTCTCACAGTTGGCCAGTAGATGTCAGCAAACCTACGTTAAAGATTGCACTGCATTTCCCTCTGCAGGCTTCTGGGTGACAATTCTCACAGGATCACTGCTACATTTAACCTTCTAAACTAGACACTTCTGAACGCTACGAGCTGCAGTGGACATGGACAATAGATACAGAAACACAGAGTAGTGATACTCTATGCTCTGTTAACCTTTTAAAGTAACACTACAGCAGCAGCGCCAGTATTAAAGTCTAATCTGGCTAGGACTAGAGATAAGGGCATAAATGTGAGTTTCAATGCGAGAAATGGACTTTACCCAGAATAATTTATTAATCATGCTTTTCCAGCTGATTTCCCCTCCACACTTAGCAGCATATTTGTAAAGGTCAAATAGAAGGATTTTTTGGTGACACTTTGGTGGGTCAGTCAACAATACCGTAGATATTTTATGTTTTTAGACTCATGTCACCTGGAAAAAAAAACTTCTTTAAGGTGAACCATTGGACATGTCACCAATGTCATTTGTGTAAAATACTGAAATTAAATTACACTACCCGGCTTTTTTTTTTTTTTTTTAAGGCATACTTTCCAATATATTGTTTGAACGCATTTCGCCGCTTTGATAATTGTCACACAATGTGGTGGCATAATTCATGAGTGAAAATGATACCTTATGCTCCCAGTAACACTCTTTCAAAATTTAAGTCCTAGACTATGCCTGTGCCATCATGTGATGTGATAACCTGGTCATTTATGGTTCGCATTCAGGTCATCAGCTGGCTTTATTTTTTTGCCTCATAGATGCTGAGCCTCGACCTGAGCAACTACAGAAACCCCAGATCATAACACTGCCTCTAGATTCTTATACAGTGACCACTAGGCATGATGGTTGCATCGCTTCATGTGCTTCTTTTCTTACCCTCTGTAATTTAATTTCAGTATTTTACACAAATGACATTGGTGACATGTCCAATGGTTCACCTTAAAGAATTTCTTTTTCTTTGGAATGGGGTCAATCTGGACTCAACAGACCACATGACCTTTATTCATAACTCCAAAGTCCAATCTTTTTGCTTTCTAGCAAATTGAGCTTATAAGTGGCTTTTTTATGCCCCATAGCCGTTTAGTCCCAATCCTGTGAGTTCTCATCGCATTGTGTGTGTGGAAATGCTCTTACTTTCAAGAATGAATATAGCTGTGATTTCTTCTGCCTTTTCTTTACACCAAGCATTTAAGTGATCTTCGGTCATTTTTTCCAACAGTATTTCTTCCATGAAGTAGATGGTCCAGTACTGTCCATCCAGGTTTTATTAAAGCATTGGACAATTTCTATCCAATTCCAGTTATTGTATTTCTTTTGCATGATGCAGGCCCAAAACTTTGCCCATTGCACTATTGTCATCACAAATTAATCATTTTCAAAGTTTAACCAATGATTTAATATTTCATACTTTAATGCATAGTATTTGCAGAGTCGTTCACATACAGTAGCATAGCATTACGCTCATAGGTACAGTAAATGTCACTGTTTTACAGCTGACCAGATAACTTTAAATTGTGATTTATTAGAACATACAGTAAGGAACCCCACCTCGGTTTGTTAATATAATGATTACATCAGGCGCCATGGGATTTCCTAGTGTCAATGATCGAAATTTTTCCTTTTGCTATATTTAGGTTAAACAGACCTCTGTGTATTTTCTAATCATTGAAGAAGAAGAAGAAGAATATTCAATTATTGTCACATGTACTTTTTTTCACAGCACAGCGAAATTTCTTCTTCGCATATCCCAATTAGTAAACTGGGGTCAGAGCACAGTTGTCATAGTTGTCAGCCAGCTTACAGCACCCCTGGAGCAGATAGGGTTAAGGGCAACTTGGCGATGCTGGGGTTTGAACCCCCGACCTTCCGATCAGTAACACAGTAACCCACAGCCTTAACCGACTGAGCCACCACTGCCCACAGTGGAAGTAATGAGTTCTCACTTGGTATCGCTATGATAGTATTGGGAATACACAGTCATTATACAGGTATCATACAAAAAAATCTGAAAGGATAAACATTTATCTAAATATATCCTATATATTATATATGCCCAAAGTTATCAAAATTATTAGTCAAAAATGTGGTCATTTGGAGGTTTTAAAGCTAAAACTAGTTAAAAGTGCTTGCTTTTTTTTTTTATTTATTTTGCTTTTATATCTTACCACACTGACATTTTCCCCAGACATACTTCCCTGAAAGCTGTGTGCAATGAGCCAGACAAATATTACTATAAGGAACAGTATCTAAGTTATTAAATGATACTGTAAACCCTAACTGAGGGAAGTGACTTAGAATTTACACTCCCTGGTCATTTCTTTATGACTCATCCAGGTTTTGTTATTGATTTATTAATTTATTATCAAGACAGACAAAAATTTTAATAAATTGTGCTTTATTGCAGGTTATTACAATATATGATCCAGTGTCTAAAAGTGTCCCTTACTCTATATATTCCCGTCAACCAGTATGCTCACGGTGTATTATGGGATTGTGTGACCACACTTGATGTCCTGGTGTCATAGTGACATAGTCGTTAACACTGTGGCCTCGCGTCTCCATAGTTGAAGGTTTAATTCCCATCTCGGGTCTGTGTGCATGGAGTTTGTATGTTTTCCTCTTGGCGTTCCCAAATTGCACGTATTGTGTGAGTTACAGTGTACTGTAAGTGTGCATGTGTGCTGGTGTGCCCTGCAACAGATTGCCACCCATCCACGGTGTAACTCACCTCGTGCCCAAAGTCTCCTGGGATAGGCTCCAGACCGCCTGTGGCCCTGTACACAGGATAAGCAGAATAGATGATGAATGAATGAATGAATGAATGAATGAACGAATGAACTAGATGTCCTTCATTGTGCTTTAACAAGGCAAAATTCCAGAAATATTATACACTATAAAGTACAAGTATATGAAGTATAAAGTGCAGGTTGAAGAATTGTTCATCATCAGGTGATATTATTAAAAATAAATAAACTAATAAAACTAATAAAGATTAGTTAATTATTTATTTATCTATTACATTACCTCAGGCACCTCCACAGTTTCATCATTCATCAAAAGCACACTTTACAGAATGAAGAGACACCAGTGGAAAAAAAAATTAAATCTATGTCTTCCTTTATCTTTTTATTCTTGTTTCCTGGCTTTGCATTTGTGCACTTGTCTGGTACAAATAGCAGTTTCTGTTAAAAGGGTATGTTTGTTCCTCAGTGGACATGATCAGGGTTAAGTTAAAATGAGCTCCTGTTGTGTATCATTTGCTTTAAAAGAGTGTATGCGTTACCCTGCTTTATTCCATCTTAATTGTATAAATTGCATTTTAGCGATTTGAGGCAGGTATTAGAATAAAAACAGCACATGCTGGAGAATTAAGGAGAGGGGAATTTGCATCGTGTAATTTCAAAAAGAACAGATTTTGGATGTAGTTATACCTCAACGCAATAATGCAGTGTATGTGTGTGTGCGTGTGTGTGTGTGTAAAAGCCCTGACGCGCTTCACTGAAGCGTCACACGGTGCAGGCGCACAGTCCCATAGAGGTTGCGCGCGTCTCCGGTGACCCTCACCCACCTACCTGTAGGAGCCCGTTAACCGAAACCACCTTCATTTTTATTCCTCACCTTCATTCTGCCCTCTCCATCACAGCACCTTGAGCGCATCGATTAGCACCCTTATGAGCCCCCGCCTGCCTGTTTATTGGAGGGAGGCGCCACCGGAATCGCACGGCTCATAAATAAGCTCGACACCCCTGAAAACCGATCACCATTCGAAAGACAGGAGGGGAGACGAAGCAAAAAAGAAAAAAAAAAAAGCCAAAAAATATTAATAATAAAAAGTGTCAGTGTGTGTATTGGTGCGTCTGCTGGAGCTACACAATGTACGTGCGCGTTTCGGGTCTTCTTCTACTTGCATCGGTTTGGAGCGTGTGTACCGGTGCAGGTGAGTGTATTCATCATCCATAATCAGTTTAGTGTACTTCTGTAACACTTTGCATGTAATTATTTAAGTCATTAAAATCATGTCAGTCTATTAGTAATTGGTTATTAGTATCTGCAATTATTATTATTATTATTATTATTATTTAAAAATATATATATATATTTTATATTTTTATTTTTAAAATATTGTATATATATTTTTTTCTTACAGATGTAGTTGAGGATATTGTAGATATCTCTTACTCATATCTCTATTATGAAGATAAACTGGAAACACACTTAAATGTTATTAACTCCATTGAGGCGCGGATGTGAAAACGCACTTTCCTTCCGTTTCGTTGCTTTGAAATGTGTTCACACTTATAACGATCTCTGCGCGTAAAAAGTCCGGCACACCTGCCGCCGTCCATCAGACAACATCCTGCTCCTTCTTTCATCATAGCCAGCCACTCTCTCATCACTCATCGGTTACGGTCTCTTACTGCCATTCGATTAAACGAACGTAACCGATTGAATTCCTCGAGGTAGAAGGAAAAGAGGAGCAGATCAAGTCGGAACCGTCGCCGCATTGCGCAGCTGCTGTAACCGCAGGAGGAACCTCGCTGCGCCTCTCCGCTGCACCTGCGCGCACGTTTTCAACAGACACAGTGGAAAGCCAAAAGGGCCATAAATGCTTCCAAGTATTTAATTCATTTCAATTCAATTTTATTTATATAGCGAGTTTTAACCATTTTTATTGTCGCAAAGAGGCTTTACAGAATCAAAAGAAAATTACTGAAATTACTTTGAAATGCGTGAGAAAATATGTGTAAATCAAAAAGTCCCTGTGATTGCAAAAGGAAGAACCAGACTCAACAGGAAACATATCCTGATTTGGGATGATATCAGATAGCAGGGATTGATCTGCAATCATACTGTGTGTTAGGAGGCTGTAAGTTTAATATAATAGGGAATCTGTTTAAACGAATATGGAGGACTTCAGGACGTCATCAGGACTAGGGCCCGATATATCAGGGACGTCTTTAACACCCATTTAAGCCTGAAAAATGTTAACAACCCAGACATACTTAGGACTAATTTCCTTAAGTTTTCAGACTGAAGATGCTTTAAAGACGGCGTCCTCTACGCCCTCTTAGATAGAAAACGTAGGTGAGGTTACAAGATGTATTAAACATAGAATTGCGTGGTCACTAAACTGTACTAAACTGTGTTTTCGATCCCCGCCTTGGGTCCGTGTGCATGGAGTTTGCATGTTCTTTCCATATTTGGTGGGTTTCCTCCCAGATTTCCTCTGGGTACTCCAGTTCCACAAGCCAAAGACATGCAGATTAGGTTCATTGCCATTCCCAAATTGTAAATGAGCGTGTGAGTGTGTGTATGTGTGCCAGGCAATGGATTGGCACCCCATTCAGCGTGTACCCCGCCTTGAGCCCTAAGTCTCCTGGTATAGGCTCCAGGGCCCCCCACGACCCTTTATACAGGATAAAGCGGTATAGACAATGAGTGAGTTAGTAAGTGTACTTTGAAATGTACACATCTTTCTGCAATCAGGGATCACCTTATTTGCAATATTCACAATATATAAGGAGTAAATCTTGGTATTTATTTCAAGTACAAAACTACAATTTACTGTATGGCGATCATACTCATGATCGCCATACAGTATACGATGAAAACTTGCAGCTTTTTATTAACTGTGCTATGCTATTGTGCAATCGTAGCATGGGCACCTCTCTGTCATGATGAACAAACAGATCTTCAGTATAGAAAGCATCTTGTGCAAGAGCCCATGAAGCAACTTGCTATTATGGCAATACCTGATCCTTTTTTTGCGATAAGTTGGAGTAGTTCAAGTTCAAGATCTTAATTATGAAATTATTTAAAGGAAGAATTTGAAGAGGACGATAAGAACATCTGTGCAATACAGTACAGCTGTTGTGCAAGCTTTGAATGCCAAGCATAACTGTAAATATTATGCTATAAAACAGTAACTGTAGTTACATATAAACAAGAGATGTACAAAAAATCTACAGCAAAATGTAACTAATGGTGAAATCCAGGTTTTGCAAGCAAGTAGATATTATTGTAAAAGAGGTACTATACTACACTAAGTACTATCTCACAATTTGGTTGCGTTTGTACCTTAAAGCCTATTGATACAGTACTTGCACTTGTACAGTACCTTAAAGCCCATTGATGCAGTACTTGGCTAAAGCTTATACCTTCATGGCGTTTCATGTACTTAGAAAAGTAGATAATAATGTACCTTTAAAATTATTTACTGTATATGAATGGACCTTAACCATGGATCAATGGACCAACATTTACATTAAGGAATTAGGATGCTAATATATTTGATTTTTGTCAGCGTAAAGCACTAAGTGTTTGTATTGTGATCTAAAAGAGTGCTGGTTGACATGCATGTTTTCTCTGCTTTGGAGTTTGGTTTATTGTCCCAGACAGCAACGGCAGGCTGAGAGGTCTTCTGTGTTGTTGGCCTTTTGTTCAGGAAAGATCAAAAGATAAAAATAAGCACTGCTGAGGTGTGTGCCTTTACAGAGATTTGGTAAAGAGGGTCTGCTTAGTAAGGGGAACACGAATGCACTGTATGGAACCGAATATAATAGGATAGAAAAAGTAATGATATTTTTTGCCTATAACAGTATTCTTATATAAAACAAATACATAAAATGTGACTTTGTAGCCAGGGTCTTATTTTAGCTATAAAATAAATTCCACAGAACCCTTGGTACAAATGTACTGTATTGAATTACTGTTATAATAATCTGTAAAATTATGTTTTCATTAAGTTGTATGTATAATAATGTATATTAAAATGTTACATTTTTCTAATGTTCCAGACATGATGCATCCAATCTGACATACAGGCCGAGATGATTTTCGGCCAAAATCAGAGATTCCCTCCCTCTGTTTCACAGACACCTCCCTATGAGTTCTGAGACCCCACTTTGAAAACCTCTGATTTTAATAATGGGTAGTTTACAGTACATAGTAATAAGGGCCCTGCGATAAGTCTCATCCATGGTGTATCCCTGCATCACTCCAGTGTTCCTGGGATAGGTTTGAGATTTGGTTTTAGGGTGAATAATTCTTTCCAGAGTAAAGTCCCTCCTACAACATGGCCACCATGGACTACAGCACTCCACTTTCACAGACGCTTATGCTGTTCATTGGATGCTTGACCTTTGCCTGCATCCTGACTATGATTTGGGTTTACCACTGTGTACTGTCTACCAAGTTTAATAAGCCCTGTTGACCCACACCTGCGTCCTCCTCTGCATTAACAACAGAATATGAAAATGACTTTTTCATCATATGGATACAGCAGGCCAAATTCTAGCAGCAGAGGGCCGCATCATTAAAGAGCACTCAAACTCACCACTCAGAAGTGTCAGGCTTCAGGTTTTAGTTTCAGGCTTCCAAATCAATTCTGCTGACACCAGCAACCCTACTTCAACACTCAGTTCACTCACTATTTCCCAGCAACAAGTATTGCAGCAACCTCACTGGGTGCAAGGGCTTCAAGCTATGATCTTTTTACGTCACACACTACTAAGGCATTCCAGAGTGCATAAAGATAGCCCAGTTCATCACCCTGCTCACAGACAAGGTGCTAGTTCGGGCTACACCCATTTGGTCTTAAGGAGGCAAACACCATACAGGATGTGAATCATACAAGGCTTTTTTTCAACTTTTCCAGCCCTTTTAAATATTCTTTTAAGCGGAAAAAATAGGGTCTCATTTGCCTAAAGTAAGAGTGTATGCATACATTTCTGTACTTGCAAATGGTTTCTTTGCAAGTACATTACAATAATTTAATTTACAGGAATTGACCTTAATCATTTATGAGAATAGAAAAAAAAATAATTTTAACATTTTAAAATTCATAAAAATTGTTATATATTAATTAATGAAAATTAGGATACTAATATGTTAGATTTTTATAGGGGGGAAAGCTCTGGTTGTTTGTACATAAAGAGTGCTAACGTTCCTAAAGAGCACCACACAGCAGCATGGCTGGTCGATGTGCAGAACATCATCTGTTTCCTGTTCTTTGGAGTTTGGTTTATTTTCCCAGACAGCAGGGAAGGACTGTGAGGTCTTCTGTATTGTTGGCCTTTTGTTCTGCAATGATAAATAGATAAAATGAGTTCTGCCAAGATGGGTGGCTTGACAGATACTCAGTACAGAGGATGTGCATATTAAGGCGATCATCAAAAAAACAAAACAAAAAGAATAATGGTCTACAAATTGTGGCAATATTTTTTGCCTAACTTTCTTTGTCTTTCGGCTGTTCCCTTTCATGGGTCGCCACAGCGAATCATCTGCCTCCATCTAACCCTATCCTCTGCATCCTCTTCTCTCACACCAACTAACTTCATGTCCTCTCTCACTGCATCCATAAATCTCCTCTTTGGTCTTCCTCTAGACCTCCTGCCTGGCAGTTCCAACCTTTTAACATGGGTTGTCCCTCTGATGAACTCATTCTTGATCCTATCCATCCTTATCACCATTTTAACTAAATTATGAAACCGAAGATCCTTTGTCTATACTTAACAGACCCCTCCATGTGAGTCCCCAGAACCAGTCATTTTAATATTTGGCCAAAATAATAGTTTACAATAATAAGGTTCCATCCATGGTGTATTTCTGCCTGAGACCCAGTGTTCCTGTGATAGCCTAGAGATCCATTGTGACTGTGACCAGGATCAAGTATTTACTGAAAATGAATTAATGAAAAATAAATAAATGAATAGTTAATAAATGACTGAATATACTTCATATCCATGTTGGATTCAGTATCATTCTGATGTCAAATCTTACTGAATTAAAAAACGTACATGCCACATTTACACGGTGAAGTGCGATTATTCTGGGAGTCATTACCAAGCTTTTACTGCCTTATGAAGGTAGCCTTCATCAACCTGCAACCTGCAAATTATCTCATATCCTATAAGCAATTTTTAGCTTTTCTAGCATTTGTGACCATCTTCTCAAAGGAAAAGAAGTTGAAGAGGAATTTGCTGGTAAAGCTGGTAAATTTGAGTTTCCATACCCTGGCAGAATGTACTGTAGTGACCCACCCTCACCGCTGCATTCCACCATGGACGAAATGTGGCTGATTTGTGAGCAGCTTCCAGCATTGTGGCAGCTCCTGGCACAACTCAATGTACCAATTTTAGCCAAATCATTACAGCCCACACCTGAGAAAATCTCCTACACGCCTCACTCCAACAAAGTGAGACAAACCATTATTTCTATTTTCAAGTTTATTTCTCACACAAATGTTGTGCTGGCAGTACAGATCTTTGAGAACATATCTTCCTTTATGGCACTAAGCAAATCCAGTGAGGCTGGCAATTTAATTGACAGTGCCACCACTTGGAAACTCCAGATGTCACTGCAAACCCTTCAATACCTGTAAAAGGTTCAAGGCCAGGACCCATAGCAAATATCATGGAAGGAATGACGAATCTCTGCCACACTCAGTGCCTTCAAGTCCTCCATGTCACAGTAGCATCCATGACCAGAGAAGGCCTAGAGTTTCAAGTTCCCAAGGAAATTTACCCTGAGTAAGAAGTTGTAAGAAGTTTTAACCAAAACCAAGGCGAGTGGACTCCTGCCCCACTGATGCTCTGATTGCTCATGGAAGCCACACTCCCTCTCAGCTAAATTTCCCCACTTTCTACAATAGAGACACAAGCCATGAAAGAACATATTAAGGAAGCTCTCCAACAGCATTGCATACGTCACTGCCAGCCTCTGCTATATATTTTTCTCTTAAGAAGAAATGGGTGAGGCATAATACATTTATCAACTTCTGTGGGCTTAATTAAGCTTATGTGAAGTAAGGTTACCACCTACCAATAGTCCCAGAATCTCCCTACAAGGTTAGTACAACCTGGTGCATTTCTGGGTCTGAATTCTAGACAATCATGATGGGCTGTTTTTCTCCAGATGGGAATTATTGATCAATTCTCCAAATCCTTATGTCTGATTCTGCCTTCAGAATTACTGGCAACCTTAAAACCACAAAGCTGATCAACCATATCTTCAGGTACTTTTGCATTCCAAATGAAATTGCATGAGTTCACATCAGAGGTTTCCTCTCCTGGACAGAACATGCACAGACTTCACTGAAACACCCAGAAACTCATCTCACCCCATTCCGGGTGTATCCTGGGGTAGTAATCACCACCACAACACATAGTCCATGGATTCACCCACAGTGGACAGGTGGCTCTGGAGAAGTGAACAAATCTGGGAATAAGCCCCCGGCAGATGTTGTGGACAGGCACCAGTGTATGAGCCTGGTGATTTGGTGTAGTTTTTTTTGCTTAACCAGAGGCTGCAGGAAACTGATGGAATATTAGGTGGGTCTCTTCAAGTGTTTCCAACGCATCAAAGAGGTCACACGCAAACTAGATCTGCCACTCAACTTCCTTATAGTTCCTGCATTCTACATTTCATCTCCTGGAAATGGAGGCCGAACCAGCATACAATCAAAGCTAATACAGTCAAAGCAATCCTTAACTCGCAACACGGAGAGAGTATCCTGCATTCATGTCAATGACTTGAAGAAGTCCAAAGCAGAAAAAGATCCTGTATAAAATATACCAAGAGCTTCATGCCTACCACCCGAATTGCCCAAGTCCATGACGTCAGTAGGCCACAGAAGAATGCCAGTCCTGAAGGTAGCACTTTTGGGGAAGGGTTCTGTTATACAGTGTCTATGCTAAAATTGCCATCAAACTCTACTTCCCACTTTACAACATGGCCTTGTGTGGCCATCATGGACTACAACACTCCTTTATGACAAGACTGTATTATTATTATTATTATTTATTTATTATTTTTTTTCAGTTTGATTAGAAATATTGCACAGGGGCTCTGGATTGGCTCAGCAGAAAAGTGTTCTCCCTCTTTTTTTGAAATCATGAATTTGAGTCCTAGTGATACCATAGCCATCCTCGGTCAGAAGTCTAACGAAAAACAAAACTGGTTGTGGAGGGAGGGGTGTCTAATCCCAGGTGGTGTCTGTGAACTTACTGTATGTTTATGAAATGTGGCAGATAGCAGTTTCCTTAGAGCGTGTTCCGATGCAGCAGATTTGATGTACTGTAGCAGTATTCTAAAAGATACATTGACTAGTTTATGTGTTTTGGTATTAGCTGTAATATAATAGGAGACAGACCTACAGTAAGTGGTGGGTGGGAATTGACTAACTGTGATTAAGTTAGGATGAAAATCATTGACATAAAATACAACAAAAAAGAAAATAGCCAGTCATACTTGTAGGAGAGACAATAGAGACTTTTGGAGTAAGTGGTAGCAGTGCTGCATTAGTAACAAAAATGCTATAATGAGTCAAAGTAATGAAATAATTGAAAAATAAAAACTTTTTGCTCTTAACTTTCCTACTGAGTGTCAGTTTGACAGCTGTTAGTCAGCCACGTAAGCAAAGACAGTTATCTTAACACCCTTGCAAGGATATGATTGTGAGATAAAGTGATCTTGGCTGGCTTAACGTGATTATGTGTAGACCCTGTGACTGGCACACTCCATCTCTGAATATATGAATATCATACACAAACAAACAAAAAAGATGAATCCAGAGTAGTGTTATTATATTAGACCTTTCTTGTTGGTTTTAATTTCTAATTTCACTTAAGCCTGAAAAAAAACCCATACTAGATGCTTTGTATAGCAACCAATTTTTGTTTTGCTTTTGGCATTTTTAATATATTCGATATGTATAGATTTGTAAACTAACCTTACTTAAAATATTAATAAATGCTGTTTCTGCTACAGAAATACTGAAATGTCATGCTAAAAACAACTATGTGATTACAGCCTGCTTATTAGAGACATTTTCTGTTATTCATCTGCTATCAAAATATCTATAAAAGTTAAAGATATAACTGATATAAAACTCTCTCTCTATCAGAACATTGGTGCTACCAGTCCCAGGTGACCTGTGAGGCACCTTGCAAAGGTAAGTAATTTCATCATATTGGTGCAACATAACTGAGCAATTTTGCTTGCATAGATCAGAAAGAAATAAAAGATAAGTTTTATAGAGGTCATTATTATGGATGCAATATTAGGTCACATATAAAGGTCATTATGATTTCATCGTATTCTCTACAGTACCTGAGGCTTGGGGTGAGGTGCATGGAGACTGCAAGAAAGACGAACAGTCTCCTATTAATATAGTGACCAGGAAAACAGTGCTGGATGACAATCTCACTCCGTTCATATTCAAAGGCTACCAAGAGGCATTCACCGGCATCCTGATAAACAATGGACACACTGGTATGTGGGTAATCAATCATAAAATCTGTCTAGGAAAGGAATTTGAGAAACAGTATGGTGAGGATGGTAAAAATGGGCTTAGAGATAAGCCATTGTTATTTTTTTTCCCCTTAAAAATGTCTGAGATAGACTAAGAACAGATTTACAAAAAAATTTTTTTCGTTTGCCATATTTGGCATTAAGAAGAAATACTGAATAAACCCAATAGGCCATTACACCTACAGTAACACAAAAGGTTTAGAGACTATGAATGGAGATGCTTATCTACTCTTTAGTCTGTGTGTGATTGTCTCTGGAACATTTTGTCCCACATAATTTTTTTTTACACCACTGATTAGACCTTGTCATATAATGCATTGCACAAGCCTAATATTTTTTTTGTAGGGAGCTGTTGGTAGATTAAAAGTTACCTATCATATAACATCACACCCAGCCTCCACTAAACCACATTGAAATTAGAATATTAATATTGCAATGAAAGGAAATACACACTAGTAATACATTCTAGTGCTGATATTCTGTTACCCTGTGCAAAATACTGAGTAAGTTGTACAATGCCCTAAAATAATATTATCAGGCCTTATACAGTACTTTGTCTAGAAAAAGTATAATCTTGGTAACACACTTGTAGGATGATGCTTAATTGCAAATTGTCACAAATTACATGATGAGCCCATGGTTGTTAGAATACATAAATATTATCTGAGACTCCCAGTTTGTCCTCCTGCATACATTTAGCACATAATACTAAGTAGAAGGATTCTTGATGCAAAGGTGGCTCAGGCAATTGAGGCTCTGGGTCACCAACATTGGGTCCTTGGGCACGACCCTTAACCCTATGATCAACATTAGTACAAATCAGCCATTGCATGCAGTGCCAGTCCCAAGGCCAGTTATAAAACGGGAGGGTTGCGACAGGAAGGGCGTTTGGCGTAAAACCTGTGCCACGTCTTGTGGATCAAATAATCTGATGTGGCAACCCCTAGGATAACATTGCCAAAGCCATAAAAGAAAGATTCTTGCATATATAAAATTGCCTTATCAGGTTTAGCAAACTTATTCTGATGAATGATTTAGCAGATAAATATAATAACTAAATAGAGCAGGGGAATGGGAATAAAAGTCACTAACAATTCATCCTCACGGTGCGACCTGTTAAAAGTCTCTATGGCAGTAAATTATAAAGTGTCCTTGTACTGTACATCTGTACAAATGATCCACACTGGCAGCCCTCCAAAAAGGAAAGGTCAAACAGCATACAGAATGACATCAGGTTGAGGCTTGCTGCTACAGTATGTTATATGTTATGATCTTTCTTCTTGACCACTGTCCTACCTCCTAGTTTTTCTCAAAACTATCCGCACAGGACTAAAAAAAACAATACATGTCTGTTGACCTTCACAGCTTTCATTTGATGTCTGATATGATTACTAAAGATAATATTTTTTGGACTTGGTTTTTATGCTATTTTAACACTCTAACAAAAAGATGCCTCTTTGGAGGTATTAGACATGATCCTTATAGACCAAAGGGGGAGTACCTGGAAGTTTTTCCACATTTTTTGGGACCATGAATTCTGCGCTCTACAAGAAAATCCTGAAGGAGAATGTCCGGCCATCAGTTAGATCAAGCACATAGATTATACAGATTCCTTGAACACCCTTGAACTTCTTTGCCTGCAAAACCTCATACACAGCAGGCTGTAATGCAGGGATCTGGGAGGTTTGGAAGCTGGGTTGAGCTCTTTCCCTGCTGGACTCTGTTCGCTTCAGGCTGTGGTGCACTGGATGATCTGGTGCCTTTGCCTTTTTTTCGATGATTTGGGCAGTGTTAGCTTTTCTGTGATATCAGACCGGACGGGCTGGGCTTTGGTCCATGTGGGCATGGGTGAGCCTTGAGTGCCCATAAGCATGTCACCAGTTTACTGGTATATATTTGAGAATCACTGTTAATGTGTTAATGTTATGGAGTGTAGTTAGATTTAAAAACAATCATTTTCAACCTAACATTGAAATTAAAAACAGCCATTTGTCTTTTATTGTATGTTTTGCTTACTTAATAAAGCTTAACCTGATTTTAGAACTTGATCTGCACACATTGAAAGACATATTAAGGTCGGCTGCAAGGTTATTATCTCCTGTTAAGTGAATTAAATGTCAAAGTATTCAGTGTACAGGTCACAGCACACAGCAGGCTCTGTAGCACACTGGACGACGATTTGTCCTCTAACGTAACTGACAAACTGCTGTTAATGCATAATTTGATTCCAAAAAGCTTCATGGAATTTAATCAACATCCAGATTCAATCTCTGACTTAAAGACATAAGAGACACTGTTCAGAGATTTCACCATTTCAGTTCTACCCTTTTCTTCTACAGTGAAAGTGTCTGTGCCCCATTCGGCCACTGTGAGTGAGGGAAACCTTAAAGACACTTACAAAGCTGTGCAGTTTCACTTACACTGGGGGCAAGAAGGAGGCCCGGGGTCTGAACACACTATCGATGGGGAGCAGTACCCGATGGAGGTATGATCCTCTTAGACACACTTATAAGGAGACATATACTGTAGACATCACAAATCATTCAGATTCTGCCAAAAAATAAATCTTAGTTTAGATGTACAGTATATGCAATTCAAACAGAAGTTATAAGCCTACAAAGGGGGTCATAACAACCAGATGATTAGAAGTCCTGTCTTTGTAACAAGCAGTCAATATTTCACATATTGATACATAATTAAATTTTACTTTTAACATTTTGAATACAATCTTAATAGAGTAATTATTTTATTCAGATTAATATCACTCAGTTTATACTAATTTAGGAGTTCACCTGAAGAATAAAAAAAAAAAATGGCATAATAATAATAATGGCCTTCATGCTCTCTCTCTCTCTCTCTCTCTCTCTCTCTCTCTCTTCATTAGCTGCATATTGTTCATATGAAGCAAAAGTTTAAAACTTTGGAAGATGCGCTGGAGGAACGACATGGAGTGGCAGTGCTGGGATTCTTTTATGAGGTATCACTTTATACTATCATGTCAGCAGTCTTAAAGGCACAACAAAATGTTATTAAATAATTATTACTGATTTCTCATTGAGGTGAACTTTATTTATTTAGTTGATTAAAGTCGACCGGACATCAGAATAGCAAATCTCTTTTTGAAATGGAAAGCAAACAAAGCACAATCAATCGGTACACAATCATAGAACAACATTTTCGGACAATATTTTGGTGTGCCAGGGTCAATATGCAAAATATAGCATGAGTCTATTATGGTTCAATTATTTTCTCAATTCTTTCACTTTGATTCAAGATTCAAGATTCAAGATTCAAAGAACTTTATTAATCCCAGAGGGAAATTGCTTGTGCTCGGTTCTCGGTTACAGGTGCTCACAGTTGTTGACTAAGGAAAGGTAATAAAAGTAATAAATAATAATGTCAAAAAATAAAAA
>JAQQZT010000017.1:7933926-7944944 GCA_030068275.1 Clarias platycephalus
CACCTTCATAATGTGCGATGTTAAAGCAACAGGCCTGAAGTCGTTCTGGGCACAGGGACGTGGTGTTTTGGGTACCGTGTTTTGCGTGAGAAAATTAGAAATCAGTATACTGTAGCATTTTTTTTTTCTTCACAGGAATCAAAAAGTGAAAACAAAAAGTATGATAAACTCATACAAGCCTTGGAAAAAGTGAAAAATACTAGTGAGTAATATTGGTTTGTTTGTTTGTTTGAAATGTTTACTGTATGTTAATGTGAGTCATATTTATGCAAGTAAAATTTTGTACAAACAATATCATATCTCTTAAAAAACTGCATTTATTAAAAATACAGATTACATTCGGAATTGTCTTTCAGAATAACAGTGTGCATTATAAAGCATCAAATACTTTTAAAAAGTCATAATAATGTCTATTATTATAAAGAATCTATTACGTAATGTACATGCCACATTTTTTTTTTTTTTGCTATATGGTCCACAAATAAAAAAACAAAAGAAAAGAAAAAAAGCTTGTGTCATACAGTATATGAATGACCATTAATCGTTAATATTTAATTAATAGTTAATTCAGCAATATCACACAAGATACACTGCTTTTATACAATAGCTACACAAACATAATTTTATATCTGCAGATTATATATATTAGTTATTTATGCTCCACCAACACATTCCAAGATGGCCTTTTTCATCAGTTTTTCAGACAAATCAACCACAAGTGCTTCATTATGAAATTATTAGCTGAGAAGTATACCGCTATAGTTGTGAACCTTATAGTAAAGTGCTCCCTATATGCTGCACTTCATAATTGTCATAGAACATTTTCCTATTTATTAATTTTTTCTGAATATAAGCCCTGACACATTTTTCTTTTCCTTTGCCTTAGATGAAAACACGACAGTCAATAGCATCTCCCTAAACAATCTCATACTCAGTGTGGAGAACATGACTCGGTATTATCGCTATGATGGCTCACTGACTACCCCTGACTGCACCGAGGGAGTGCTGTGGACTGTGTTTGAGCTCCCCATCCCACTGAGTGAAGAACAGGTGAGACACTTATATTAAAGTATATTTCAATATTGGCAACATCTGTGTGGTGATTTTAACATCCTGTGCACATATCTCTCCCTACACAGCTCAAAAAATTCTCCAAGTTGAAGTTCCAAGGTGATAAAGCTATGGTAAAAACCTTCAGACCAGTGCAGCCAAGAAACGGCCGTACAGTTTACCGCTCTGGCAGCACTGTAGTCATGCTCAGCTTTACTCTCCTCCTGGTGTGTCTGTGTTCAGTTCTGGGTCTTTCCCAGCGCTACTAGAGCATAACCCGAGCCACAGTCCGGCACCACCACGTGCAAAATCGCAAAGCCAAACGGATTGACAGACATTTTTTATATGTGCATATTACAGTGAATGCACGTTTGATTGAGTCTCCATCTCTGAGGTGAGGCTTCATTTCCACATGCTGCAGGTGCATGACATGCTGGTATTTTGGATGGCTTATCTGGATCCTAGAACGGTCTTCATCGCTATCAATAGAAACCCAGCTAAACCCTCTGGAGAGAGATAGAGAGGTTATAAATGCCTGGCCTTTATCTATCTGAGGCTCAGCCAAACCTGAGCCTCATACACATACAGTACAGCACACACACACACACACACACACACAGCATGTGGCTACTCATCTGTCAATGTACTGTGACTGTGTTATTTAAAGGTTAGAATTACACACACACATGCACACACACGTGCATGCACGCGCACACACACACACACACACACACACGCACACACACATAGGGCTGAAGAATGATTAGTACAGTGGAACCTAGGACTACGAGCATAATTCGTTCCGGAAGTGGGCTCGTATTTCAAAACACTCGTAATCCAAATCGAAGAATTCCCCATAAGAAATAATGGAAACTCAAATTATTCATTCCACAGCCCAAAAAAATAAATACATAAAAATAATTAACACAAAATATTAAGTAATATTAAATAAAACAAATAAATCCCGACAGATAAGTGTTTCCGTTTGTGCGCGCAGGCGCTGTGTATGTGTGTGTGTGTGTGAATCTAAAGTAAGCGCCCCTCTCCCCTTCTCGTCCTACACACAGTTACCCTTCCTCCACTCTTTTCATACACACGCACGCACACATACAACGGAAACACTATTTTATTGGAAAAATTAACACAAAATCTCTAATGACACTCGATTGAGCGACACACTAACAGAATCACTGCTGTAAGGTAAAAATAAAACAAATTAACCTGCACTTTACCTTTGAAAAAAATCACGACAGAGCAGTGTTTCTGTGTAGAGCAGAGAGACAGAGTGTGTGTGTGTCTGTGAAGGTGAAAGTAGGAGGGGTCTGTGTGTGTGTGTGTGCGTGTGTGCGCGTGTGTGTGTGTGTGTGGCACGGTGTCCAATGACGCGCACGCATACAGGCACAAAGAGCAGGCTGAACCTTGAGCAGAGAGAGAAAATTTTCAACCTCTCTAATGAGCCTTGCTTTTGCTTTACACGCACGCTGTACACACACGCATATGTTGTAGTAAACAGTACACGCGTACACGGATGTTGATTATACCAGTAAGAGACGCGCACTAAGACCTAGCAGGGGAGACGATTACCCACAATTCCGCAGCACAAGAGAGAGAAAAACCGTTGGCTCAGTTGTGATCACAAGACGCTCGGCGTCAAAACAAGAAACGCATGCGTGATACATGATACCCGGTACTCGTAAACCAAGACAGTGCTCGTTTTTCAAGTCAAAATTGATTGAAAATCTTTGCTCGTCTTGCGGAACACTTGCCAACCGCGTTACTCACAATCAGAGGTTCCACTGTACCTCACTACAATGGCCTGAGTTTTAGTGTGATTTCTGAACTGAGGTCACAGCTTAAATCTGAGGTCATATTTCATCTTTCATTTCTCCTGAGAGGGCATACAGTTGAAAACTTTTGCAATATAAAATAGACAGTAGTGAGAAATTAAAGTATACTGTTGCTTATTTAAAGCACATAAATAAATAACTTTCTTCGATTGCTTAAGGCTTCCATCTCATTCGGTCCCTATCTGAGCTAGTGGAAGCAGCGAGGGAGAGTTTAGACAGCATTCAGGCAAAAGAAACCTGTTTCCTTTTAAACTTATGTTCAAAATCCTTAGTATATGTTTTTGTGTTTTACATGAATTTATTTAATGACTTGGGTGGCACGGAAGAAGCATGTCACATATTAACATTTATATCATGGTCAACAATGTCAATTTCCATTGAATGTGCTGCATAGACTGCAGATACCAATCCCCAAAACATTCACTTCCTCATAGACAGTGTTCCAGTAAGCAAAGGAACTCTGAACTCAGCAGTTTTTATAATAGTCAAGAAAGCCAACATGAACTTCTCCAGTTAGAAATTGGCTGCCTGATGAGCATGCTTCAAAAAAACACAGAAACTTGTTGGACTACAAATTTATAAAATGTTAAATTTAGGTTCCAATCTAGGTAATAGTATCTAAACTGAAAAAGTTAGTACATTCACATAGTACAAAAACAGAGTTTTACATTTTGATTTAAAGATGGTGACATTCTAAGAAGATCAAGTCTGGTAGCCCAGGTGTCTGAGACATTAACCTTTTGTCTTTATGTACTTCCTGACCACTGGGTAGGGTCCCAAGGGCTCTCCAGTGCCGAGTTTTAGTCAGACTTGGATGACTACAGTGACGCACTGCGAGTTCTTAATAAAGAGTAACGTCTGCTTGAAAGATATCCCAATGTCTCCTGGTCTTTGATTGACAGATGAAAATGTCATTTGTGATCTAGCCCAGTACAGACACTAGCCCAAACTAATGAATAGTTTAGCAAACATTACGGTATTGAATCAATCCCAACATTAAATCACCTCAGAGTTTTTACTGAAGCAGATTTTTCTAGGGTGGCACTCTGGCATAGTGGTCCGTGTTGTCACCTCGCACCTACAGAGTTAAGGGTTTGATTCCTACTGTACCTCGGGTCTGTTTGCATGTTCTCCCCGTACTCTGGTTTCCTTACACAGTCCAAAGACATGCAGATTAGATTAATTGGCATTCCCAAATTGCTCATAGTGTGTGTGTGTCTTGCGATGAATTGGCACTCTGTCCAGGGTGTACCTTGCTTCATGCCCTTAGTCTCCTGGGATAGGCTCTAGGCCCCTCCTGTGCCCCATTACAGGATACGTGGTATAGAAGTTGAGTGCTTTTTTTTTTAGATCTTCCACAGGTTTTCTGTTCCTAATGTGGCATACTATATAGTCACTATGGAGGCTTTTATAATTCCAATCTGAAAATTGTAATGTTGTATGTAGATCATAAGCGGGTGTATTTTCTTCTTTTTTCTTGTGTGCTGAAGCCTTTAATAATCATAGGAAGGAATCATTTAAAAAAAAAAAATTAAAATTTAATGATGCAAAAATCCACAGTAATCACATTTATTATTTTATAGTTACTTTTAGGAATGGTCTTTTAGGAATGTTTTGCTACTGAGCAATCTAATTTCTGCTGAAATATGCTACTGTAAGCTTCATCAGAAATACTTCCACAATACACTTTGAAATCTAATGGTTGCTCTACAAGAGTAATGTTGTTAATTGTTTTTTCCCCCACACAGCCTCAGTCTATTCTATAAAGATGGAAAGTTTTTAAACCTCTATTGTGTTCTTTGTACACTTTTTGTCTATTTATTTTAATATACAGTATAATGTGCTGTTCTCATCTGTGATGTTATTTGTACTGATTTATTTCTTTAAAGTAATTGAATTATATTTCTGCAAACATGGATTTAAATCTTTATTGTACAAAATAAATGTAAAACAATTACTAATGATATCAAGTTCCTAATTCAATAATGAACTACTGAATTACGCACACATTTTTAAATACAATTTTTATATCGTTGCCTCTGTACACCCCCGCAATGGATTTTAAGTGTAGACTTTTAGTTTCAATACATAACAAAAATATTGTTGTAACTGCTTAAAAATTACAGTCATTGCACTCACTCACTCAGTCAGTTCCTCCATTTTCACAGTATTTGAACAACTAATTAACAAGCAGTTTGATGGATGATTATGGTCTGTTCCTTAGTTCATACATGGCAAATAAAGGAAATAAATCTGCCATTGATTCATTGTGTTGACATTGCATTTGATAGCTGCTCATGGGAAAGTTCAATACTGTATGTGATCCCAAGAGTTGCCAATGCAAGTGCATTAGGTTCATTAGGTTATAAAAAATAATAGGTAAAAAAAAAACTGGTATATCAGAAAGATAGCAAAACCAGTAAGAATGGCCAAATCAACAATGAAGTAAATTATTTACCAAAAAATGTACTGTTGAACTCCAAATTACACTAAATATTTACTTGGTTAAAAAAAAAAAAAAAAATCTCTACAAGTAAAGAATACTCTTGAGCAGGTACTGTAGGTACTGTATATCATTGTCAAAGTCTACAATCAAGAGACTCTTTCATGAATTTAAATGGTTGTTTTATTTCAATATGTCATATTCCACAACCAAATGAGAGAAACTAAAACTGAGAGACCAGTGCCTCACATTGCAGACACATAATGACTCAAAATGCACTGCAAAAGTAACACAAGGCAAAGAAATTGCATTTTCTTCAAGCCACTCACCTGACCTCAACCCAGTTGAGCATACAGTACATTTCACCACTGAGGAACGCTGAGAGACCCACAAACAAGCAGCAACTGAAGGCACCTGCTTTAAAGGCCTGGAAAAGCAGCTCAAGGGAGGAAACTCAACCTCAGTGTCCATGGGTTCCCATAATGCTACTATCTTTTAATAAGATTGTTTGTCTAGTTACTTTTGAGCCTGGAGAGACTTTGTAAAAATGGCTGTAATTCCTAAATGGTATAAACTGCAATATTTTGCTAAACCCTTAAAATAAAGTTGAAAGTCTCCACTTCAATCACGCCTTGATTGTTGTGTTTCAAATCAACTACGAGAATTGTGTCCCTGGTGGAATACGTATGGACCTAAATACATACATACACATACTGTATGTAATTTAATAAATGTTCATTAAAGTCCATGTAAAATTAAATTGGAAAGTTATGAATATTTCTTTATTTTTCAACTTCTTATGAAATTTCAACTTCTTTTTTTCAACAATCTTATGAAATTTCCTTAATCATATTTCCTCAAAAATAATGTTCTCACAAGGCTCAAATCCCTTTTTCTGCCTGATCACTGTTTTATCAGGTGCCTTGGGGAGAAATTACACACACATGCCAGGTGTTATATTCCAGGCTAAATAGCAGCCGAATGGGAGAACAGTGATGCACATCATAATGACTTACAAATGAACTTAATTCGAGAGCAGCATGTTAACACTCATCAAACTGAGGCCAAGCAAATAACCTTATTTTTATTTATGCTGAAAACAGTGTTGCTATATGATTACATATTATTATCATCATTACTGTTTGGTTATTTCATAGTTATATAATCTGCTGCATCCCCTATTCCTCTTTAAAGATTTGTGTGCAACACAATATCCACCTTTGCACTGCACTTGTATTTTTTATGCCAAGCAAACTAAAGGCTTTGACCTTTCCAGATTGCTATCTGCTGCATCTACAGTAGACCGTTCTTCCACTTTGAGATTACATTGTAAGAAACAGGCCACAGCCACTCCAGGGAACAGCCTATCTGTCATCCTCCTGCCTCAAGCAGAAGTCCTGCAGATATCTAAAGTGTTTTTGTGATTGGAGAGTAGCAAAAGCAGGTGGTTAATGTGAGTGCTCTCTCTTCCTTCTACTTTTTTTTTTTTCTGTTTCTTACCGCCATTCCATATCCAAGTAATTCTCATTCTACTCCATCCACCTAGAATGATGACTGAGCCAGATGAGTAGAGATTCCCAAAACAAAAAAAATCAGATAAACAGATGTGGTGTAGACTTTGGAAAAGGCCAAAGGCATTAGTTTAAGCATTTTCTTAAAGACTCTCTAAGAGTCTTCCTCTGGTACTTCATTCATAGCAATAGAAGTAGTTTGGGTGGTTTATGCCAGCTTTAAGAAGGTCAAAATAATAAGTGGACTACAAGGTCCTTTTATTCCCACTGTTAATTCACATTGTCTATGCGTTGATGTACTGTACGATTAATAGGTGTACTGAGGTCACAGGATTGACCTATAACCTTTGATACATAACTGAAACTCTGCAAACATCCAATCTTTTCCTGGTTCCTTAAAGGTATTTCTTAAAAATTATAGACACTATTTTAGAGTAACATGAGGCTATCACCATTTGTAAAACTATATTTGCAGCCACAGGCACCAAATTCTTCAAGTTAAAAGGTCACAGTAACAACTATTATTTCATCTACCCCTGCTCCCCTTCCTATTACTACTTTTACAACTAATAATAATACTGCTGCTTCTACTGCTATTATTAGTACTACTATTACTGCTGTAGTTCCTATATAGTGACTCAGGTGTGAGTATTTTAAATTCTTGTAGTTATATAGGCAATTACGCAAAGAAAATATATTTCTCTATATATGATCTGTTAGTATATTAAATGATTAAGTGTTCTGATCTACTGGTAAATTTAAAATATTTTATAATGTTACTCATTGCCTCATTGCTACACTAACTGATACTAACTAATAATTAACAGAAAAAAGGATATTTATGTTTAAAAATAGGTTCACAATATACAGAATAATATATTGTATTAATATATTGCAATATAATGAAAAATACATAAGGAATTGCCTCTTTTCATATATAGAAGAATATATTTAAATATATTCAAAAGTATAGTATATATAGTACATAGTATATGTTACAATAATTACAATATCCTTATATGTTAATGTAGTTTGAACAAAATGAACTTTATAGGCATTAATCAAAGCACACCAACAAAATAAGTGTGTGTATAATTCTTAAACTTGCATAGTTTCAATAATGTTTCAATAGAACAAATAAATATAATGGTTTTTGCCTTCATTGCAATATACACAGTATATCAATACACGGTCCATTCATATTTTGCAATATATTAATAAATATAAGCACTAGTTTCCTATATATGGAAATGTTTTATTTAATATATTGCATTATACAGGGGTTGGCCAATGAAACTAAAACACTGGCCAATTTAGTGTTGGAGATTTCATGGCTAAATTTGACCAGCCTGGTGGCCAATCTTTGATTGTGCATTTCACCAGTAAGAGCAGAGTGTGAAGATTTAATTAGCAGTGTAATAGCACAGTTTTGCTTAAAATATTGCAATGCACACAACATTATGGGTGACATCAGAGTTCAAAAGAGTACAAACTGTTGGTGCGTCTTGCTGGCGTATCTGTGACCAAGACAGCAAGTCTTTGTGATGTAGAGCCATGATATCTAGGGTAATGCCAGCATACCACCAAGAAGGACGAACCACATCCAGCAGGAGTAACTGTGGACGCGAGAGGAATCTGGTCACTTGTGCCAATGCCAAACGTCGGTTTTAATGGTGCCAGCAGCATGGTGTGGACAATGTGAAACATGTATTGTTCTCTGATGAGTCCACCGTCACTGTCTTTTCCACATCCGGGAGAGTTACGGTGTGGAGAAGCCCCAAAGAAGCTTATCACCCAGACTGTTGCATGCCCAGAGTGAAGCATGGGGTTGGATCAGTAATGGTTTGCAATATCATGGCATTCCCTAGGCCCAATACTTGTGTTAGATGGGCTTTATCAGGATGATAATGCACACAAGAAGACTGGTGACAGAGTGGTTTGATGAACAGGAAAGTGAAGTTAAACATCTCCCATGGCCTGCACAGTCACCAGATGTGTTTTGGAGGAGCAAGTGTCAGGAAATGTTTTCCTCCACCATCAACAATTAGTGACCTGGCCACTATTCTGCAAGAAGAATGGCTCAAAATCCCTCTGGCCACTGTGCAGGACTTGTATCTGTCATTCCCAAGACGAATTGATGCTATATAGGCTGCAAAAGGAACCCCTACACCAAACTAATGAATTATTGTGGTCTAAAACCAGGCGTTTCAGTTTCATTGTCCAACCCCTGTATTTTACAATGTATTGTCACAAAGTGGAAAATAATGCACAGATGAAGGAAACAAGGAAACATAACAAACTTGGCAATGAAATGAAATTAAACAAAACGCGAGAGAATCAAGGCAATAACAAGATAATACAGCGATTAATGGGCATGGAACGTGGGGTTAATCTGCCGCATCGTCGAGGTAGCAAAAGCTTGACGGCACAGAGGTTGACAATCTTTGTGATTGGTGAAGGGGCCGACATAACGAGGAGAGAGTTTGCGGAGGAAGTCTTTAGAGGGAGATCTCGGGTGGAAAATATGACTCTCTGGCCTATCCTATATTTAGGGCCTGTGAGTGCCTACGGTCCGCTTATTTCTTGTAAGTCCCGCTGAGCCGTAGCAGTGTCTTCCTTGCTTGAGAACAGGTTCTTCTAAACCGGCGAACAAAGGCTTGGACTGACCTCCTCCTCCTAAGACGGGAACAAGGGGGGTTGATACCCAGGGCAGCACTGGAAGGGAGACAACCCAGTAGAGGACGAGACTTGGGAGTTGTGGGCATATTCCACCTAGGGTAGGAATTTGCTCCAAGAGGAGGCACCTCGGGAAGCCATGCACCTTAGGGCTACCTCTAGGGACTGATTCTTCCTCTTGGTCTGACCGTTGGACTGTGGGTTAAAGTCTGAGGACAGACCTGGGTGGCTCCAATGAGTCTGCAAAATGCCATCATAATCTGTGAGGTAAACTGGGGCCCACGGTCTACTTGGGGAGGCCATGAAGCCTGAAAACGTGTGTTATTGTGAGGTCGGCGGTCTCCTTGGCGGACAGTAGTTTGGGTAGCAACTTTGAAGAACCAATCCACCACGGTCATGATGCAAGAGTGGCTGTCAGAGAGTGGCTGTGACAAAGTCCAGGGCAATGTCGGACCATGGACGGGAAAGGGATTGCACCTACGCCTAGACATTGCATGCCGCCACAAAGCTAAAAACATCCTTCTTTAATGTGGGACACCAGAAACGTTGCTGGACCTGAGAGAAGGTTCGTGCTGAACCAGGGTGACAGGATAGCTTGGAGCTGTGTGCCTATTCCAGGACCTGAGAGTGTAGAGGAAGAGGAACAAAGAGGTAGTTAAGGGGTACATTACTTGGCCCTAGTTCATGAGACGGTGCTTGCTGGACCTTGGTCTCGATATCAAGCTCGGCTGCTGCAAGCAAGCATGGTCTCGTTGGTGGTGGAGTCGAGAGTGGGCGAAAACTGCCTGGAGAGAGCATCTGGCTTGGAATTTTTTGACCCAGGACGATAGGAGAGGACAAGGTTGAACCTGGCAAAGAAAAGGGACCACCTCGCCTGGCAAGAGTTAGGCTCTTGGTGCTTTGTAGATATTCCAGGTACTTGTGGTCGGTTCAGACCAGGAATGGAATCTCTGCCCCCTCTAACCAATGTCTCCATTCCTCCAGGGCCAGCTTGATGGCCAGGTGCTCTCGATCACCGATCCCGTAGTTTGCCTCGGCAAGGGTTAAGTGGTGTGAGAAGAAAGAGCAGGGGTGTAGCTTGTTGTCATATGCACCTCTCTGGGAAAGTACACCCAATGTTTCTTGAGTCACGAAAAGGCTTTTTCAGTGCCCCCGTCCCAATGGAACCGTGTCTTGGGAGAGGTCAGGGCAGTTAATGGGCATGGGCCAATTCGTGACTGCTTGGAGCTTGGCAGGTTCCATTTCAATGCCTGAAGGACCAATGATGAATACAAGAAATGTGGTAGACGTGGTGTGAAACTTGCACTTCTCCGCTTTGATAAACAGATTGTTTTCTAAGAGTCTTTGCAGCACCTGTCGAACATGATGTTGATGCACCTCTAGGTTTTGAGAAAAGATCAAAATATCGTTCAGATAGACCAGTGGTTCTCAAAGTGTGGGGCGCGCCCCACTAGTGGGGAATACAGACATGACAGGTGGGGCGCAATGAAC
>JAQQZT010000017.1:7977789-7988716 GCA_030068275.1 Clarias platycephalus
TCTGAGAACAGCATTTATGTCCATACTGGACTCAGTAGGAGTAAATCAGTGTGTAGTAGGACCCACTCATAAAGCAGATCACACTTTAGATTTAATAATATCTTTCGGATTAAGCATAAGAAATTTATTCACAATTCCACTGTCTGAAGTTATCTCAGATCACTATCTTGTCTCAATTAAAGTGTGTTATGGTGATAATGTACGCGCAGCACCGCGCTACCGTTTTAAACATTCAAATCAATCACATGGTATTAGTTTTCATTGTTATGCTGATGACACGCAGTTATATGTTTCAGCAAAACCAGATGAGAAAAACCAGCTTACTAGATTTGAGCAATGTGTGCAGGACATAATTAAATTAAATTAAATTACATTTTATTTGTAAAGCGCTTTTAACAATTGTCATTGTCGCAAAGCAGCTTTACACAATCAAAAAGAATAATTTAAGTTTGTATGGAATGTGAGTGTGCATGAATCAAAATGATCAGATAGTCCCTGGTGAGCAAGTCGAGGGTGACGGTGGCAAGGAAAAACTCCACGAGATGGTAATAGGAAGAAACCTTGAGAGGAACCAGACTCAACAGGGAACCCATCCTCATTTGGGTGAAACAGAGAGCAGGAATTCAAAGAAAACTTCATATTATGTGTTAGGTGTGTTAGCCAGTTTAACTACTGTATAACAGTTGATGTTAATTGATGTTAATATGGAGTCCAGGTAGTTATTGGAGGATCAGGTAGACTTATAGGAAATTCCAGTCCTGAACTATCGAGCAACTGCAGCCAAGTCAAGTTCTCAGACATAAGAGATTGGATGCTAATTAACTTCCTTCTGCTTAATCCTGAGAAGACAGAACTTCTAGTTATAGGACCGCATTCAGCTAGAAGTAAGATTTTAGATCACCTGTAACTTTAGATGGCCTTTCTGTTCCATCGAGTGCAACAGTAAAAGACCTCAGTGTGATTATAGATTCCAGCCTTTCATTTGAAGCTCATGTAGATAATATTACCAGGATAGCATTCTTTCACCCCAGAAATATTGCCAAGATAAGAAATATACAGTACTGTCGCTAAACGATGCAGAAAAACTAGTTCATGCTTTTATCACCTCTAAGTTGGATTATTGTAATGCCTTATTAGCTTCCAGCTGATGCACTGTAGAGCAAATGTCACTCGTCACTGGGACCAACAGCTTCCAGGCCAGTGTCCAATGTCCAAACCAAAAATGTCAGGAGAATCCAACAGTAGCAATCCACAAAACTGCTTTTACCCTGGAACAAAGCTCACTTACACGGTTTGGATCCAATGGATCAGAGCTCGCACTCCCTTTTTAGTGAGGTCAGTAAGTGGGCTGCTGACATGCAAATATATAAGTACAAACGTCTGATAACAGCCAATCAGCCACAAGTTCTGGAGGCCTAAGTAAAAGCCCAGATATTTTCTTTAGACCCATTCAATTGCAAATTTTTTCAATTTTGCTTTATCTCCTCAAGGGTCTCAAGGGTCTCAAGGATATCCCTTATGCCACTGCCAACCATGCCTATAAACGATTATATGATCTATGATCTATCAGCAGATGATCTATCAGCATATGCGTAATATGGGCTGATTACATCCATAAGACTTTGAAAATTTGCTGGAGCTCCAAACAAACAAGGGTGACAAATGTAGTGAAAAATGCTTGATTCATTAATTATTCCCACATTGAACACAGACTTGACTTCATATCAACTCTTTTTTTTTTTTGTGCAGATTACATGCAGCTGCATGTAACCAGCTGCATGTACAGTAACCAACCCTGCAATTAGGTAGAAACAGCAGGAAAAGTTTCTTGCAGCTTCAACTCATAGCTTTCAAATTTTTATTCGTGTGTGTGTGTTTGTGAGCTTGTACCATAACCTTTGCCAAGTAGTATCACATTCTCTCTTTCTTTTTCTTATTGGTTACAGGTGTCCCTGAAAGCACAAAGAGAGACACATAAGTAGACTGGTGGTAATAAGACACATAAGAGAATTATTCCAGGTTACCTGCCTAATTGGCCTGCTTCCTCTCTGTCTACAACTGAAACTTGACCACCTCTGCACTGCCACAGGTTCATGTTAGCACCTACCTACACAAATGTACGGAGAGGTTTCCGTAAACTCCACAAAATATGACAAAAAAAAAACTGAGTTATGTAGTCATTATTGTCTATAATCCCCTCAGCAGGAGGTTTCCTTGCATATGTCTGCATATTCCTGCAAATTCCCATGATTTTCCTTTTTTTTTTTTTTTTTTTTTTTTTTTGTATGTTAGGAACAAACACACACACACACACACACACACACACACACACACAGATGCACATCATTCCAACACTGCAGGGGACTAACGGTAGACGCCTTGTCTCCTCCACAACAATAAGCCACCGCTTTCCAGGAACACTTTATTATGTTTAGGGAAGTTATGGGGAACCTGGTGGAAAATAAATGATTGAAAAAATGATTGATGAAAAAAGATCACTGTAAAGTGCCAACATAACAAATAAATCAGTTTGACTCTTAGCCAGTCAGTAGATTATGGTTAAATCAGCACACTATGTGCGTGTTCAGTTATTCAAGCTGAGGTCTGGACTGACGTGCAGAGACTGTGTGATAAGACACTCCCCGTATCTCTTATTGTTTAATGTTCCCTGTGGAGTTCAAAAATTACTGTAGTTGAAATAGACCTCCTGTTTGGCCTCCGCCTGACTGAGGCATTGTAGCAAAATTAATCCAACAGGTACTCGGATCTTTTGTTCTCCTTGACCATTAAGACCTGGAGGGCAAAACAAGTTCAATTAAAAGTTGAAAACCATTCAGTATGCATCGCTCCTGCCAACAAAAACAAACAAACAAAAAAAAACAGCATGGTCAATAACAGCTACCAAATTCCTATTGTTATTTTATCTATTGTAGCAAGTCATTACAAGCTATCACAGTAGCTTGTCAGACCAAGCTGGAATCTTTTTTTAAGAAAAGGAAAAAAAAGAAAAAAATCACGACTTCTTAACTCTCCTCCATCAGCCATGGATGCTGTCTGTGTTGTTGGACTACTCCAGTCAACTGATCCAAAGTCTCGCTTGAATACTTTAATCATTTGGACAGGGTCCATCAACGATAATTAAAGGCAATTTTAGGTTCTTTAAAAACATCCATTACTCAGATTATTACTTTTGAACTTTATCTCATGTATTCCAGTGGGTGGCGGGGGTGTGGGTGGGGGGTATGGTTTATGCTTATTAAAAAAAAAAAAAAAGGATAAATAAGGTTTATATCTGAATGGTCTGAATAGTAAAATAGTTTTGTGTTTCACTCCTACCTCAGACACAGTGCTTTTATGCTGCTATGTGATGCTTTTGACAACTTCTCCCATCTTGTGCTATTGTCACAGTTTTCCTAGAGCATTGTTGAAACACAGCTTTTCGAGATCAAATTATTTGATAGTGATTGTTGCGTTGTTGTTGCCAGTTAGCATGTATTGTGCTGTGTATTTATTGTTCTGTTAGAAAAAAAAGTCCTGATGTTAAAGTATTGAAGAAAATGCTCCCTGTATTTTAGCCTAAAGCTCATGTAATATATGTAAGTAAATATATCACTTCAGTTACATGCAGTTGTTTTCTTAAGTGTAACAGCAATCTACGTGTTCCCCTCTTGATTTTGTCTGACATGCATTAAACATGAACACCACTGAAACCAGTAACCTAACAATAGCCTTCCAGGCTTCCTCTAGATTCTTGGCTTCATTACAAACAAAATGAGATATAATCTTTGGAGTAAATTCCAATGAACAACAATGTCTACAAACGAATAATATTGTACGAGACCTGTTTTCCAATACACTGTGTATGATAAAATTTTTTCCTGTTTTGTTTTGTTTGTGTGTTGTACACTTATTTAACAAATGTGAGATTAAATATGTCACATTATTAGCTCATAACAATGGCCATTAGGCTGTTTGGTCTTTTATCCGATGTTTAGGCTCGGGGATCTTTGCATTACATAAGTACCTATAGATCATTTGTGTTTACAGAATATCCGAATGACGGGAGATCACTATTAAGAAACAGATATTAAGATAACAGATATCAGATATCAACGATGCTACTTTTGAAATTTGAACTATTGTATATAATATAGGAGTTTAATAAAATAAAAGTAAAAGTAAAAGCTTTCAAGAAATTAAAAGTGTATTTGGATTATATCAGAACCATGGACAGGGCCTCAGAGGAGTTTCTACAGAAATTGTAATCTAAAGTTTCAGTTTCAGGTCAGACACTTGCTGTTACAGTACATTCTTAAAACAGATGATATCAAGATGTCTTTGGTGCCATCAATGCTAAATCGGATAACAAGAAAAGTCCAAATTTGTACCTTAAATTATTTCTACAGGTAAAATACATATGCCGTATATACTGTATACTATAGTACAAAAGATGTAATGGTGCCAGCCCAGTGACAATTTCTTATTTCACAGAATGTATACTGTATTTCACAAATTTCCTTATGACAAAGGCTTTTGGACTGACAGACAAAGGAACAGAGCTGTGATCCAGTTCATCTGAAAAGGATCTTACATACTACTAGAATCAAAACAGAAAAAGGCCACAATCATCTTGAATCATCTTGAATCATCACAAAACATCTTGTATTATATTATTTAACTGTGTGTCCAAACATCTAGTGATAAAATTATCTCAAATTAATTATAATTTTATTTATTAGCAAACTAATCATTAGTATAGAAGTTAGCAAGGCAACAGAGTTTGTTCATAATGCTTATTGGCTCTAGACATTGCGTGTTCAAAACTGAGTTTTCATACCAAACCTCAGTAAGTAAAATCTGCAAGCTTAAAAATTGTATGTAATTATACAGTACAACATTATTACACAGTATTAATTTTAGCAGCAGCATCATTTGCACATTGTACTATGTGATTGTGGTTATTCTTGCCTTTATTGTAATATTGTTTAAGACCATGGTTATCCAAACTTTACCCCATTAATTACCTGAGAATTAAAGCTGGAAAATCTGGTTTAACAGATTTACACTTCCCTAGAGGGAAACGTGGAAGATGTGAGTTAATTTTTATTTTTGTACTTTATCTGAATGTTGCTTTTCTGTCCTGTTCACACATGCATGCACTTTGGGCAGCAGGTGCATCCTTTCTCTTTCAGAACTTTCAACACCAATAACCTTGATAAAAAGCTACAGGCATCATGTGTTACCTGTTGACTCCATCCACCTTTCTATGTGTACAGGCAACACTCAACTACGGCCCAATTACCACACACCCCACCACTCGACTCAGCCTTGTCTGACCCTCAGCAGGAAAGGAAATCTGTGACAGGGGCTCTGTACACCTGGCCAGTGGACCACCTTAACCTGACAAAGTGCTAGATTTCAATGAGTGATCTGCCGTACTTGTGAACGATAATCCCGGCCGAGGCAGCTCGATGCCGACTGCAGTCATTCCTGTGAGCAAGTGGAACAAGCAAGACAGATCTGTCTTTGGGAACTGTATACACAGTTGTAGATATATACATATACTGTATATATACAGTATGCTGAAGTGCTTGTCTGTTTTGGCAGATAGAGAAGACACCGTAGTATGAATCTGTTCTTTTGCAAGTGAAACATGCTTTGTATATGATCCCAGGGATGCATCATATTTTTTGAGATGCATAAAAATGTACAACACGTGTGTTGGCAATTCATTCTGTACTGAAATATACTTATAGACTGTTAAGGTAACATTATATGTACAGTACAATTAAAGTTAACATATAGTCACACAAACATGAAAAAAGCATTCTATACTCACCGCAAGATTGTACACTAACCGCAAGATCCCACTAGTAGCAGCATGGATTTATGGGCGTTCCACAAAATTAAAGAAAGACGCTGAAACTTTTGTTTGCGCATGCGCAGTGAGTGTATTTAGGACGGATTCACAGGTAGGATGAAATTATAGAACACCGGCTGAAGACCTGATTGGTAAAACAGAGTCATGTGATTATTGTTGCTGCGTCTGATTGGTGAAACAGTCATGCGATAGATCTACCGGCTGCATGTGTAGAATAAATGGTTAGAAAAGTAACAAATCGAGTGGAGTAAGAGTAGCGTTTCTTCTTCACAAATCTACACAAGTTGTCATGTCTCTGATACGAAGTTGCGGACACAAACGCAGGATCAACACACAAGTCTTTTATTTAGTTAGAAAATAAACAATGTAAACACAAACAAAACAAAGGAAGCAAAGTCACTGATAATTCCTCAGGCTGGGTTTTTGAAAGGTACAAGGACCCGATACTTCAGACTCAACTCAGTCCTGAGGAACAAGCAAACAAAACTGGTTATTATCTCTTGTACACAAAACACATATAATCACAACGGTGGACGGACAGGGAGCTACGGGGTCGGCTGGTATAAATAGGGTAACACACGGGGGAGACACAGATGAACCTAATTTAATGCTAAAGTGAGACATATACTCATGTAGACACACTAGGGGGAGACAAAGCGACGGTTCAGTAATCCGGAAAACCAGATCTTATTCCCTGGGACCAAGGTGGCACAGGTGTGACAGTAAACCTCCCGAGGTAGGGACCCGACAGACTGATGGGATTTCCGGCAGGCGGGCGGCTCGGCAGTCGCGGTGCTGGGCGATCCAACCATGCTCGGTGGAATTCAGCGATGAGTTCTTGACTCAAGATGTCTCGGGCCGGAACCCAGCTCCGCTCCTCCGGACCGTACCCTTCCCAATCCACCAGATATTGGAAGGAACCTCCTCTCCTCCAGAAGTCCAGTAGTTCTTTGACTCTGAACGCGGGGGCCCCAGGAAGCGAAAGCTCCGCTGTTCCTTCGTCTAATGGACCCTGGATCACCGGCCTGAGAAGAGAGACATGAAAAACAGGGTTAATACGTAAGTGATTGGGGAGCTTTAATTTATAAGACACAGGGTTTGAGAGATGATCGGGAAGGTACCAATGTATCTGGGGGAAAGTTTTCAGCAAGGGAGGTTAAGGTGAAGGTCCCGTGTCAAGAGCCACACCCAATCGCCTACCTGGAGCGGAGGACTTTCCCTTCCTTTAAAACGACTAACTGCGTGGGAGATATTTGTGTGTGCGCGTCCTCCCATACTTTCTCCGCTCTCTTAAACCACTGATCCACCATGGGTATGTCGGTGGGAGTGGCGTCCCAGGTACAGAGCGGGATCTGATGCCCAAGCACACACTGAAACAGCGTTAGGCCGGTTGCGGAGTGGCATAGTGAGTTCTGTGCATATTCCGCCCAGATTAAGCAGTCTGCCCATTCATGTTGTCAACTGCTACAGTATGCTCTGAGATATCTCCCGAGTTCTTGGACAGTCCGCTCGGCCTGCCCATTCGACTCGGGGTGATAGCCCGACAGTGGTCCCCAACTTCTGAAAGAAAGCCAAAGGAAACAATATCCTCCGGGATACCATAGCAGCGAAACACTGTCTCGAATAGGGTTTCTGCCACCTGGAGGGCTGACGGGAGAGAACTAAACGGGATGAATCGATATCCCTTGGACAATCTGTCTACCACCACTAGGATTGTTGTATACCCGTATATCTTTAGACACCGGCACATCCATGACGAAGTCCACCGCAATGTGTGACCACAGTCTGTTAGGTATTGGCAGGGGCATTAATTTACCAACGGGCAAACAGCAGGGACTTTTAGTAGTCGCACAGATCGCACAAGACAAAACTACTGTTCTCACGGTTTCCTGCATTTTTGGCCACCAGAACTTCTGTTCTAGGAGTCTATATGTGCGTAATATGCCGGGGTGTCCGGATGACAGGCTAGAGTGTGCCTCTATCGTCACACGTTCGCGAAGTGCCTCCGGTACGTATGTTCGATCTGGAGGACAGCTCCTAGGTGCGGGATTGGGCCACGCCCACTGAGCTATCTCCGACTCGATGTCCGATATGATCAGAGCCACCACAAGCAACGCTGGCAAAATAGACTCCGGATTAGAAATGGGATCCAGTGCCAGGTAATAGCGGGACAACGCATCCACCATCCGGCTTGACGAGGGTTATGTCTTTTGGCTTGTTGGATGTATTCCAGATTATGGTAATCCGTGAGTACCGTGAATGGATGTTTAGTCGCCACTCCTCTAACGCCGCTTTTACTGCTAGCAGTTCTCTGTTGCCGATATCATAGTTTCGTTCGGCAGGTGTTAGTTTAAGAGAAGAGAAAGCGCAAGGGTAGAGTTTTTCTGAGTTGCCCAGGTGTTGCCCTGACAGCACTGCTCCTATCCCTACCTCCGACGCATCGACTTCCACTATAAAGGGCTTCTCTGGGTTGGGTAGTTTTTAAAATAGGCGCAGTTGTGAAAGCTGTTTTGAGACGCTGAAACGCTCTTCGCGCTTCCAGTGAGAACTCGCTAAGTCGTTTCGGTTTCCCTTTCAACAGTGACGTGAGCGGTGCTGCCACAGTACTGAAGCCCTGAATGAACCGCCGATAGAAAGTGGTGAACCCAAGAAAACTCTGTAGCGTCTTGACTGACTTGGGTTCCGGCCACTGTTGTACCGCTGCGACCTTGGTCGGCTCCATTTCGACCCCCTTTGGCCCTATGCGATAACCGAAGAATGCAATCTCCCGCTTGTGGAATTCGCATTTCTCCGCCTTCACATAGAGCCTGTTTTTGCGCAGGCGATGAAGGATGGCTGTCACATGACGGACGTGTTCGGAATATGACCGCGAGTATACTAGGATATCATCCAAGTATACTATGACAAAACGGTTAAACATATCCCTGAACACATCATTCATGAACCCCTGAAACACCGCAGGTGCATTTACCAGTCCATAAGCAATCACATTATATTGGTAGTGCCCTGATGTGGTGCTAAACGCAGTCTTCCATTCATCACCTTTTCCCACACAAACAAGGTTATATGCGCTGCGGACGTCGTGTTTAGTGAAGGCGCCCCGGAGTTGGTCGATAGCGGCCAGCACCAGTGGCAGTGGGTGCTTGCATTTTACTGTCACCACGTACAGGGTCATAAATCCCCTCCTTTTTTTCTATAAAAAAGAAACCTGCCGAAGCGGGAGACCTGGACCTGCTGATGAGCCCCTGCTGGAGAGCCTCACTCACGTATTCCTCCATTGCCCTGGTTTCTCCCACTGACATCGGATAAATACGCAAGCAATGGGATTGTGGGAGCTGAGCCTGGGTAGAATCAGCACGATGGAATGATCTGACCGAGGAAGCACAAAAAATTTTAACTCCTCGGTGTGATCGGGAAACGTTAACCGCAGAGGCACTGAAATTAATTCACGTGGCGATTGTTTTATAGATCACGACCATCCAGAGCCTTAACTGATGGCATGGGCATGGAAGCTTCGACACAGGAGCTTGCAGCGAGGAAATTATAGATGAGGAGATGAAATTTCCAGCCGACCTGGAATCTATAAGGGGACAAAGAGACAAGGTGTGATTATTATATGATATTTGTGCTTTCAGACAAAAAGGGTGGTGTGTGCGCGGTGGTGTGTGTGGTGTTACTTTCAGTAGTGAACAGTTTTTAACTTGGTGTGTATTCCCCCCACAGTACAGGCACAACCCCGATGTTTGTCTCCATCTTCTCTCCGTTGCCGATAGGCGGTAAGTGCTCACGTCCATAGGTTCCGGAAGAGCCCCTTCGCGGTTGTCTGGAGGAGGCTTGTTGAGGCTGTCACCTTGGCTGAAGTCATGCCGTTTCGCCAGCATCTTTGTTGGTATGCGGTGTCGCTGGCCGCAGAGGTGCTGGTCTAATTTGCTGGTCTAGGTTGATACTCTCATCGAGCGTCATGCCGGCATCACGGCAAGCGAGTTCGAGTTGTTCTTCTGGTTGAAGTCCGTCCCAAAACCTGGCTAATAAGCTCTTCTCACACCAGCCACTCTCCGCAGCTAACACCCAAAACTTAACGGCATACTCAGCAACAGTAGTGTTTCCTTGGCGCAACCTCAGCAGCTGTTGTTCTCCAGACCTGCCTTGATCTGGATGGTCAAACACTGCACGAAGGGCCTCGATGAACCTCCCGTAGCTGGACGTGATATCCCCGCCTGCGCCCCAGACAGCTGTCGCCCAGTCCATGGCTGCACCTGTGAGCTGTTGAATGAAGGAGCTGATCTTTTGTCGCTCCGTCATGTCCGGGTACTCTGCCAGATATACTCACAGGCCAGGAGGAAGCGTTTGCACCCCTCCGGGTTACTTGCGTATCTCTCCGGAGAAGCGGGGCAGGGTGGTGAAGGAGCAGAGCGCCGGCGTGGAAAGGTTGGAGGAGACTGTGATGTCGCGAGCTAACTCATGCAGTGAGCTAGATCATTGACAGCCCGTGCCAGGCTGCGGAGATATTTATGCACTGGGAAGTCCTGTACGGGCAGGGGAGTCCCTGCATGCTTCCTGAAAGGTTCGTCCATCTGTCATGTCTCTGATACAAAGTTGCGGGCGCAAACGCAGGATCAACACACAAGTCTTCTATTTAGTTAGAAAATAAACAATGTAAACACAAACAAAACAAAGGAAGCAAAGTCACTGATATTTCATCAGGCGGGGTTTTTGAAAGGTACAAGGACCGGATACTTTAGACTCAACTCAGTCCTGAGGAACAAGCAAACAAAACCATTATCTCTTGTTATTATCTCTTGTACACAAAACACATATAATCACAACGGTGGATGGACAGGGAGCTACGGAGTCGGCTGCTATAAATAGGGTAACACACAGGCTGGGGGGCCACAGGTGAATCTAATTTAATGCTAAAGTGAGACATATACGCACATAGACACTAGAGGGAGAAAAAGCGGCAGCTCAGTACTTTGCTGTAACCCTGTTCCCTGAAAAAGCGGGAACGAGATGCTGCGTGAAAACGCTATGGGAACATCTTTTTGT
>JAQQZT010000017.1:8054143-8064979 GCA_030068275.1 Clarias platycephalus
TGTTCGTTGTATGCATTTGTTGTTCGTTGTATGCATTTGTTGTTCGTTGTATGCATTTGTTGTTCGTTGTATGCATTTGTTGTTCGTTGTATGCATTGGAGTACTTTTGTGCTGGCAGGTGATGCCGGCCCTGTTCTGCTAGCTACCTACCACCATGATTATATTTCACACCTGCATGGAAAACACTGTGGCATGAAACAGTTTTATTCATTTTCCGTGTTCTAATCCCTTACTCTTGAGTACCGTACTCGTTCTAATCTAACGTACTAATCCGTCGACGCCTCTAAACCTTGAATCAAACGTTGAGTGAGCGATCAGCTGTACCAGGCACCTTGATACAGCAGCCTTGATTAGTTAAATCCCTCGAGACTGACGGAATTAAAATGGTGTCACTTCGTGCTGGCAGGAGGCCACATTTCTTGGTTTTATTATACCAACCGTGGCTAGAGGAATCCGTTTCTGGATCGCTGTAAAGGGCAACGTGCGCCTGTCTGAAAAGTTATCTATTTGGCAAACTTGAGTCGTTGGCTGTCTGTGTATCTTCGAGTACTTACCTAATAACAGCTGAAAGACATAAAACAATATTCCGTAGACACTGTTTGGCTGATTTATTGCGCTGTTGTTACCAAAGATGGACCCCAGTAAGCCGAATCCTCGACCCCATCTACAAAGAAGGACAGAAAAAAAAATAGAGTATTTTATAGAGTGGTTTATACAAGGAGGGAAAAAAAGAAAGAAGAAAAACCACCAGAGACAGTTTTGGTAATTTTAAATCTAAAGGTTCATGTTAATGCGCTCTCCATTTGGAGCACAAAAGAACAGCGAAGAAATCTTTGGCCTGAATAAAAAGTCACAAGATAATGAATAAAACAGTTGAATTTAATATTGGAAGTAGAACAGAACTTCGCCTTGAGCGATCCAAACATCACCTTTAGCCCATTGATGATGAAGAGACCTGAATAAAAGGGAAAGCACATGGCATCATATCGAACGTTCACAAAGATTATAACTGCGTCGCACGTGACGGAGTGAGTAAACATGCCCCTGCTTCCCTTCCTGATAGGGAAAATCAGGCCACTGTGTTGTTAAAGATGGACTTTATACACTGATGTTGCTCTCGTCCTATATCCGCTTTTGTGAATGCGAATGAGCGGTAATAATTACATTCACCAGGATACTTACTATGGCTGTCGTTCAATTTTTTTCTTCTTCTCCGATCTCGATAACGATACCTTTACTTCAATACACATTATGGTACATATCTATGCTTGTTGATACTTAAAACAGTTTCATATCATAAAAAATATAACTTTTTCTGATCTCCTTAATTTTAACGTTCATCAACTCAAAGTTGTCTGTTAACAGTATTGTGCAAGTGTACACTTCAGAAAAGAGCTAGCTCAAAGTTCACACACAGTAAAATCAACAAGTTCACCTTCACAGATGTTTTTTTTTTTTTTTTTTTCATTTTGAACTAAATTTACAGTCCCGAAAATGATCTAGTTCACGTTCTTTTCTTCTTTTTTTTTCCCTTAAAGCAAGGTACCCTAAGCAGTGCGTGTGTGTGTGTGTGTGTGTGTGTGTGTGTGTGTGTGTGTGTGTGTGTCATGTCACCAGAGGATTCTGATCCTCATGCGATTTGTTGCATCTCTGAGTACTTTACAGAAAGAGGAAGAATGAGAGAGGGAGTGATAACCTCTCTCTTCAGCTTACTTAATATATGCGGTAAAAAAATTTACCAAATAAATGAAGACTTACGTTAATCACCTGCATGTTAACGAGGCTCCATTTGACTTTCTTCCGTTGCAAACTGAACCGTTTCGTTTACCGAAAGTGAGCGCGTTCAACGTGTGGCGTTTTTTCAGTGCCTTGATGCACAACACAGTCTGTTAATGTTCAAAAATAAAACATTTATATAAGTCAGAATCAAATTAAGCTTCATAATAATAGACGGCTCTTGAATCTGTAATTAAAAACAACACAGCTTTTAGTATCACTAGCTCTCTCTCTCTCTCTCTCTCTCTCTCTCTGACCGTGAGCTGTACTCACAGACAATAGCTAAAGTTACACAAGAGCAGTTGTGTAGTTTAAGGCACCAGCACCGTGCCCTAAGACATCAAAGTTTACTTTAGCAAACAGCCATGTACAAGTGGCAATCGGGTGGCGGAGATTTAAAGAAGTTTAAAAATCATCCATAGGAGAACTTGAATGATGAGAGCAAAGATGGGTGTGTTTTTGTTCTCCTGCAGTCGAATACGTAAGCGACTTTCTGCTATTAAACTTATTCCACACGCGTTCAGGCGTTTCGTTAATTTCGAACGATATCCTTTTTGTAAAATCAATAAGGATAATAAAACGAGAGCCACACTTTTTAAACACACAGACAGATTTTTACACCTGCTGAGCGACGCAAACCGTAGTCAAGCATCTGATTAAATTGACTTTATGACTTTGTGTCATGTAAGGATCTGTCTGAAAATTTTTTATGAACTAGGAAAAAAGTGGAAGTTGACGACCTTAACCCAAAACATATCAAGTGCATTGATACAGACAAATTAACCTGAGGGGGGCACCTGCTCTGAAAATTCGGGATTTTGGCTGTATGGATCTGAATACACACATCAGGTTCGTGTCTCCGACATCACAAGGCTGAAAAGACATTTATACAGCAAGTATGCCAGCGATAAGCAGTATTCCTGTTTTATCCATTAAGGTTTTTTTTTTTTACTTGCCTGAGAGACTTGTAGGCTTAACAACTGGGAAAAAGGTTTTCCGTGATCTGTAACACACTTGTCACACCTTAAAGCTGAGCTGCTCAGACCAAATCCCAGTGGTACACTATAAAAACTGACATTAAAAGGCAAGAGCTGACCTACAAAAATAGTGTGTATGCATGTGTGTGTGTGTATACATTAGTGTTAATTTCGTCAACGAAAATAATAACGGAAGATATTCATCAACGACCTTTTTAACTATGACTAAGACGAGACGTCACGGATATCAATGAACAGTGACGAATTCCGCATGTATTATCGTTGACAAAAAAAAGACGAGACTTAAATGAAAAAAAAAAAACAATCCACTGCACTACGGGTGTTCATCATTATACCCCTATCTCACCTATGCGGTTCGACTCGCAGTGAGTCGCAGTGTTCGGCACCGTGAGTTCTGCGAGGTTCCGCGTAGGTGAGAAAGAGGTATTATGACATGGGCAGCAGTATTTTCCGGGTCACGACGTGCGGCACGGCACGGGGGACGAGTTTGCGTGTGCAGTGACGGGATGTTACAAGCTCAGTCATCTTTAACTCTTCGTCATTACAGCAGTATTACTCAGGCGAAAGGGAAGAGCTGATATTTGCTCCCATTTTCTTTATGTTGAACTAGAGGAAAAAAGCCGATGTCTAAGAATATTGGAGGGGAAACAGTGGGGGAAACACAATTGCTGGGAAAAATACCACAAACCTGAAAAGATGCATCAAGACATACCATAATAATCACCCAGTTTTACAGCCTATTTGTATATTTTTATTTTATTTAATTTAAACCATTGCCAAACCCATTAAGCTAATAGGTTAGCAAATGGTTGTTAAGACAGGAGCCATCTCTACAACAGTCCAAATGTGCAAATTCATATTTAAAAAAAATTTTAAAACACTGTATTGTCCATACTGCTCCGGTTGTTTTGTAGTTATAAAATATAGACATGCAGCAGTTGTTGTGATGGTTAAAAATAAAGTTACACAAGGCTCCAGCACCGTGTCTTAATACATCAAGGTTTACTTTAGCAAACTATCATGTACAAGTGGCAATCTGGTGGCAGTTTAAGTTTAAAGATCATCCATAGGAGAACTATAAATATAATTAGATACATTTTAAATGTTAAGATAATTATTTTGTAAACCTAAAAAAAAAAAAAGGGGGATTTTGGCTAGACTAAATTGACTGTAGGGTTAATTGATGATAATCTTACTGCTAAAATGTTACATTTCCATTGACTAAAACTGGACTAAAATAGTCAAGGGATCCTCTGACTAAAACAAAAATAAAGACCAAAATTGAAAATAGCTGACAAAATTAACACGCACACAAATACATACATACGTATTTAAAAACGTACTGTGTTTAAATATCATGTCTGAGACCAAATGATAATCTTTTTTTTTTTCCTGCTAATCGTCCTCTCCTCTCTACAGTTCAGTGGGGCAGCAATAATGCACCAACAGCTCATAAACGCGAGTATTTGTGGAAGATGAAGAGGTTGCAATGTATGCAGAAGCTGGGGTATATTTTTTTATAGAATTCTTTCATTTTAGACCGTTAAACCTTTGCAAACCTTCAATTCTGAATTGAAAACTGACAAATGGATTCAAATAACTGTGTCAACAACCAAAAGTTTGAATAAACTGCATAATCAATTAAACCCAGTGGGCACATAATGACAGTCTGAAAGTCTGGAGATATATAAACTGCTTCTAATGGGCACCCTGGGAGGGGAATTGTCCATTTCTGGATTAAATCACAGACTTAATGCCAGATAGCAATACTGAAGCTAATAATAATAAATTCAACTTCATTCCCACAGAAAAATTCCATAAATTCTATATTTTCTATATTGTACAGCTGTTTTTCTTATATTTTTCTTATATTGTATATTTTGTATTGTACAGACATTTATTCCTACTTAGTTAAATTTACTTCCTATTAATAGTCTTTTATTTTAAGGTCATGGGTCGTATAAGCGTTTCACTGCATATCGTACTGTGTATGACTGTGTATGTGACAAATAAAATTTGAACTTTTGAATTTGATTTCATTGGATGCTTGGCCACCTGATTGAAGCCAGCTACATTTTACCAGGTTAAACTCCACTGGTCCTTGATCTAAATGTATTCACAAAATACCAAGCAAATTTCTTTGTGTTAGAATACATGACAAGACTTAACTCCGATTGCTGAGCGTTTGAATGAGAGAAAAATGTTGATGCCTAGTACACCCCGAAACCAAAAGTACCGCTGAAAATCTGCATCAGCTTTCTGTCTTCCTGATATTTGTTTAGGTCCTATCTGTCCGTTTTTAATAAGGATTGAATGTGACATCGTACACTGTAATAGGATGCTTTTAATAGGAATAAAAGCTTCCTATAAAAGCCTGAGGGAAAAAAAAAAGAAAGCAATCCTGCTGATTTAAACTAACCTAAAACTTGACATGAAACAAAATAATCAAAGTGCCTCGAGACCACTATTAATACCACAGACACTGCTTTAAAAGGACATTGAAAAGGACCGTGTTGTTCAACTCAACATTTCTAGACTGGTGTCTCGTTTCATCCTTTACACAATCATCCTAATTGTTTTGCATAATCGAGCCAAATAAATAAATAAATAAAACACACACTGAGCTTTCAACAACTCTGCAGCTTTTACCCTGAATATCTGCTCTGCGAAGGAAAGACGAGTTGTGTGTTGATCTAGCAACACCCACTGGAAAGGAAACCACAAAAGCGGCGCTTGTAACTTTTTAGACTCAAACCTGCTCAGCAAGAACACATTTTATAGTTTGTTTGTTTTTTACTCTAAAACTGTTAAAATGATTAGAAAGTACAGAAACAGATAACTAAATTCAATAACACATTCGCTGAGTCTGTATTGAATTGCTTTGGAGAAATATGTATTACAACATATAGCGTAGATCGTTGTCCAGGTTATAAGGAAAAAAAACTTTTAATGGGAAGATTTATTTCACCTCTACAAAGTCAAAGGTACATCACGAGTATAAATCACAAGCCGACACAAATACGCAGAGACAAAGTGTCTACACGTCACATAAAAAATGCTGATCGATTATCTTTAGATTAATGAATAGCTGTGAAACAATAAGTGACTCCTCATTCTGTGTAACACATCATTACATCCCATGACGTGAACCTAAATAAAAATCGCTGATTATGTTTTGGCTGGTGAGATGGTTCACATGCTTTCAATGAACTACTACAGTGGGCTCTGGCAATTTCTAATAACATAGAGCTGCACAGTGAGACCAATAAATAAACAAATCACGTCCATAATTAAGGGACACAGTTCAATATTTAAACTATTAAATGAACGATGTAGAATCTGAAAGTATTTATCTAGGTTAACAACAAATAATCACTTTAAGAGGATGTCAAGCAAATATTGATTTCTTTTTTCAGCTTTAAATTTATTTATTTTTTTAAATAAGCAAAACTAATAATTATTCACAACTCTATACACATTTCTTTAGCGATTATATAATTGCATGAGATTTAGACGTTTATGCCACTAATTGTACAGCACTATAATAAAGACAACACACACAAATATGGGCATAAAGTAGCACACTGTGTTTGCACAATAGAACAAGCCGGCGACAGTTAAAGAGCTGCCTGCGTTCAATTCAATAAGCTTTTAAACTTGGACATCCCATGAAATAAAGCTCATCAATAACCAATCGCCGCTCCAGAGTGGAAAACGGAAAACGTGGTCACCCAATCATCTGGACCTTATGAGTTCGATCCCTGGGTGATGCAATAGCCATTCGTAGCCGGGAGTTTAAAGAGCAGATTGGCCGCGCTCTCTCGGCCATACCCACACTCTCATGTCAATCACAATGACACTAGCCAATCACGGGCATCTTGGAGCTCACTGAAGTACATAGAGCCTTCTTTTGTGTGCGTGTGTGTGTGTGTATGGGTTCTGCTAATTGAGAACAAGCAATATATTATTCAGCCTCAGTGATAATCAGAAAGATGCGAAGTGACAAGTCAGGATTATTATGTAGCGCAGCCAAACGCAAGTAATTTACCATCAGTGTCAGCAATGAGCCCACTCTCTGTGTCTTGTGCTTGTTAGCGCGCCATGAGCATGACTGACTCGACTGAACTGAACGTGTTTAATAACAGCTCAGTAGTCATGGATCATTTAGGAAACGTTTTTTTTTTTTTATAACTTGCCCTAAGCAAGCTGATAAAACACAGGCTAAACTGGTGAGTTAACCAAAAAGTTATTCTACAGCTTAATGATCAATTATAAACAAAATAATAAACAACTGAGTTGTTTTTCCTCCCTCACTGCCGTCCTGTTACGGAGCACGCTGCAAATTATTCCTCCACAGTGTTTCAATACTAGTGCCAATTCATTCAACGTTCGCTTAACTTCTGCTAGTTATCTTGGCCTGGAAACACACGAAAGTTCATAAAACCTAACATTACAGAGTCATGATCGAGTGATCGGTGCACTGAGATACTGCTAAGACGGCTGCCGTCTGGCTAGACACTCGTACTTCTCCTTTTTCCTGATACTAATCCAAATTTATCTCCTAGTCTTAAGAATAGGAAACCTTTAACTAACGCAACTTACTGAAGATAAACATCGTAATGTACTGCATTGAAACTGGTCAAACATTCCACACTCCCTACCAGGAAGTACACAGTCATAAGGATGACTTGACAAAATGGCAACTTTTTTTTTTTTTTTACATTCAAAGAAATACTGCTTTTCCAAACATACGTTACATATGTTCATTCATTCATTCATTCCTCTTCTATGCCGTTTATCCTATAGAGCAGGCATCACTAAATAGCAGACCGCAGGCCGGATCCAGACCGACTGACAGTTCTATCTGGACCCTGATGCTGTTCTGATATGTGAGAATCCCCTAAAAGTGGGCGTGGCTATACGCGTCACTCAACAGAGTCAATCAACGCAATAGTTTACCGAGTGTGAACAGAGTGTTAGGAAGAAACAGAAACAAAAGCGCAACACAGCATGTCTCACTCCAAGAAACAACTCCGAAAACTTGGAAACCTTCAAAGATGAATGAACAGATCATCAATATGTTTAAGTCTTCCTGGGTGAAGTTTAACACCAGTTTGTCTCATCTGTTCCCGAAACAGTGGCGATAATAAAAACCAGTAACGTGAAGCGGCACTATGAAATAAACCAACAGCGCGAACATCTGTGAGATAAAGCAAGCATTTCCGAAGAGGTGAGGGCGTGGAAAATACCTGCACTGAGAGCACGGTATAAATAAGCGACAAGAATGCCTGTAAATGAATGTGAAAGTACAATCAGCATGCAAATGAAGAATCACTAAAGATTGTTGTTTTTATTACATGCAAATACAAGGAAATATACGAGTCATCGAAGATTAAACTGTCCACATGGTTAACATAGTAACTGAAAAGTGACAATATTATTAAAAATGCTATTAAAATACTAAATTTGTTATTTTAAGAAACTTACAATGACTGCCTATAGAGGCCTGGAGTCTATCCCAGTAAAATTTGGGATTGAGGCGGGTCACACCATGGACAGGGTACCAATCCATCGCAGGACACACACACACAGGGCATGGGCAATTTGAAGCACCAATAAGCCTAATCTGCATGTCTTTTGACTGTGAGAGAAAACTAAATCACCCGTAGGAGATCCACCCAGCACGGGGAGAACATTACCTGAGGCAGGAATCGAACCCTCGCCCCTGGAGGTGCGACGACACAGTGCTGACCGCTACGCTTCCTTCCTAGCCATTTTATGTATGTACGTGTATATAGACATGCACATAACTGTTATTCGGTATAATTTTATGCTTAGAAATTAAAAAAAGGTAAATAATGAACCATCAACCTATAATTTTTGCATACAAAATAAAAGTTGCCTTGCTACAAAATCAGATTCAGCTTGTTTTAGTCTGATAACGATTATAAGGGGTATCTGATCAATTCCAATGCTAGTCTTTTCCTCACTCAACAAAAGCCTTTGCACCCACATACAAAAAGACGATGCCTCACCAAATAGCTCCACGTATTCAATATACGTTTCCTTACATCATCGGCTTGCAAGTGAAGAATCAAAAGCAGCCAGCTCAGATTAGGTCAAACGGCTCTCTGGTCACCCTTACACAATCATCTCATGACCATCCACAAAGACAGACCTTTACCCCAGATACTATTAACTAAACAGATAAAGCAAAAAGTGTCTCAGATACCAGAGCATTACAATGGTGTATATAAAACATACTAGGTAAACTTGATATCGGTAAATCGATATGAAGTGAATGAAAGCAGCTAGGGAGGGATATGATCTTCCTCTCCTCCTTTTTTGTGATTTACAAAATGCTTGGTTTCAAAACAACTGCATTTGTGACTCTTCGAGATCTAAGTAACCATCTCTTCTAATTTCCGCATGTGACTCCAAGCTGGAATGAAAAATAAAAAAACAAAACTGAGAGGGGAAAAAATGAGAACCGAGCCTTGGCTTCTGTAAAAAAGCCTTTTTTTTTTTTTTTTTTTAAATGCAGCACTGATATCTGAGTGACCTGATCTGAGCATCCTCGCAGTAACAGAGGACTCTCTACAACAGTTCAGGTGAAGCAAACCCCAGACGTGACAGGATCCTCCAATCTTCGCGCCCCTAACGCGCGTCATAAAACACAGAATATGCATCAGGCTCGATCTGCAACAACATCAACCACAAATTGGAAAAATTCTAATCCAGTTGGCTGTCAGACTGAATTTGTTATAGCATCCTTTACGCTGTGAACGTATCACGTTATCTGTGCACGTGAACGGAAAACAAAAACCGACCCGTACTGAAACAGAAGTGATTCTTCGGATCCAGTTCATTTTCTGTACCAGCAGATCTTACATTGATCTTACCTGATGAAGGAATATTTATTATAAGCAGAAAAACCTGCATTTGATTTTTTTTCGTTGCCAAATTGCTGTATTAAAGGACGAACAAAACAGTTTACAACAAGTGGTTTTATTGAAAAATAGAACTGAAAATAAACGATGGCGATTATTTATCTATTATTATTATTATTATTTATCTACAGTGCTGACAGAAATTGTTCAGACCCTTTCAAGCCTTTTTCCACATTTTGTAATGTTTTACACATCTTAAAACAGATTTTTTAAAAAGTCCTCATCACTTTACACACGATACCCCACAATAAAAATTCAAACAAACAAACAAACAAAGAAAGACTGAAATATCCCGTTTAAATAAGTATTCAGTCCCTTTGTTACGACATTTGCAATTGAGCTTTGGTGCATCCTACTCCTATCAGTGGTCCTTGTGAAGCTTCTTTAACTCGACTGGACTCCAAGTGCGTAACTGAATTCACTGGACATAATTAAGAAAGATATGCACCTGGCAAGATAATGTCTCACAGTAAACCATGTACAAGATAGGATTGTGTCAAGACACAGATCTGATGAAGGATACAAAAATATTTCTAGAGTATTGAAAGTGCCCAAGTGCACGATAGCCTCCATTATTCTCAAATGGAAGAGTCTTTCCAGATCTGGCCGCCCAACCAACCAAACTAAGCAATCGGGGACGAACTGCCATGGTCAGAGAGGTGAACAAGAACCTAAGGGTCACTATAAATGAGATCCAGAGTTACCTTGTGGACCAGATGGGAGAGCCATACAGAAGAACAGCCATTACTCCACCAATCAGGCAACTACTCCACCAGTACAGTGGCCAGACAGAAGCCATGCCTCACTAAAAGACACATGACAGCTGGCTGTGAGGTTGGCAAAAAAAAAAAAAAAAAAAAAAAAAAGGGGGTTAAAGAAAGCAAAAATACAACTAACTAGGTATCTCATCATCCACCTATGGATATATACGGAGCATTCCCAGGGATTGTATTCAAAACAATGCATTCCTTCAAGCACGAGTCCTGCTTTAAGACAGCATGGGGCGACTTTGGTCAATGAAACAGGGCTGGGACTAATTCAAATTCAAATTCAAATTCAAAGTTTATTTGTCACATACACAGTCATACAGTATGAAAATGCAGTGAAATGCT
>JAQQZT010000017.1:8096223-8107052 GCA_030068275.1 Clarias platycephalus
AGATTGTGAAATACTCAGACCGGCCCATCTGGCACCAACAACCATGCCACGCTCAAAATTGCTTAAATCACCTTTCTTCCCCATTCTGACATGCATTGAAGCAACTGCCATGTGATTGGTTAATTAGATTATTGCATTAATGAGAAGTTGAACAGGTGTTCCTAATAATCCTTTAGGTGAGTGTGTATATATATATATATATATATATATAGCTGACTACTGTGTATATATATTTGCCTAGTGGATTTTTAAACTAAGTGTCACTGATTGATGCAATAATACTTGGAGCTCCATGTCCATATTAATTGGACTTACTGTGACACTGGGATCTCTTCGCCATACACATTTTGTCCAGTAGATGTCAGTACAACGAGTTCGTCAATGAAGCTTCATGAATTGAAAGTTTTGGTAAAACTGTCGGCTCTATGAGAATCCTCAACACCTAAATGAGTCTTCATCTCGCCACCACTAGGGCCTTACTTAATTATGATGTTTTTTAATTGAAATATGTTACATCAAATGTAACTTTCCGTGATCTCCAAAATGGCGCGTTTATTTCCTCCGTGTAGTGGACGGGACATAATAAGTGACAGCGGTTTTGACCAATCAGCGAGCAGCACGCTGTTCTATAATACCGCCTGAGTTCCTTTTTCAGTCTCTTTTCTTTCACGCGTCCCTACTGAGGTGAGGTCCGCTCCGGTGTAGCGCGGGATTTTCATATGTTCTTTTAGGATTACATTAGGATTAAATGCTTGTTTACTCAGAATGCGAAGAGAGAGGTTACGTTTAACACTTCACCATAGCTGTATATAATAAAGAGGACAGTTTTCGCTCGTAGTTTGTGTTTTTGATTGAGAGTTAGCCTTGTTAGCTAAAGGCCTGTTACCTTGTCGGCGCCATGTTGAACGGCGCCATGTGTTCACGCGCTCGATTACCACACAGTCGGTACTGCGAGTCTGAGTGGACTTTCGTGGTAAATTTATATTTCGTGTCTTTTACGACCCCATTAAAAATGACGTATTGTGCTAATGGCTAATCCTGCACATGTTATGTATGAAGTTAGAATTAAAATGTTAGTTTGTCCTGTGCCACACATTTTCTAATGTATTTTTTTTTCTTTTTCTCTAAGATAAGTCACCTTGTCTTTAAACCGGCTCTTAACCGATCCTTGGAAGCACTGCAAAGATGCCCAGGGAAGACAGGGCCACGTGGAAGTCCAACTACTTCATCAAGATCATTGTGAGTGTCCTTTTTCATCACTGTCTTTAATCTCATCATGCTTCGAATTAAAGGCCCAAAACAAACCTCAATTTGACAGGTGATCGACATGAGTGTCAAATTGTCATCTTTAAGAGATTACAAAGATATTTAACCATTCAGTTTACCTCGAAGTGTACTTGAAATTAGATTTTTAATATTCACTCTGACTGAAGTTAATAAACAAAGTTTGGTGTTTGTTCATGCAGAACACACAACTTGTGGCTTAGAATTAAATTAAGCTGCTTTGGGTCACTTTTGACATTTTTGAACAAGACCAGTGTGAAGAAGATTAAGGGCACTTTTTCAACTAGTCATGATTTATTCTCTGCCCAGTGTTCACATTAGGTTTGCTCTTTTGTACACTTGTGTAATTACATCCACTGAAACAGCAGGTGGCAGTGTGAATCTAGTTGGTTTGTAGGCCACCATTAAACACAAGACACTAGAACAGGGAAGTTAATGCCTAATTGTATTCTGGGGAAAATAATGTTGCCTCAATTTTGCATGTCTTCCTACTTTAATCAGCTATGGCTGTGTAGGTCAGATGATGAGACTGAGGCGCGTCATGTGCACATAGATTTCGGAGGAGCCTGACGTAGTGTCTAAAACTTTGGGGTCATTTCTTCTCAGAAATGATCCTAGGGCCCTATTGTGTAAAAAACACAGATCCTTGACCCCAAAATTCGAGTGAATACACTGCCCAGGGATGGTATCGATATTCTGTTCTCAAGTCTATGCAAATGTGGTCTTGGGTACAGAAGTGAACTGCTGTTTAGAACACATCCGCGCCATCTGTTCCCTCCGAAATCTCCATGTGCACAAAGCACAATCAATCTCATATGACCTATGTGATCATAACTCAGTTGTTGGATTTCTCTTGATGTTTTCTCCTAAAATATCAATATTGAGCATATTGTGAAGGTTGACTTCCTGGTTCTGTTTAAAGCACCCTTGCATCAAATATCTTGAATGTGCTTGTTGGTACAAACTCTGAATGTGCAGGATCAGTTACGAATCAGCTGTTGCAGTGCTGGTTGGTCGTTCCCCCTGCAAAAATCAACTTGATTCTTACTATCCCTGTCTGCCTGCATTCCCACGGCTTACAGGGACGCTTAGTCTCAAACATGTCGCTAGTGTCCTAAAGGAACTGAAGTTTTACTCTTGTTTTAACTTTGCTTTCTGATTTGCAGCAACTGCTGAATGACTTCCCAAAATGCTTCATCGTGGGCGCAGACAACGTCGGCTCCAAGCAGATGCAGACCATCCGTCTGTCCCTGCGGGGCAAGGCAGTCGTGCTCATGGGCAAGAACACCATGATGCGCAAGGCTATCCGTGGCCACCTGGAGAACAACCCAGCCCTGGAGAAGTGCGTATGTGCCCGTGGGTTGGGTTGGGGCTGGCTGGGTCTGCCTAAATGTTTGTGTAACTGGGTCTGTCTTTATTGGAGAGGAATTTTGAGTTTGTGAAGTACAGTATGTACTTAAGTATGTACAGCTTAACGAATGTAGAGCAACTGTAATTCCACAGCTAATTTCTAGACTAAACTATTTCTTTAGTCAAATGGCAAATTTTTAAATATTCACACCTTCATGTCCATCATTCAATGTGCAGGATCAGTTACGAATCAGCTGTTGCAGTGCTGGTTGGTCGTTCCCCCTGCAAAAATCAACTTGATTCTTACTATCCCTGTCTGCCTGCATTCCCACGGCTTACAGGGACGCTTAGTCTCAAACATTTGCATCTTTTATAGTGGATGTGTATCCAAATTGTTTAAAAAAATTTTTTTTTTTTGGTGTGAGCGTAATCTGGACTTCTTTTTTTATTATTATTATTTTTTTAAACAGGCTGCTTCCTCACATCCGTGGAAATGTGGGCTTCGTCTTTACCAAGGAAGACCTGGCTGAGGTCAGGGACCTGCTGCTGGCCAATAAGGTAATTCTATATACCCATGTTTATAGCTTGTTTTTAAAATTCATAATGTGCCGAATTGCGTTTTAATGGTTATCTTTTGTTTAGGTGCCAGCTGCTGCCCGTGCTGGTGCCATCGCTCCTTGCGAGGTGATTGTGCCTGCTCAGAATACTGGGCTGGGTCCTGAGAAGACCTCCTTCTTCCAGGCTTTGGGTATCACCACCAAGATCTCCAGAGGAACCATTGAAATCCTGGTAAGTCAAGTATTTTGTGTGTTTTTTATTTTTATTTTTTGCATATCTTGTGAGCTATGTATCTAATGTGTGCACTCCTATTTATTTATTTTTCCCCAAGAGTGATGTGCAACTGATTAAGCCTGGAGATAAGGTGGGTGCCAGCGAGGCCACGCTGCTCAACATGTTGAACATCTCGCCCTTTTCCTACGGGTTGATCATCCAGCAGGTCTATGACAATGGCAGCGTCTACAGCCCTGAAGTGCTCGACATCACTGAGGATGCCCTGCACAAGAGGTTCTTGGAGGTAAGTGGACCGTTTAGAAATTTTATCCTGTGAAACTTGATTTCCCTCATATGTTTGAGCGGATTTCTCCTGCACAAATCTAATTGTCTGAATTCTTTTAACTTTTTTTTTGTTTTGTTTTTTTAGGGTGTGAGGAACATCGCCAGTGTGTGTCTGCAGATTGGCTACCCAACTCTTGCCTCTATCCCTCATTCCGTCATCAATGGATACAAGAGGATTCTGGCTGTCGCTGTGGAGACAGACTTTTCCTTCCCTATGGCTGATAAGGTAAAATCAAACGCTTTACTTCTAGGATTTCGTTTCCATCAGTGCAGGTTTAGTTACAAAGCAGCTGTTGCAGTGCTGCTCTGTCGTTCCCCCTGCAAACAGAAACTCGTTTCCTTCTGTCTGTGTGTGCCAGCTTCCTCCGGCATGCAGGGACGCTAGGATTCGGATAAAAAAAAATATGCCTGGATAATTAAGCCTTTTGGGTAGAATTCCTATTGTCTATTTGCACTGTCTGGTGTGTTAAGAATATCCATTTAAATTCAACACTTAATTAGCTGATAATAAATCTGCTGTGTTGGGAGCCATATTTAGGCTAGCACCAAATTGTGGGACAAATGATCTCAAGAGGAAGTTCGCCAATACTTATCAACTCAAAATTATACAAAACAAAATGCTAAAATTGACACAGTTTCAGACTATGCATGTATTATCAATAATAAAATGCAGCATTTTGTAATTAATCACACAGGCCTATAAGCCTGACTAGGTCAGTCAGTAGAGCATGAGACGCTTAATCTCAGGGTCATTGGTTTGAGTCCCACGTTGGATTACAGGCTCTGGATTACTGATCTGAAGGTTGGGGGGTGGGGGGTGTTTGAACCCCAGCACCACCTAGTTGTCAGTGTTGGGATAAGTGGGGTGGTGGAATCAATGCCACTGTGATGTAAAGTACATAGGGCAAATAATTGAATCTTAATTGTTTTTGGATTTTATGATTTGTTGTGCAGCACTGTCATTTCCACATTGAATACAGTACAAGGCCAGGAAATCAATTGCACCTCTGATCCATATTAAAATTGTGGTCACTTAAACCAGAGCTGTCAAACCTTATCCAGAAAGCTTCAGTGTGAGTGCAGCCTTTCATTCCAACCAAGCAGAAGACACACCAGAGTCCAACTGTTTAATTAGCTTTTAATAGACTAATGTGTGGCATCTACTTGGCTGAAATGAAAGCCCACACCTGCTCTTTCTGGATAAGGTTTGACACCTGTGACTTAAAGGGAAGTTATCGTGTGATGATTTGTACTAATTATGGGAACACCCTCAGTTTAAACATGGCACAATGCAGTGATCATGATGTAAAATTTTTTTTTTTCTCCCCCCCCCCCCCCCCTCTGCTCCACTCCAGGTCAAGGCCTTCCTGGCTGATCCATCTGCTTTTGCTGCGGTTGCAGCTCCTGCTGCGGCAGCCGCCGCTCCCGCTGCTGCTCCAGCCGCTGCTGCAGAGCCGGCCAAGGAGGAATCCGAGGAGTCTGATGAGGACATGGGCTTCGGCCTGTTCGACTAAAAACAAGCAGAGAATCATCATAACCTGCTTGATTTGAACATGAATGAATAAAAAAAATTAAAACAGATTTTTTTTGACGTTTGTGTGTTATTTAATGGGTTCAACTTTGTGCAGCTGATTATTAGAGTGGTGGCACTTTAATGTAAATCAGTTATGAAGATAGAAGGGCGTGCATGTGTGTGTATATACGCACTGACCTACCTTCGGATAATCCATCGTTGCTTTGAATAAAACGGGATGCGCGTCATACGTGCGATTGTGTCCGCGCATGCGCAGTGCGGATCTTTGGCTAGCAGGGTGGGTGCAATGATAAACCGCAGCTAGCAGCGGGCTAACATCGCCGAAAGCAGCCGCATGTCTTCTGGGTCTGAACCAGAAGAAAGTGTCGAATATACCCACCGGCTAAGGCGAGACATCTTTCGGAAAAAGGCTACAGCCTCAGCCGGGGGGGGGAGACAGACACCGGTTTCCACCCACCATTGTGTTTTACACACCGGATATTGAAACGGGAAACTGAGCGCTAGCGAGCAGTGAGTGCCATGGCGCGGGACTACGATTACCTCTTCAAGCTGCTCATCATCGGCGACAGCGGTAAGGAAAGCGCGGGGATCCTGGCCGGGAAACAGGCCTCTGCTAGAAAACTCGCGGCCAATTGCTAAATTGGCTTGATATGTCTTGGTTAATGTTTGGTTTAGATTTTATTTAGCACTTTAACACTTGGTGTGGAGTAAATTTATTGAGAGACGTTTTTTTTTTTTTTTTTTTTTTGTGCGTTACTCCCATCGCTTGTTAGCTGCCGGCTAAGTGATGTGTACACTCGGTGAGGCTAGTTGGCGAATGTAGTTCAAGGCGGGAAGTTTGCTGGAGAAGCAAACATGGAAGCGGCGGTTTAAAAAAAGAAAGAAAGAAAAGCGATTATAAGTAAACACAATGAATAGCATGTCTTGTTATCCGGATGTTGGTGCTAATTTAGCTTTGTGCTAATAGTGACTCGGGAGTGCTGTGTTCTGCGTTTGATCATGCTAGCTTGTCAGACACTGCTGATTAAATACCCCGAGTTAGTTATTTCAGTACGGATTGTTATATCCTTGCATTAATTGAAGTGTCATCTGTGGTCGTATTTTGTTTTAGCACAAGCAATCAGCACTCAGACTCTGATTTGCTTCCAGTAAAAGTTAAGATCTGTGTTTGTCTTTTAGTTAGTGATTAACGTTATAAAGAAATACAGCTTGGATTTACAGCACACTGGGATTTATTTTGTGTGTACATGAATCTAAGGGTCAAATCTGAACCATCAATATGTATAAAAAGCCCAAAATGTTTAACCTTCTGTCTCAGTTTGCCTTTAAGGCTGAATAAGGTTTAGAAGGTTAATTATTGATGAATGTGTTGATTCTGTCTTGTCAGTTTAATAGAATATTTTTAAATAAAAAGACAGGTATAAAATATCACTATCATAACATTACTTATCACTGGATTGAATTCCAAAGCCATTTTTCTTATTCATTAAAGCTGAACATACACCCTGTGGCTTGTCTTTATGAGCTTCCACAAAGCTTTAAATGGTGTTTTTAAATACTGCGAGCCTGTGGTTGCATTTAAGAGACATAAGCGATCACTGTGAACCCTCCATACATTTCCGGTTATCTTCAAGGCTCCTTTCAGTCTGTTATACTGAAAGTGAAAATGATCTCATTTTCTACATTGAGTCGTTCTGCTTCCTCCAACTTTCCCAGTTCAGTTCAGATTTGTAAATGTGTGAAAATGGGGTGAATCACATGAGTTGGCTGCAAAAGGAAACTGCAAAATAGCAACCACGATTGAGATGCACTAATTTAGCATTGAAGACATGTTGCATCCGGATAACATTGTAACCCAGGCACTGTAATCCACAGGGGGGAAAATGCATTGATTTGTGTGTTTATTTAATACGAAAATAAATAGCAGGCTAAAAAGGGGGTCGAGTGTTCGGGTCTTGTTTCGGGTCTGTGTGCGTGGAGTTTGCATGTTCTCTCAGTGCTTGGTGGCTTTCCTCAAGGTACTCTGGTTTCCTCCCACAGTGCAAAGACACGCAGACTATGCTAACTGGCTTTCCCAAATTGCCTGTAATGTGAATGAGTGTGTGCATGTAATCCCTGCTATGGATGAGACCTTGCGAGGACTCTGGACAGGATACGCAGTATAAAAAGTGAATGAATAAATAAATATACTAGGTGGCCAAATGGTTTTGCTCTACTACCATTTTACCTTCATATTTTTATTTTCATTCAGACCCAAGTTGACTTTGAAACAAACACCGGATATAGAATAAAACCAGACCCGCCACCACTCGTCCTTTGGTACGAATAGGCAGTGGTTGCTTAGTAGTCAAGTCGTTGGACTGCTGAATAGATGGTGGTCAAATCCCAGCCCAATTTGCCAACCTGTTGAGCCCTTGAGGATGGCATCTAACCTTCAAGTGGTCAGATCCATGAAAAAGATAATTGTAGGTTGCTTTGGATAAGGGCTTTGGCCGAATGCCTTAAATGTAAATCTTTTTGATTAGATTTTTAAAAATAAAAGCTTCCCATTTTAAATGTGAATGTAAAATAATTACATAAGATTTAACAAAAATATTGATTTACATTCCGGCTTCCACAGGTGATTAAAAAAAAAAAAAAAAAACTGTTCATCAAACATTCTTTTTAAGGCATTCATGTATATGATATATTTTTTTTAGATTTCATATTATATAAACTTTGATTAGTGCAGATTTTATTGTTGTCATGTGCCTGCAGTGCGGTACCATATGAGATAAGGCCCATAATCAGGTCATCGAGACTTTCTAGCTTGCTTGATTGCAGAAATATTCTACTGCTCGGACTGTTCAAGTGTCACGAGTTGCTGCAGTCCAGAGTACGATGTATGTTTAAGGATTTGCGGGTCCCTCGCATTGTTTCCCTGTTGGCCGCTGTGTCGTTTTGCAACGGAAATCACGCCTTAATGTTTGTCTTTTACAAATGGCAGTGCATCCAGGTGTGGGTCACTGAGAGACCGGCTGCTAATGCACGTCACTCTTCTCATTACTTTTCCTTTTGTGTGATTTTACCACAGGTGTCGGGAAAAGCAGTTTACTGCTGAGGTTTGCAGACAACACATTTTCAGGTAGGACTCTTTTCATTATGTGACTTTTATATAATACGTTATGTATAACACGTTATGTAGCCAAGTAGGGGTCTATAGTGGTTATGTAGGTCACAATTAGAGTCATTTGTAAAATTTAAACTAGACCTGAGAGTGTGATCCAGCACGATGTAGTTACTCATCCGAAACCAGAAGCATCTGTAGTATGAGTTACCGGTGTCTGTTTTACAAGACATAACATGTTGAGGGAGTTCTGTGGAAGCTGTTTAATGGTGATGGACACAATTAAAGGGCAAGTTTCTGAGTCTGTTATTCATCAATACTAGTGAATATTAAACATTACAGTATATTAAAAGAGGCAAATGGGTGACTTTTTTTTTTTTTGGTTGAAATCTTTATTTTAACATTGTCGCTTGTTCATTTTACTGGTGTTTTATATGCCATTAATACAGTGCAGTGGGTGGCAGTACTTTGGTCATCACTTGTTTTCTGTGGCCGGATTATGAATATTACTGTGGTTTTTTTTTTAATTATTATTATTATTACTCGTGATGTCCTGAGGGAGCACCATCATCAGCATCACTATGACTTAAAAACTTTCAAGCTTATTGGCACGCTCTGTATTTCAGGTAGCTACATCACCACCATCGGCGTGGACTTTAAGATCCGGACAGTGGAGATAAACGGCGAGAAGGTGAAGCTGCAGATTTGGGACACAGCGGGACAGGAACGTTTCCGTACTATCACTTCAACGTAAGTAGCGTGGACTCAGGGGCCACGCCCTGACTACTGAGCTGTTTTTGCGCATTGGTCGTTTGCTTCACGTGAAGCTCGTTCGCACTTGGACACCAGTATATGATTCTCGGTTGCAATGCTTTATTATTCAGCGCGAAAAAACAGTCCTTACTGTCTAGTTTACTGTTGAGGTGCCCAGTCAGTTTACTTCCTAATTAGAAGGAATGTAACTGCACACTCATAAGCGCGGTTAAAAAAAAATTACAGCGCCACCTGTTGGATTTTGGAATGAACAAAAATTTGTACGTTTGTGGAATGAAGGTATCTTCTTCTCCTGGGGGCTGAAACAAAGCCTGTGTTACCTCCAGCTCGAAGGAATACATCTGTGAAAACCCTATCAAAGTTCCTTCTGTAGTTGCGTGCACAAACAGACAGACGGACGGACAAAAATTGCAAAAAACATTTTGATGTGTTCTATTACTCATCTTGCGTCTCTCCGATTTTTTCCCCCGCAAATATCTTCAGTGTATAGACACACCAACTTTACTGTTTTATTATTTTATATGTAGATTTGCTTCTTACCTCCATCTGTAGCTTTCAAGCTAAACTGAACATTGACTGACTATAAAACAATGACGAGGACGGTATAGAAGCAGGAAACTGAGGAAACACTGTGTATGAATCAGAATGAGGAATGATTCCACGTCAGTTACTTCTTTTTTCCTCGAACCACAGAAGCTAAAGTGACGACTTTCTCTTTCATTCAGCTTAATTTGTGACGTGTCGTAAATTGTATTCAAGCCTATATCGTGATTACAAACATAGTAAGGAATAAAGTAGTACATTAGTAAGGATTAAAACTTGATTATTCTTTAATATCAGCAAACCCAGTGTGTTTCATTCCTCTCATATTACATCAGTTTGCCAGGAGAATTTTACTATAAATTAGTAAAAAATTAGTGTGACATGTTATAGTTTTTGTCTATTTACAGTTACGTTTAACATTGTGGAACAACCCTGAACCGTTAGAACATGTTCGCATAAGTTCTTTACAACTAATCTGGCGCTCCGTCACCTGATCTTGAAGATAATTAGACAGATACTGCAGCGTGTTACTGGGAAATCGCTCTGGTGTGGTAATGGAATTTATTATTATTATTGTTTTTTTAATAAAAGTTTTTTTGGTGTGTGTAAAACTTGTAAGTTTGTCTCGTAGTCCCAGTGTCCAGCTCAGTCTGGTTAATCAAAAATAGCTGATTCAACTAATCTGGTAATTTCTAGGTCTAGTGAGTGTGTTAACTTGTTAATGCATTACAAACGCACCGACAAGACTGGATTTGAATAGCCCTGGTTTAAGACGTTACATTTTTAAAATATTCATATATGTTGAGGCCCAAGCTCTCTTTCTAATCAAGAACATTCTTGATTCTGTTTAGTCTCGGCCACTTTAACAAGAATGCCACTTCATCAAAGGAGAAAAAGTAGATTCATGTGTCTCACTTCCCTTTTTTCAGACAGCGTAAAACCACAAGTCTGAACTACCTTCCTTTTAGTCTATAAGTTACCGTTGCATGAAGTGCAATCCCATCCGAAGATCAAAGTACAATTCTTCATGTTTGGTGGACTGTATTTTCTGATAGTATTCAACTTAAGGTGGTCCTGAGTTGAAAGTAACACAAACTATCAGGGAATATTCTATTAAGTTTT
>JAQQZT010000017.1:8108506-8121073 GCA_030068275.1 Clarias platycephalus
CGAACACATTTTTTATTGATATCGATCACGTGTCTATCGCGAAACATATCGTTATCGTTTTATCGCCCAGGCCTACGTAGAAGTGAACAATATCTGTTTTACAGAGCTCAAGACATCAGCCAAAATCTTCTGCTAGATCTATGTCCGTCAACTGTATGTGAAGCATGGAATCATAATAATGTGAATATAGTTGTTTTGTGCACATTCACATCTCGGGATAATTTACCAGAGGTGGTTCACTCACCAGCCTGTTTTTTAAAGGTTCAAGGAAACCAGTGAACCCAAAGGAAACCCATGTGATCATGGGAAAACCACCATACAAGACTGTAACTGAGCTACTACTCGCTTGAGCCGCATGCCACCTCGATAGTAAAATGAATATCGGAAGGTATGTGTGTGTGAAATGTACCCCAGAAACAACCAAAATTTTAAACTGTTTCTCTGCAGATATTACAGAGGCACGCATGGCGTGATAGTGGTTTACGATGTGACGAGTGCAGAGTCCTTCGTAAACGTCAAAAGATGGCTTCATGAAATCAACCAGAACTGTGACGATGTTTGTCGAATATTAGGTAAGTCCTCCTTTTCATCACACAGACCATGTGTAGCATCAAATCACATTTAAAAACATGACATTTCAGCGATATTGTTTTCTTAGCTATTAATTGTCATCAATGTTAGCACTCATATCTGTTTCATTAACCCTTGTCTTGTTTTTACGATACAGTGGGTAATAAGAACGACGACCCCAACTCTAAGGTGGTGGAGACAGCAGACGCACAGAAGTTTGCAGAGCAGATGGACATCCGGCTGTTTGAAACTAGCGCCAAGGAGAACATCAACGTGGAGGATGTAAGGAAACTGTAAAAGCAGCAGGGTTTGAGCTCCAACTGTGCAGAGGGTTTTCATCCCACTCTCTCAGACAGTTTTACTACTCCAGCAGTCATGTCCACTCAAAACTGGCTGCTCGGTCCAATTCTACCAAATGTAAATAATTTATTTATTAACTATTGAAAAGGATTTTCTTTTTCAACAAGCACAACAAACGGACTGATTCATTTCAGCTGCTGCATTCAGGCTTTAACAACCCAGGAGGCCAGACAAATAAAATAGAGGGGGGAAAAAGCAATTCAGTCTGAATAGGAACTTAGAATTCCTAATTCAGAATGTGAGAGGAATTTCATGAGATAAACTTTAGCTCCATAAAGTTGTAAAGATTTATGGAGCTAAAGGCATGAACTGAAACAAAGAAGAGGGTGGTTTGTGAAAGGGAATAATAAAAAATAAATAAAAAATAAAATTGCACTTTTAAATGGGTTTGATATTAAAGATAATAATAATAAGCTTTATCAGTATAGGTTAATTCTTTTTTATTAATATTAACTAGAGGGTACCCGTGGCTCCGCCCACTTGCATATGGATCTCATCCCACAGTTCAGCCTGCATGTGAACCGTGGATTGATTGCAAAGTCTCACCATCATACAGTTTCAATTTCAGTCACTACTGAGTAGTACGTCATATTTGGGCCATTCTTGGGCAAAAACTGCATGCAAACAAGTTATATTTTCGTTTGCTGGACACACTTGCTCTGTGCTGGTCAGGGTTGCCAGGGTGGGAAAAAAAATCATATATATACTGCTGAAACCTTTTATGATAACTCTGATAAAAAACCAGCCCAAATAACGGCTGTACCACAACTCAAGTACTACAACTGTAGCTCAATTATATATGGCACATACTTTGTTTTTACTAAAATAAGCCTCTAAGTGATGGAAGAAAGAAAAAAAAGTCTCATGTCAGGGTCATGTCTTTTAGATCCATGATTCATAAAAATTTACTGTATTTTCTTTATCATATTCCAGTGCATTCCAGACATCTTAGGCAGTTAATTATTGGATTTTGTAGCATCTAGCATTCAGGGATTTAACTAACTATATAGTGCATGTCTAAAAAAATTAGTTAAACAAATTTATTCTAGATTCAATACATGTAAAGTAAAATATTTCTAGGTATCTTAATTTTAAGATCAATCAAAAAAGGATTTACAATACAGAACTACAGAACTATTATGCTCATTTGCGCACTCAATACTTGGTCTGCGCTCATTTAGCACAAATTACTGCATTAGTGCTGCATACCATGGGAGAGATCTTCCTGTGTCACTGCTGAGGTGGTATTTAAACCAGGTTGCTTTGATAGCAGCCTTCATCAACTCATCCATATTATTATTTATCTTCCTTTTGACAATACCCCACAGAGAATCAGGTCAGGTGAGTTGGCTGGTCATACAAATCCGGTAATATCATGGTCATCAATCCAGTTAGTGGTAATTTTGGCACTGTGCGCAGGTGCTATGTCCTGCTGGAGAATTAAATCAGCATCTCCAGAAAGCTTGTTTGAAGACAAGCATAATTTACCCTAAAGTTTCCTGGTAGATGGCAGCGTTGACTAACACAGTGGAAATGGCCCACCAAAAATCATTACAGACTCTGGAAATGTCGCACTGGACTTCAAGCAACTTGGATTATGTGCCTCTCTACTCTTCCTCCAGGCACAAATAAAATGGAAAAAAAAAATACTTCCCATCTTCTCAGCCCAGATAAAACACTTTTGACCTTGTCTCTGGTTCAGGAGTGGTTTAATGCTAGGAATGCCACAGCCCATTTCCTGAGAACGTCTGTGCATGGTGGCTCCAGATACACTCCACTACTTGTGAAGCTCTCTCCCAAGTTCTTGACTTGGTTTTGCTTGATACATCTGTGCATATGCTTTAAAACAGCACCTTCTGTGCCTTACCGCTCTTGTGGAGGGTGTTGACGATCATCTTCCTGACAACTGTCAAGTCACTGATACGTGGCAGTTATACTGTATGAATAGTAGCTTACTTAAACATTCTAATATTTTCAGATATTGGATAATTTATTTTCCTGGCCTGTAAGCCATAATCGGTAAAACCATAATAAAACTAAAAAGGCTTCAAATATTTCACTTTACATGTAATGAATGTAGAAAATATGAGAGTTTCACTTGACAGGTGAAAGGGAACACATCACCCTTTTCCCCACAAGTCTGTGGTGTAAAGATTTAGCTGAGTTCTATTTGGGTGCTTTGTTTTTGTATCTAATCATCTCATCTGTTTTTCCTTTTTTTTTTTTTGTCATTTCAGATGTTCAACTGCATTACAGGGCTGGTTCTCAGGGCGAGAAAAGAGTCCATGGCTAAGCAGCAGCAGCAACAGCAGAGCGAAGTGGTCAAACTGAGCAGGAACAGCAAACGCAAGAAGAAATGCTGCTAGCGGACCGGAGCTGTACTGCTACACTCTCCGAGCCAACTAAACACGCCACTGAACTGACAAGAGCCAGAGAACAGCCACGGAGCGCAGCAACCCGAGAGAGACGAGCCAAAATTCAATTTAAAGAGATGTATCTATATCTATAAAGAAATCTACTAATGAAATCCTTTCGGACTTTATATTTACACACACAACAGACCTGTGCAGACTCAAACAGATTTACATGAAAACGGATTCGAGTGGCCACCACGTCCTTTCTGCGAAGGTCGAGGAAGTCCACTGCAACAATGACCTTTAAAGGGGAAGTGTTTTGTCTATAATCATGCCAGCCCTTATATAAACGCCCATTTTGAACTCTGACATATTGGTATTTCATCTGCTCATTTTCTTTAGTGTCAGAGACAAGACTGTGCCATTTGACACAAATGAGGATGACAATGATGAAGAATCACACCTTTTTTTTTTTCTTTCTTCTTGAGAGCTCCTCATGCTTGTTTGATTCGCAGGAAGCCTGGCCAGTCTTGACCACATGCTCAAATCGCCACCAATCCCTCAGAGGTTAATTCCTTTTGCTTGTTTTTTTTTTTTTTTTTGCTTGTTTTTGTACATAATTTTTTTTTTTTTAACTAACAAAATGTACCACTGTAATCAGTCGCACATTGGATTTGGTGCCACCAGCCGGACCTTTTTGCTCTAACGGTGCCGAAGGATCTTACTGGACCCCTGTGCAGCGAAATAACTGAACTCAATTATGTAAAAGGGATAATGTATTCTGATCTATTGGGAGATTTAAATCAGTCCTCGTGCGAACCATCCTTTAGATTTCAGTCGCCTGCTTTACCTGGACTCAGGTGTGATGACAAATTGCCAAGCAGTGAGCTATTAGACATTACCAACTCCAAAAAGGACAAGGTTTGGACCTAAAGACATTTCATAGTATTAGATGAAGGTATCAGTGGTAGAGTGGTGTTTTTTTTAAGTAGTGAGCACAGTACTACAAGGAGCAGACTGAAGTTGGGACCTGTGGGTTTGTTTATTTTATTTTTATTATTATTTTTTTTTTTATCCTTTCAGAAAATATCATAAACAGCTGAACAAATATCACCACATCTAGGTGAATATTTATACATATTAAAACAAAGATAAGATACATATTAAAATATGAAGATATACATGTCCAATCTAGGAAGCTCCTTTTGCATATTACATCAGCATAACCAGACTACAATTTGAATTCAAGGCACCGAGCTTGACAGCAATCCCAATCACGTTTAGATACACACACGTAACGGCGCGTAGGGCAGGGAGGTTCAAAACCGACGTCTCGTCGAGAACCAGAACGTGAGCCGTTAAACGTGCGTGCGCATATCAGTATTGCAGTCTACACGATGTACATATGCAAACACGCATGTCTGTATGTAAACAACATTATGTGTGTTGTATATATGTGTAAGCTTAATGGATCTGGTGTACACTGGAAAAAAGATATTTTGATATTTCGCCACTCATTCATTTTGTTCGCATTGTCACGGGTCTAACTGAGGATAATAAACATTTTAAAACAACGTTCCTGCCTGATGTTTGAGAAACGTATCATTTTATAATAGTATGTCCCTCTCTCTCTTGAGGTCTTGAAGAAAGACAATGCAGCTTGACATGTTGCCAAAAATCCCTCTGTCTTAAAAACAGTTTTTTCTTTTCAGGTTTGTTCCTGCAAGAAATTATACTGGAGACTTATGTCCATAAGCAATAAGCATTTTGTTATAGACAACTTCACCATATACAGTAAACCTATATTTCTTTGTAAGGTGTAATTATTTAAACAAGTGCAGTCATGTAAACAGTTAAAGTTTTTAAATTATTAATTTTATACTTTATAGATAAATAAAGGTTTATAGTTAGATTATTAACAAAAAAAACATTTATACATCTTTTTGTGGTAAACAAAAATCTTTAATTACTAGTCATAGGTTATGTGTAAAACGTTTGAGTTAGCATGTGATTAATATTAACCATTCGAGCATGTTCGAGATAACGTCTGTCTGAACTGTCCTACTATGTAGAATTAATGTGCACCTTCTGACCAACCAGAGTTAAGAATTCAATGCCACTGTAGTGTAACATGCATTTATCTTTATTACTTCCACAATTGTCAAAAGTCCTGTCACAGCTAACATACTAGCAAAATAACAAGCTTCCTTTCTCCTACACAAGCTTGTAATGTCTAAAAAGTGTGACTGTCTGGAAAGCCCCTCACATGAACTGAATGGAAATATTTTGGTATGTCACTTTGATCTCTAGAATATATAATTCTAGCACTTTGGTTAACACTAGTCTCATCACTTGGGGTAAAAGGTCAGACATTGTGACCGTCTCCTCGCGCCACAGATCTCGGTTCACATTAACAGTGATGCTGGTTCTTTTTTGTTCTTATGACATAGTGGCGTAGTGGTTAGCACTGTGGCCTCCACATCCGGGGCCCAGCTTCAGGTCTGTGTATGTGAAGTTTGCATGTTCTCCCCATGCTTGATGGATGCACACAATGACCATTCTTCATCATAAATTCCTGCAACTGCTTCAGAGTTACTGTAGGCCCTTTGGTAGCCTCTCTGACCAGTTTCCTCCTGGCTCTATCATAATAATAATAGAATTTACTATGCTTCTAGGCAGTGATAAGATTTTTTTTTTGCATCCATCTCCTGTGCACAACTTTATCCTGGAGACCTTCTGACAGTGCCTTGCCACCCATAGTTGATTGTTTGCTTCAGTTGCCCTACCAGGGACTGAAATGCTCTAGCTTTTCATGAGGAACTGATTAAAATCAGCTGATGAGAGTTGAACGTGAAATGACTTCGTGTGCAACTAAGAAGGTGATTATCTTCACCTGACTGAGTCATTTTTCGGAGATGGTGATCCTTTTCCATATCAGTTTGGTGTTATATCTTTCACTTGCACTGAGTAAATACAGCTGATTAAAACTGTGTTTGTCTTCATTTTAGGCTGCAAAGCAACAAAATGTGATTATTTTAGAGGGAGGTGATTCTTTTCTATGCCTACTGTCTATATATAGTGTATACACACTTCAATCGTTGGTATCTTTATGGACATTGCTTTGTGCACTGGTGCGCAGTCATGTTGGAACAGGAAGGGGCCCCAAACTGTCCCCACAAAGTTGGGAGCATGAAATTGTCCAAAATGTCTTGGTATGCTGAAGCGTTAAGGATTCCTTTCACTGGAAGTGTTGGGGCCGAGCCTAACTCCTGAAAAACAGCCCCACACCAGTTCCAAGATGATGCGCACCAGTGCACAAAGCAAGGTCCATAAAGACATGGATGAGCGTGGAAGAACTTGAGTCCTGACCTCAATCCGATAGAACACCTTTGGTTCTTCTCCTGATTTAAGGGTTAACCCTGTCTGCCCTCGGGGCGCCGTATCATGGTTCTGTCCCTGCACTCTGACTTGAGCATCCTAACAACATTGGATACACAAAGAAAGGATTTCAATAAGTTGGTAACAAATAAAATGTTCTTCTTCTTTACAGAAGGACACGTGACATCTTTAAAACTTGTACTGCAGACACTGTGATTTTATTATTTTTTAAATATGTAAAACATATATAGAGCCCAGGTATTCTCTGAAAGTGGTGAGTTCAGTGACTTTTTTTTTTTCTCCCTATGTAAGTACATGACCTCTTGTTTGGTCCATCTTGCTTATGTATTCAGTGGCGTTTCTTGCTCTACTTATACTCATTTGTCCCTCCTGCTGGCGCGGTGACCGAGACTCGTGTTAGCGTGACAGCTCCATCTGCTGCTCTAATGTAGCTGTGAGCATCTTCGTTTGGCCTTTAGCATTCACCTCAGAGCTGCATGACTGTGGCTGTTTAGTCAAGCTGTAGGATGATCATCATCGACACGTTTTCTGTCTTTAAATGTGACTCAGTGAAGCCCCATTTGCTTTATATCATGATTTTCCCCTCATAGTCCAATATATCTTTTTTCCAAGGAAATAAATGGCTGATTAGGTTGGCAATAGCCACAAAAATGTTATGTTTGAGAAAAATACATTTACACTTGATGTATAGTCATGATTCCATCTTAAGAATAACATTCTGTCTGATGAGTGCTCTGATGCAGGCAGCATTTTTCTAAACTTCCTTCTTGTCTCTCGAATGTCTCGCCCTCATCCGAGTGTTCTTGTTTCCGAGACAACTCTGCAGAGCTGTTGCCATGGCATTTATGGCCATCACCACGGAAACAGGATCCCAGCAGAACCCTGGTTTTACAGGAAAAGACTAATCAATGCATGTCACACTGGTGAACCTCAAATCTGTGGATAGAACAGGACAAATGGATAGAAGCTGAATGTCCTGCAATGCAACTATCAGATGGACTTTTGTGTCCTTGGCTTTAGAAGTGGGAAAGAGGGACGTTACAAGAAATAGAAAAAGAAATTAAATATAAGGTGTCAGAGCATCAATGTCCACATGGGTTTCTTCCAACCTTCCAAGAACATGCCATGTGTGCATGATGTCCTGTGAACATCCCATTCAGGGTATATTCCGTCCTCATGCCCAGAGTTTCCTGGACAGCCTCTGGATCCACCTGCGACTCTGACCAGGATAAATGTATTACTAAAAAATCAATAATGAAACTTTTTCTTCATAGATGGTTTATTATATAGACGCCATGTAAATTATACATGTCAAGGAACAAAAAGACAATAATAAATTCACATTTTTTTTTGGTGGTAAAGATCAAGAAGTACAATTCGTTGGGATCAATAATGTTTTATATGCTATCGAATAACTTTTTATAGTATCAGTCTTATCCAGCTCATGAAAATGCACTACATATTCATTCATTCATATTCTATACCGCTTATCCAGCACAGGGTCAGGGGGTACCTGGAGCCTATCTCAGGTTGCAGCGTACACCTGGGAAGGGGTGCCAATCCATCCCAGGACACACACACACACACACACACACACACACACTACGGGCAATTTGGGAACGGCATTTATCCCGCCTTGTGTCCCATGTCCACTGAGATATGCTCCAGGCCTCCTTTCATGACTATACCCAGGAGAAAAGTGGATAAATGAGTTAGTGTGTGAGGGAGTTTACTTTTTAACTTTGGTTTGGAGAGGCTTTTCAGACATATTTAGGGTTCTTGGCTTTGAGCCATTTCAGTGCAGCTTTTTGCCAATTAGTGCTGGAAACCTTTGAATATTCAAAGCTAAGTAAAGTTGTGCTAATAAAAAGTAAATATTAGACCCCGCCCCCCTTACTTAGGATTCTCTCCATCAGCTCTCCTGCACAACAATCACCCAGGTCCTGTTTTAATTATTTTCTGAGAGGGATCTGTTAAAAATAGCCATGATTACTGAAACTGAGTTGTAGTAGTTTATATGACAACCTGGCAGCACGGAGGCTTAGTTGGTAGCACTGTCTCCATGCACCTCCGGGATCTGGGTTCAATTCCCACCTCAGGGTCTGTGTGTGTGGAGTTTGCATGTTCTCCCTGTGCTTGGTGGGTTTCCTCTGGGTACTCCGGTTTTTCTCCACTGTCCAAAGACATGCAGATTAGGATATTAAAAGCATTCCCAAATTACCCATAGTGTGTAAATGACAACTGGGCGCTGGGGTGGCAACATGTCCCCTTAAGTTAATGCCACAGAAACAATGGATATATCATGCTGTTATATTTATTATCAAGTTATTATAGTTATTAGCAGGTTTGAGTGTTTGCTTGAGCTGCATGGAGTTTAACAACTTCTATAAGTGATGCCAACTTAGACCTGATGTTTTCTATTGGCAAAGATTTAATTTGCATGGCTCGAAAACCCACTCTTTATTCAATTCAATTCAATTTTAATTATATAGCGCTTTTAACAATGGTCATTGTCTCATTTTTTTTTTTTTTTTTTTACATTTTTTGCGTGTATATGTGAAAAAAGTATCTAGATAATAATGAGATGAATGAATGAATGATGAATGAAATGTCTCTGATGAGCAAGCCAAGGGTGATGGCGACGGTGGCAAGGAAAAACTCCCTGAGATGGCAATAGGAAGAAACCTTGAGAGGAACCAGACTCAATCAGGGAACCCATCCTCATTTGGGTGATAACAGATAGAAATGATATAACATAATTTTTATCTGTTATTCTTTATGATAAAGCAATTTTATTTCAGAAGCTTTGAACGTGACCGCTGGCGACACGGTCGCCTTGCACCTCCAGGGTCCAGGATCGATTCCCACTTTGGTGTCGAACCTGGACCCTGAGCATTGAGTTTGCATGTTCTCCCTGTGCTTGGTGGGTTTCCTTCAGGTGCTCTGGTTACCTCCCATAGTCCTAAAACAGGCAGATTAGGCTGACTGGCGTTCTATAGTGTGTATGAGTGTGTGCTCTGGATGATGCATTGGCACCCTGTACCTTGTGCCCTATGTCTCCTGAAGTATCAGTGAATGAGTGAGACTAAGCATTTCACTGCATATCGTACTATGTGTGTATGTGACAAATAAACTTTGAATTTGATTCGAGTCAGTAAAGTGAGAGTGAGTGTGAAACGAGAGCGCGTGCTGTGGGGCAGCAGGAGGAGCCAAGGTGCGCTGTGACGTCATTTCCCTTTAAGCCAATGAGCTGTTGAGGAGCGCGCGCAAAATTTGAAAGTCACCCGGAAGTGACACGGCATTCCGCAGGAGTAATGGTTTAGGATTGTTTTAATCAACAACGCGTCGATATTTTCTTTAAATAAATAAAACACTAAACTCTTATATGTATTTGGTAAGTATTTATTCAAGTTTATTTAACCGTGAGCTGAATATTTGTTGATGTTTTCACTTTTGCTCGCTACAACAATAAGACCCAGCCTGTTGACTCTGTGCGACTTCAGCGCTAATTCTGTTTGTTTGTTTACCTTAGCAAAGTAAATGTGTGGTGCGTTTATTATAACATGTTGTTTATTTGAATATAAGTGTCTACATGAGGCTTGGCGTTGAGTTGTTATTGTGGTGGTTCATATAATTAGTCACTAATGGCTGCATGGTGACCGTTAGCGCTGCTCACTTCAGTCTAAACCCTCCTTAAATGTCTGTTCTGTAATAGTAATAGACTACAGGCTGGACAATGAAAGACTAACACTTTTCCTCTTGGATTAGTATAAATCTTCCCTCATATTTACACCCCATTATGTCTGTGTGTGTGTGCGCGCGCGCAGACTTGTTTAACTGACCTGTAAACTCCTTTAATTATAACTTATTCTAAACTGTAACTTTTTTTTCAAATATTATAAATGCAGTAAGGATTTTTTTTTTTAATTATTAATTGATTTCATATTGGTGGCACTGTGTGGCTTAGTGGTTAGCACTGTCACCTAACCTCCAGGGTGCGGGTTCGATTCCCACCTTGGGATCTGTGTGAAATGGAATTTGCATCTTCCCGTGCTTGGTGGGTTTCCTCCGGATGCTCTGGTTTCCTCCCACAGTCTAAAAACATGCAGATTAGGCTAAATGATGTTCCCAAAATTGCCCATAATGTGTAAATGACAATTGGGCGTCTGACCAGGATGTACCCTGCCTTGTGCCCAAAGTCTCCTGGGATAGATTGTAGGTCTGCCACGACCCTGTACACAGGATAAGCAAAATAGACGGTGAATGAATGAATAAATACAATATATAATGATGAATATAATAATGAACTTTTAAAAAATTTAATTGTGTACAGCTTTTTAAAAGTATAGTATATTTGTTTACTATTCCCTCAGCACGGAGGTGTAGTGGTACTTAGCACTGACGCCTTGCACCTCGAGGGTCCAGGTTCGATTCCCGTCTCTGTGTGCATGGAGTTTGCATGTTCTCCCCGTGCTTGGTGGGTTTCCTCCGGATGCTCTGGTTTCCTCTCACAGTTCAAAGTAGATTAGGCTAATAAAATAAAATAAGGATACATTTCTTTGATAGAACAGTAATTAAATTTAGTAAACCCTGCGAGTCACAAGAAAGATCTAGTAATGTTTTACAATTTAACAAATGTGTACATATAGGTGGAGACAAAGTGAATTTTCTAACCAGTATTTTCTGAAACATTTCATGTATCTCATACCAAAAACATTGAATTTTCTTGCAGTCCCAAAATAGATGCATCAAAGTTTCTATTTTTTATTTAAAGCACAGCTGAGATACCGGTGTGCTTTGGCATACTGGAGTGAGATATGTTCTGTATATGAATTTAAAGATTTATTCATGCATAGAGCTTGAATTGATTTATGAAAACCTCTTCACATATAGAGAGCCATCACCATCAGTAAATGATTGACCCATATCTTTTTCCCAGATCTTTCTTAGAGGATTTAAATGAAATGAGACTTCTGATAACAAGGATCCATACAGATTGGAAATTTGACCCTTTGGTTCCCCTGGTTGAAGGAAACTGTAAACATTTAAAGATGTACCTTGTAAACTAACTGTATTCACCATAAAGATATCATTGATTCACAAAAAGGGACAAGGGAAATAAACAGATAAATAGCATTCAGATGTCAGGTACTGAAGTTCATTTAACAGCTCTTTTTTTTTTTGACATTTATGTTTGTCATATGTTTTTTTGTCATTATAATGAATGTCAACTGATTTCTATATTCCCCTTCAGCAATGTTGAAGTTTAAATATGGAGGACATGGCAGCGTTAAAGATCTGGCCTCAGTGGAGCCCATCACAAGCCGCTGCTCGAGACTTAACCAGATCTTACAGGTAAAGTTAGAGGATGTTTAAATTTGTATTTATAATTTTTTTTGGTAGTGTAATCTTGTGTGACCAAGCAGATTTTAAAAATGAAAACCACAATGCTGAGATTAAAAGTGTCACCCCTGTACATTCCCAACTTCTATGTGTGTAAAGGGATATTATTATAATAATTATTATTATTGAAACTAACTGCCATATTAGGGAGTGACACGGTGGCATAGTGGTTAGGACTGTGTCTTCGCACCTCCAGGGTCAGGAGTTTAATTCCTGCCTTGGGTCTGTGCGCATCTGGTGCTTAGTCGGTTTCCTCCGAATACTCCCGTTTCCTCCCACTGTCCAAAGACATACAGATTAGGCTTATTGGCATTCCCAAATTGCTGTGTGTTTGTTTGTGTGTGTGTGTTTGTTTGTGTGTGTGTGTTTGTTTGTTTGTGTGTGTTTGTTTGTTTGTGTGTGTGTGTTTGTTTGTGTGTGTGTGTTTGTTTGTGTGTGTGTGTTTGTTTGTGTGTGTGTGTTTGTTTGTGTGTGTGTGTTT
>JAQQZT010000017.1:8145974-8173256 GCA_030068275.1 Clarias platycephalus
TGTGTGTGTGTGTGTGTGTGTGTGTGTGTGTGTGTGTGTGTGTGTGTGTGTGTGTGTGTGTGTGTGAGAGAGAGAACTCCTCTTTGCAGATCGCTCCTTCTCACTATGATGCCGTCTGACTACGATCTCCTTGTTTTTAACAGCCATGCGCGCTGCATTAGTGCTCGGTCTGAATCTGCATGTACACGCACGTCTTGCTCACGTTTTGTGCACATGACATTTCATGGTTCTCTAAATAATCTGCGCCGCACAACTAGTTCGCTGTACATGTTTGTTTAGAAATCAGATCTCAGATCAGCAATGTGGGAACTGACAGCACGCACACATCCCCCCCCCCCCCCTTACTGCACTCTACGTATATAAAGCAAGGGCATTAGGAGGGAAGAGACAGACAGGAGACGTAGACATGTTCGGGCGGGAAAAAAAAATTGTTGGACAGGAAGAAATTTCTATGGTAACCAAAAGGAGATTCATTTTCAGTAACTAATAATGCATACATAAATAATAAATAGGCTTATAGCACAAAGCTAATATGAAGGTAAATCAGGATAAATCCTTTAGAAATAAGTTAAACAGATGATTAATTCGTACGTAAACTATTAAATGTGTGTTTACGTTCAAATTTAGGTTTGCTGCGTATTTTATGTGGATGCTTGTTTGCTTCACTTTGTATCATGTAGAAACAAAATTTATTACACATTTATTATTATTATATATATATTTTTTAATCAAACGTGTTGTTGGTGCAAAGAGAAGGTGATCCAAAATTTTTTTTTAGTATGAATTATGACATTTTCTTTCATTCCTTTCTTCCTGTTTTTTCATTCCCTGAGACTGGCGTTCTTCAAGACTTGCATAAACCCCAAACAAGGCACCGTTAACATGCTAAACCAACATTAGCTACTTTTTTTTTTCCTCCTATGTGAAACGACTCGTACAATTCTGGTTGTTATGGTAACCTTGGCAGGAAATGCTGCTCTTTACATGCGCATACATTTCGCTCTTTCTTTTGCTGTGTTCTCTCTCTCTCTCTCTCTCTCTCTCTCTCTCTTCACATCACATAAAGACTTCATGCTCTGTCCATACTACAAGATACCTGCATCATCTTGTTCTCAGGGAAGAAAAACCGAAACAGAATCCACTTTTCCGATTCTTTCCTTTCTCATCTTTTCCTCCCTTTTCAAGTCTTCCATCTCTGTCCCCTTTTATTGGCAAATGTTCATGCATTTACACTGTGATCATGGATCGTGTTAAAACCCCATCTTGTATTCATCCGCACACACACACACACACCTTACGGTGAATAACGCAGCCGCATGTTTTTCATTCATCTCACAGCCTTTCCCGGGCAACTGTCTTTTCCTGTTATGCAGTAAATCACACTGAGCTAACGATCTGTACGGAGTAACACGACCAACGATGAGTCTCGCCGCTCAATTTGCAGTCAGCTCACACCAGACCTGAGCATATCTGTTTCCACCAACAAACATGTATACTGAACCCCCAGCACCACCTTCTCCTTGCGCCAGAATACACCTTCGTTCCCTTCAGTTCATCCATTGGGTGTTTTATTGTGTGCTGCATCAACTAATATATCTACTTATGGAAGTTTTTTTTTATTTTGCCCACAATTTCCTCCTAATTTAGTCAGAGCCTGTCCCCTCGAGCTAGCCAGTAGCACATTTCCAGCTGAGAGTGTGTTATTCCATGGTGCAGTTACTAATGTTTTTATTCACGTACCCATAAAAGAAGGAATAGTTCTGTGCAGGTGGGTCATTGGGAAAACATTGCAGACTTATTTGGTTCAAGTTTTTTTTAGGGACAACTTTATAGCTAACTTTAGAACCTTTTAAAAGGTCCCATGTTTTACTTTTTCTTTAAAAAGTTAAGACCCAGAGTGTTGTCTGTTAATGCTCCAAACTCTCAGATAATACAATTTTGTCATACCTCAAACTCCCTCTATTTCACGCCTCTTCCCAACATTCCATTTCAGTGTCTAATGTAAATGAGCTCTTGCTGAGCTGCACCCCTCCAGAGAACAGCAGAGGTGAGCAACAAGCCATAAGGAGAAAATCTAATGCAAAAATTTAAAGGGACAAAAAGCAGGGAATGGCTTCTTCAATATCTCAGATATTTTGTTTCTGTGTGCAGATGAATGTCTCAAAATGGCTAAAAGGTCAATACCTCTCCTTTATGGGCTCTTCAGCTTGTCATCCTTGTATGGTTTAACTATTTTTCCATTCTGTTTATGGAAACCCTCTGATTACAAATCCTGTTAAAAAGAATATTGTGTAGAAATCAAAGTACCATATCCATTATTCATATCTTTTATTGTTTTATTTAACAGTGTATACTGATAATTGGTAGAAAAACTAATAGAAAAGCGATATTATAGCTAGTTTTCCTCACATAGTTTCCTTCCTTATATGGGTTTAACCAATCACTAATTTGTATCTAGCGATTGTACTGAACTAACACGGAAATGGGACCATCTCTGTTCAGATACAGATACACTTTCCTAGGTTTTTTTAAAAATTTATTTTCACTCCCAACCTCAGTTTCCTGTCCTTATTAACTGAGCTGTTTTTGTTCTTTTTGCCAGTATAATTACGCGACACCACAGAAAACATTTTTAAATGTTTCGTTCTCAATCCTCACGTTGTTTTTACCGGCACTGGCTGGATGTGAGACGGTAACCAGAGTCGCTTTGCCATTGAGCCACCGATGGTCTTGTTAATGCTAATGCTAGCTACAGCAACTATTAAATCTGTCTGACTTTCTCTCCCCCCCCACCCCATAAAGCCACAGGTGATAACTTAAGGGCCAAATGCACATTGCATATGATTTTATAATCCTAAATTGCTATTTAAGTGAATTAGGGAGGGAAGCAAACAAGAAATTATTATTACTTTATTAGCTTTTTTTTTTTTCTAACCCTCTAATGCCAATCACATTGTTTGTTCTCTCTGTAAATTGTCCTTTTTGTTCCACTGCAATGTAATTCCAGTTTTTGTTTTTGTGTATGAGGGGGCAGAATAACAGAACACAGTTAAAAACTTCCTTTATTTCTCCATATAATCCCCCACTACACTAATGCACTTGTCCGAGTGTTTCACTAGTGTTTGACGGCTTGGTTTAATTACCAGAGGCATTTTGTTTTCACTGGACAATGCACAACCTCATACCTCCCATTGCACCACTTGCACATTACAGGAACTCGGTTTTATCGGTTTATTGTCACATCCTCGTAAAGTCCTGATGTCGCTCTAAGCTATTTCCACTTGTTTGTGCAATTGAAGGACTTCCTCTGAGGCTCGAGTTTCAGACAAATTTTTAGACCCTTTGTCTACTTCTTCCATACTTGTTTGTCCATTTCTACGGCCTGACTCCTAGGAAGTAGAAATAATGTTCTAATGTTCCCATAATAGAGGTGTCGTGGTGTTTGTGTAAGACAGAGGTGTTGTCCATGTTCTCACGTATTGTACTGAATCAATACAACAGAATGCTTTTGATTTATCTGGCAGCCCCCCTTTTTTTCCCCTCTCCACAATGATTAGAAGCGCACAGTGACATGCAGATGTGATGAGTTTGTGTCTATGGACCCTGCAGCCAAATAAAGAGCTGGAGCTGTATTTCAAACCTTCAGCATAAGAATCTGTAACAAATTCAGCTTTATCTTCACCTTCAAATCTTTCAAAGTGAAGATGGGATGAATTTTACATGCTCTCCATCCGTCTCTCTCTCTCTCTCTTTTTTTTTATTTTTATTTTTATTTTTTACTCTGATCCTTTTACTTTTCTTTCCCTCGTCACCAAAGTTAGAGTAAAAATAGACTTCCAGCTTGCACAAAATTAATTTTATTACTCTGATTTTGCGCTCGTATCATCCTGCATAAATAATGCGACGAGAGCTGCAAGAACGAAACAGCCTCGGGAAGCGTGATCTTGGTGTTAATTGCTACTCATGAATCCAAAAACAGGATGTTTAATTAATGCAGCATTTTTATTATTTTTTTAAATTTTTTTTATAAAAGACGAAGCGCTTGTGGAGTCGATTTGGATAAGGAGTTCTGGCAAATGTTGAGGATGTAAATGAAATCATTCCTAATCACAATGTTTCTCGGTTCTTTTTTGCAACAGGCTCTTTGCTCCTTGGTAACAGTTTCCGGTGTGCTTGCAGCGGTCTCTAATTGGCATGTGAGCTTAGCTGTTCCTTGCTGTAGGGTTTGCAGAGTACCAGCCTTTTTCGTGACACTTTTTTTTTTAATGACCAACTTGTGAGTTTGTGCTCTGTCAGTGGTGTAGCAACTTCCACAGATGTGGGCTAGTTTGTGTGTCGAAAAGTATGCACTTTGAGCTTTATGTTAAAAATCCACACAATGGTAGGGTAAACAAATTGAACACTGACGTTTTCTCTGAGCCAAGCTTAAAATAGAAGAGACTGTGACTCATTCTCTTGTATCTTGCCGAGGAATGTTTGGCTCTTGTTAGCGGACACTCTTATAAAAAGTGTGAGATGTGTTAAAGCATCTAGACCAAGACTGCACAGTGTTTGTCTAGCAAGTTTAGCCTCCAGCCAGCAGGAAATGACCATAATGCACTACCATAAAGTGTTTAGAGCTAGTATGTCATGCACTGATCAGCCATGGCATTAACACCATCTCCAGGTAAATAACATTAACAATATTAATTATCAATTATCTAAACTGGTGACAGGCTCATGGCCACCCAAGGATCATCTTTCCCTGTGGGGACCAAAGGTCAGCCCATCCGGCACAATCCTACATAAAAGCCAATGCAGCACAAACTGTGGGGGGATAAAAGTCAATGCTGGCCACAAGGGAAAGGCATCAGAACACCCACTGCATCACAGTTTGCCGCACTTGGAATTTATCAGGCAAAGTTGTCAAGGTTGTTGTCCCGGTATTCAAATTCATACATATCCATGAAAGTTGCCAGGCAAACAAGCCTCAACCAAAAATGTCCCACGCTGCAAACCCATAGCATCCAAAGGACCCACCTCTAATTTTTCAGGGCAGACACCACAGCACACCCCAAAGGTCCTCCTGAGGCACACCACAGGGGGCCAGACAACCCGGGTGGCACAACGGGAAAACTTGTGTGGTTTTAAAGTTAATGGTTTTAAAGCTCAATGTATATAAACTGTTTTCTCCATGTATATTAATGTCTGATTCTTAACTGGAGCTACACACTAATGTGGTTAATAGCTAATAAATGTCTGTCTCAGCTTAAAGCTTCAATTCAATTACATTTTATTTGTATAGCACTTTTACCAATTGTCATTGTCTCGAAGCAGCTTTACACAGTTAAAAGAAAATTATGGAATGTGAATGTGTATGAATCAAAACGATTACATAGTCCCTGACGAGCAAGCCGAGGGCGACGATGGCAAGGAAAAACTCCCTGAGATGGCAATTGGAAGAAACCTTGAGAGGAACCAGACTCAACAATGGGGAACCCCTCCTCATTTGGGTGATAACAGATAGTCGTATTGTGTGTTAGGCGGCTGGAAGTTGATGTCATTGAACAGTTGATGTCTTTAAGTTAATATGGAGTCTAGTTCATTATTGGAGGTCCAGATAGACTGTCGAGCGACTGCAGTCACAAGTCCTCAGAGAACAGCTGTGTGCATCAGCCGAGGCCAGGACCGTCTTCATGGTAAAGTGGAACCATCCCCAGTCACCAAACGCGTCCCAAACACACCACACGGGCCTCCATGCAATGAGATCTCCTACCAGAAGCGGGGCACTAGGACGAGTCAGACAGGTCCAGAGGGCAGAGGGGGTCTGGATCACTGGCAGCTCAGGAGCAACATGTCTAGCTCGACAGAGAGACGGAGAGAGAAGAGGCGAGAGCTTATCTAAAATCTTATCTATAAATATTTGACTTTTTTCAGCAATAATACAGATATCCTGGTGTCAGTTAGGATGTAACATAAAAATGAGTTATAGCAAAATTTTTGAACTCTGATCTATTGTTAATGAAATAAAATTAAAGCCCTACTGCTTTACAGCACTATATCCTCCAACTGCAATCTCACATAGAAATTTCTTTTAGGTTCATAGATAGTAGGGAAAATTGATTGATTTTTTTTTTTTTTGTGTGTGACAATTCATATATAGACTGACTTAAATGTAATTTATTTAAATATAATTTTTACATTTATAATGGAGATGCACCAATCAGTGAGCATGACTGGTAATCTGCCGGTCAGCCTCAGATATAAATGATTCTGTACCAAGCGAAAACTAGCTTCCGTGTGGCGCAGCAGAAACGCATTTTTATGGCATTGGATTATCAAAAATCCTGTGCGTCGAAGGCCTCTAATCAACCTTTTTCTCCAAACAAAACCCACTCATTACACACACACACTAGTCTCAAAACACAGAGAGTGCAAATTAGATTAGATTAATCAACATACATATTTGTTTGTTGAATCATAAACAGTTATTACACAGTTTTTGGTGTTGAAAAAAAATCTTTATAACTTGTCCGTGTTAACTATCTTGTTGCTAACAGAATACGAACACAAGCATGTTCATATTCAGTTTCCCATTTTGTCTGTTGAACATCCCGAGCTCGAAAAATGACTATTTATATTCTAAATATTCTATTTAAATTCTTCTGAATTTTTAAACCTGTGTTAATTTAAACATTTTGCTCAGTGCTCTGGGCGGGACGTAATGTGCTGCCTGTTTATCTTGCCATTTAGAAATAAATCTAAACACTCAGTGTTTGTGAGTATTTTAAGTGCCTTATTGCTTATTTTTACAAGGTTATAATAACACACATACTGTAAGGCACTGTCGATTATATCCATGCTAAATTACACTGTTTTGCACATAATTGCGCTATTATGGTGTTTATGAAAGGACAACTGAATCATCATCAGGGTCCTTTATTTAACCTCCCCAAGTGTTACGTAGCGTTATTCAATTTCTAAATGTTCAGTGTGGATTTCACCAACCCTTCAAAATGGACCCTGGTCTTGGTCTCGTTCTGCATTGGGAGCCCCGCCGTCTAAAGTTTTCACTAAGTCTGAGGCATAGTAGAGTGGATTGCTGATATTAGGGTCGGGAGTTTGAGTCACTGTTGGACCCTTGGGCGAGACACTTAACCCTACAAACCAGCCACTGCATGCAGTGCTGGTCCTAAACCGAGCTAGGAAATGGGAGGGTTACCTGTGCCATCAAATGATCTGATGTTGTGACCCCTAGGATAAAAGGAACAAAACCCAAGAGGGGAAAAAAAGTGTTGTGTCTAGTTCTGAATTAAAGAAGCAAATGTCAGAAAGACCATGTCTGTTTTTTTTTCTTTTTTTTTTTCTTTTTTTCTCCAACAACAACAAAAAAAACAAAAACTGGGATGTCATTTTTGAAATAGACTCATCATTACAAACTGAAATGTGGTATAAAGGCTAGCGAATTTATATCAGTACTTGGACAAAATGTTTAATGTAGTCTCTCCTGGATTTAAGTAGGAAGCCGCTGCTTAAACCAAGTGTAAAACATTTGCATTTGTTATTACATAATTTAAAGAGTTGTGTTGGTCAAAGCTGTTGTGCTTATGTTGATTTGTACATTAGCTTTTTGTACATTTGAATGGTGCAATTTTTTCTGTAAATGAACAGATTAAAACTCGTTTCATGGTGTGGAGGTGTGTCTGCAGCGTGCATCATGTCTAGAGAGGATGGTGTCCGCTAAAGTGTGTGTGGGAGGCCCTTTTGCCTGATACTGAGCCAAGGAAGGATAATGCGTGGAGTCAGCAGGAAGTATTTCTGAAACTGTGATTCATAGCTGGAGAATGCTAAAGATGCAGGCTTTGCCTCCTGGATAGCCATTCATTCAGCAGCTTCTCATTCAGTCAGCCATTCACTGGATTATCATGCTACGGCAGAAATATTTGTCCTCATTTTTCACTCTGATTTGGTCACACAGTTGCCACCTTCACACAGCTTGTCTCCTAATACGTTTGAAAGCCACCAACCAAATAGGATAAAGACTAACACTTGGTTTCTTCAAGACCCATTAAGCATTAACCTCACTGATGCTCAAAATGGCCGAATGAACACAGATCCTAGTCTAGTGGAAAGCCTTCCTGGAAAAGTGGAGGTTCTTACAACAGGAAAAAAAAAAAGGACATCATCTATGAATCCTATGTTTACAAAATCACATATGGGTGTCATGGTCAGGTCTCTGCAAACAAAGATTTTTATATTGTTTATTAAGAGTATTATCTTGATTATTTGAGTAGTAGGTGAGGAGGAGATTTGAACTTATTGGAACTGGGTTAAGAACCCTTTTGGTATCCACATTATCAAAACCAGGAAGGATACTGCTGATCCGTCAATATTGTGAAAGAAATGTGGTCAGAAAAAAAAAATCATGAATGGAGATGACTTAAACACTTGAAGTTGCCTGGTAAAAAAAAAAACAACAGTAGAAACCAGAGCTATGTTTTAAAAGTGAAAATAAGAGCATTTCCATTTGATGAGATCTCTTAGGATTGGGACTAAGCAGTTGTGTGGCCATAAGTAAATCACTTGTTAGTGAGACTAATCAGAAAAAAAAGCTTTATTTTACTAGGGACCCAAAGACTGGACTTTAGAGCAATTAAAAAGAGTCATGTGGTCTGATTAGTTTAGTTTAGATTGACCCTATTCCTGAGTGATGGGGGCATCCAGGTAAGAAGGGAAGTGCATGAAGCGATGAACCCATCATGCATAGTGGCTACTATACAAGCCTCTGGAGTCAGTGTTATGATCTGGGGTTGCGTAAGTTGGTCAGCAATGTTTTGTGACAATAAAATGAAGTCAGCTGACGACCTGAATGTACTGAATGACCAGGTCATCACATCAGTGGAGTTTTTCTTTCCTGATTGCACAGGCATACACCAGGAAAGTGTGGTTCAGAGAGCAGGAAGAATCATTTACACACATGAAATGGCCACCACATTTTATGTTCACGGTAAATGTGTGTCAAAGCAACGAGTGGATGGCAAGTTAATATCAGAAAGGCATCAGGATGCTGGACCTCAAATTGCGATTTTAAACAGATGCATAGATGTAATTGTTTTGCTTGATTAACAAGGCTGTCCATCTCAATCATACGAGGAAGTGGCTGGCAAAAACATTGCACTCTCCTAATAAGAAATCTTTCTTGAAAAATGAGTCTGATAATATTTTTCAGGAGATAAACACCGGAGATTTTTAGGTAGGATACACAAACATGTGCAGTGGTCTGTATCTGCCCATGAGCTCTGTAAAATAAACCTTTATTGTCTCACCAACAAGTCAATTCACATAGTTGCAGAACAAGAAAAAAAAGAAAGCGATTTCTTTATTGCAATTATAAATACTCTAAGTGATGTCAGCCATAGAGGGATAATTATTGCAGCTATAACTAGGCAGTATTTTATATTAACAGGCATATAGTCATGACTCAGCACAATTTCTAATCATTAAGTTAAATGTGAAGACACGTTTATTATAGTGTAGTAAATTTGCCGACTGACATCCAATCTCATCTCATTTGTGGATTTTTAATGTAGGCAAATATTGCCCAAAATGTCAATAGAAATATATTTAGATTGCACTGATATCTGTACTCAGTTTCCAATTTTTGCGTGGCTGAACCCCGAAATACCACTGTGCGTGCTCTTCTGTGTGTCAGGGAATATTTATAGGAAAACTTCAACCCAAAATAGGAACATTTATTTATAAGTTCAGCATTTGCTTATTTGCATTTTTTTTTTCTTCCCTGCTGATGAAACATCTCACTTACTCAAAACCTTGTTTCATAATAATATATTTTAATACTGTTTTTGTTATTATTGGAGGCTTTTTATTTGCTGGGATATTTTTGTACGCTGTCCTTGAGTAACAGGAAAGGTGCTTATACATAATTTTGTTGTTGTTTTGGTTATAGCATTTATTATTTCCTGCTTCCATTTGAAATTTGTAGCCTGTAATTATGCTCCGAGACCAAACACAGAGGTTTGATAATCAAATTAATTATGGACTATTTTGCCCACTCTGTATAGGTGAGATAGGAAGGGAGTTGTTTTTCAAAAGCAGAAAAAAAGAAAAGAAAAACAATGTCAGAATTGCTTCTCTAATTGTAACAGAGCCAGTTATGAAGCACCACAAAAAAAAAAAAAAAAAAAAAAAAAAAAATCTGATACACTCCGAGACCGTGTGCTTATTTTCAGCCACCCACACTCAAACAGGCTTTCACACGTCTTTAAGCACTGCCAGGTCCAATAACACAAAGACTGACTTGATAGATTGTGCTGCCATGTCCCCAAAGGGCAGCACCAGTTGGCATCACTTTGTTGAAATGGGGACATTGGCGGTCAAGTAGCCCCTGCTGTGCCCTAGCATCCTGGCAGGGACGTGACTATGACAGTTACACCATTGAAGTCTGTCAGCTGAAACTGAACATCTTCCATAACCTTCCTCCAGTCGGAGGGCCTTCTGCTGAGGCCCTGCCTGAGTGGGTAGTCACATGAGATAAATATTGTTTAGGATCACGCTAGCTTTTTATTAGTCATCAAAATTACATTTATTTCAGCGAAATTTGCTGTGATTTACATTTTTTTTTTGTGAGATTGAGTTAAGGGAGGAAAACTGTTCGTGCTCTCTGTGTGAGAGGGGTGTTACACTCAGACCTGTCAATCTCAGCATCATTAGTCATGTATGAGAACGAGGGCAGATGACACTTTCCTCTAATGCATTACTGTGATGTACGAGTAGCAGTTTCGAAAAGATACGTCTGGCTGGCGTGGTGCGTTTCAAAGGGAGCGTGTGTTAACCTTCACCCTCCATGTTTGGTAGTGGTTTTATCAGCAGAACCTATGGGTGCAGTCTGAAGCGCCTCGCCAGGCAATGCGTATGGGGCAAAAGGAAAGACTAAAATATCTTATCATGATAGATTTGAGGTTCAGATCAAATGTTAACACTGGTCACAGTTTACGATAGCTTCATCTCCTATTATCTTTGAGCAGTCAGAACTGGGAGGTGTTTTTGATCTCTGGATTGCAGCTAATTGACAAATAATCTTTAATCTTTTAAATAAACAAAAGATACACAGGAGTGGGCAGTGTATGAACAATGTCAAGTATAACTCTGGGCCAGGATGGTACTGCAACAGAAGCAAGGATGGGACCAAGAATTTTATAGTCCTGCTTTGACGTCTATTTCATTAGGAGATGCAAGTAGAAATACCTCTCCTATGACTGTCCTTTACTTGGGAAATGTGTTGATTGTATCTCATATAGGAATTATCAGACATTATGTCAAGCCATCCTTCTTAAAATCTATTAACTTTCCACACAGAACTCCACACAGATTTCTTCTCCCATTTTCTTTGAACCAAATGACAGGCTCTAGTAGTTGTTCTCACTGACTAGAAGGTCTATAAAGTGTGTTTAACTGCTGCTTTCTGACAAACGTATGCAGACCAGATTGGGACTTCTCTCTCTCTCTCTTCCTGTCATGGCATCTTTCATAGCAGTACACACTAATTGACAATATAAATGATGTTAAGCTGCTCCAAGAGTCTTACCGTGCCAGTCTACAGAGAGAGAGAGACACGCAATCTCACCCAGGTATAGAGCAAAACATAATGAATCTTTTTGCTGCGCTCCAAAATATCTCTGCCTTTGTGTATTTGTGTTTGGCGAGCCTTGTCTGCTGTTGCCGTCTGTTGAACTGGAACTCGGACTAACTCCATTTCTGGCACATTTTGAAAACCCTTGAGATAATGGCTGTAATGACAAAGCTGGCAAAATCTGCCGCTACTGTCTGTCGTTTTTTTTTTTTTTTTTTTTTTTCCATGCCGCCTTTTATTTCTTTTGTTTTTAAGCACATATATGTGGAATGTTCAAATGTTCTGGGGTTGATGCGATCAGAGTAGATTTTGTGAAGCATTTAAATGAAAATGATGCCTCTGCTGTTTGAGCTGTGTATCTGCTTCAGTCAGCACCATCATATTCCATCGTAAAAAAAAAAAAAACTATCGAATTGCAGTTCTCATTTGAATGATTCTGCATCATTAGACCTGGTATGGAAAGTTTTATTGCTACTGGTCCCAAACCTAGCAGGGTTGGTATATCACTTGATGTAAGAGATGCAATTTCCTGACATGGCCATCAACAGATCTTTTCCCATACCTCATTGTCAAATGCGCAAGATTATCTTGTTTTTTTTCCCCTCACCCTTAAAGCTTTTGTCACAATGCGACGAAGACCATAAAGTTCCAACAGTGTCCTAAAAATTTCGATGAATGCAGCAGGAACAGTGAAAAAAAACAACGTGTTCATCAAGTTCACAGTACTTCCTAGCCACATCTCTGTCAGGTTCTCAATGCGTCTATCACGTTGTGACTAATTTCCTATCACACGCATGATCATGCACTAATCCGGTCGAATGAGATCAAATCAATTTATTACTATGTCTGATCAGATCGCAACACACTCTTACCAGGAGCTTATCACACGCTTACTACGTTGTCATTATATCTGGGGGGCTGGTATACAGTAAATACCGCGACACACACAGTGCTTTTCATCACAAAATGATGGTGCAAGAAATTGGATCTAGTATTTATATTCAATTTTCTGAATGTGATGTATAGTTTTCCTTCTCCCTACTTTTCTCATTATTCTGGTACAAGATTATTTTTATTACTTTTATCAGACCTGGGATGAGATTTTCTAGTAAGTCTAATCTAGCTTTTCTAAACATGAGTGTTAAGTTGTTTGCGTCTTATAAACACTAAACCCTAGGTATTTACATTGCCTCTTAATTGTAGACTTTGATAATAATACACCTTGCTCCTCCACAGTGTTCTGAACTTGGCTAGATACTAAGAATTAGTTTTTCCTTCCCCAACAAAAGAATTCTGGAAGAAATCTTTTGTTTGTCTCTTGTGGCCTGTAAGGCCTTTCGGTGTTGCCGAGCTGATCAATGCACTCCTTCTTTTTAAGAATGTACAAACTTGTTGATTTGACCACTCCTAAAGTATACATTACCGCTCAAAGGTTTTGCGGATTTCTTTGTTTTTGCTTAGTGATTAATTTTCTTCACTCTATAACAATACTTTTTCAAAACTATGAAATAACACATATGGAATTAGATAATTATGTAACAAAAACAGTCAGTTGTTAAGTCACGGAGGTCAGCCTTTCTGTAATAGTTCTTGCAAGAACAATGTTGTGTCAAAGTGAGCAAAGTGCATTTGCAACAAAATGCACAAAGAACAAAGTGCATTCGCAAAACCCATCACGCACCATGATGAAACTGGCTCTCATGAAGACCTTTACAAAACTTTACAAAGTTAATTTAGAGTTACCAGCTACAAAACTGACCATTTAACAAACAACACCTCGTATTAGAGCTGTTATAAAGGCTTTACCGATCATGTGTAGCAGATGCGTCTTAACATTAGCTGTTCAGAGAAGATTATTGCATATTTTGGATGCCTTCAGCCTCGCTTTACAATGTAGAAAGAAATTAAAATCAGGAACAACTGTGGAGTTAGAAAGTGATCACAAACTTTTGAGCAGTAGTGTGTTGTACAGTATAATAAAGCTGTCAGTCAAGTGGTCGAACCATGAATACTTATGAGCTGCTGCGCTTGGTTTGTTTGCTTAGATATTTTAGTACATAATGTGCACCCCCGTTACCATACATCTGTTTATTTTTCATTTATTTATTTATTATTATTATTTTTTAAATCTCATGGTGTCATGTTTTTTTCCCCCCTATTAATTATCGTTTTTGGACGTTTCTACTCGGTGTCCTTCTCATTTGCATTTGTAAGGGGAGTTGTTTTTTTCCTCTCATTCACTAGGGTTCATTAAAAATTATTATTACTTTTTTTTTTGCCTTTTAATCTTCCTCACACTCTTTGCCATGTTAATCCTCAGACATGCTCTCCTGGTAATTGCTGCTTTTGTCATGCAGTAGATGAATTCTGATATTTTCAGACTGTATTTTTAGCGCTTGTTCATACAGTATGTCATTAGACACCTCCATGGCTGGCAGATGTTATGTTTGAGGAAATGGCTGGTCTGATGTTTCAGACAACGCTTTACTGTCATTTTGTGAGTACTTATTCTATTCAACATGTCACGTGCAGTAAGGTTAGCTGCGTTTCTTTCTGTGGCAGGCAGATAATGAGATGGCTAGTATAACCCTCGATACAGGATAACAGTCAATTGAAACAGTTGTTTTTGAAGTGCAATTTTCACTATTAAAAGTTTTTTGAAAAGAAAATTGGAGATTGAGCCAAATGACTAAAGAAATCTCATACTGTAGATGATATCCAAGAGTCATAGCAGTGACTTTTTCTTTGAAGCACAGGTGTCTCAGAATTTTAATTGGCGTCCTGTGGTGCACCATGATGTTTGATAGATGATAGTTTGATGTTAAAAAGTTTGTTTCTAGCCAGAAACGTACAGGAAAGTGAGCTCGGGTTGTATTGAAGCGTGTGGCCAGAAAAACTGTACAACATAGAGTGTTTATTTTGTAGCTTGTTTGTGGGTCAATTAAGATAAGATAAAATATACCTTTTTCATATCTAATCTATCTAATTGAGACTTGGATTAGATAGATAATCAAAATATCTGTTTTTTTTTTCAGACATTCTGTAAAGGGTCAAGCCTATACTTTAATTCATTTGATGGCAAGAACAGGACTGTAGAAAAGTCTTATTATTAAAAGTCTTCATATTTTGCTTCTCAAGTGCCAGACTTATATGTTTAATATAGTCTTGAGGAATCGTTCTCCAGGTTTCCTGAAGGACCTTTTTTTTTTCCTCTTCAGTTCTTGTACCTGACCGGTTTTAGATAAATGTGTTTTTTCTTTGTAAAGCCACACAGTGACCTATAAATTATTCAGGAATAAAAAACAAACATCTAACCTAAGGCAGTGAGAAAAAGGTGCAGATGATGACCGATGTTCAGGCTGGTGATTAGTAAACTGTTGATGCTGAATGCTGAGGGGTTGGAACAGACGAGAGGGGAAATGAGGTTGCTGCTGTGGTTGTGGCACTTTGCGTCACAGTCATATTGTACATTTGTGCCCATTTTTGTAATTTAATCTATTTAATATGAAGAAATGAGGAGTGATGCAGGACTTTTCCAAAGTACAGTATTCTATATCCAGGTGAAACTATCTAGGGATGCATCCGGTAAATCACATGTGCTGAAAGCACTAGATAAAAAAGAAACGAGCAGGAGTTTGGCATGTAAGATTGCAGTATAAGAGTCACTAGTACTCGCTTCATATCAGCCATGCACAACAGAGTTCACGCAGAACTCGTAACAGAGTGAAATAAAGGGTGTACATTGTGATTTGAGTGTAAGCAGGCACACTGGCAGGTCTTGCTATGGCAGCCGGACTAATAAGAAGAGCCACAAAGTCACATGGGCAGGAGGGAAACAGGGTGATCGGATCGATGCACCTGCCCATCAGGTACAGCAGCGAACAAGCCTACACTGTCTTCAGCTATCTAATGCGCTTTTTGTATACCTCAGGACCTGGTACCCACGCACATCCAAGCATAAATGCAGTGTTGTGTGTGTGCGTATGTATATGCATTAATGTGTGTCTAATAGACTTTGACAGTGATATAATGCTTCTCAGCACGGATCCATGTTAAGTGTTTTAAAAAAAGAAATCGACTCTGTCTGTGCCCTTCTTATCTCGTAGGTGCCAAATTGCGTGGTGTAGGTGATAACATGATGCTCGTGGGCACAATTCTTTCAACATCCACAACAGCCTGAAGCGGTTCTGACACGTATCTGACAGCGGCAGAAAGGAAGCAGCCTGAGCCAATGCCGATATTTCCGTCCATCTGTCGATATTGTTAGGGATGATTTAGCTTGGTTAGGTGTAAGCACTGGGTTCGATACATGCACCAGGAAGAAGGATATGTGAGTAAACATTTTTGTGGCATTCTCTGCCTGCAGCTTCCCTCAGGTTTAGCAATTAATTACAAGGGGGTGAAAAATAGAAAATTGTATGTTAATTTAGGTTTGATTAAATTAGTGCATCGAGCTAGCAGAACAAATATCGTCAGAGATGGGCTGCTGATATTACTAGAGCAGAACCATGGCTGAAATCGTTATTGTTTCCACCATTTCTTCCCAGTTCTTTTTTTAATGACTGACGCATGATCCATGAATATATGTAAAGTTAAATCTAATTCTCCAATGATTTATGAATGCTTCCGTTTCAATGTTTAATTGTCTGTCTGTTTGCATACTCCAGGAGTATAGCAATTCATTTGAATTTGAACAATAATTTTACTCAAAGCTTATTTGTATTTACAGTGAAGTAATGTACTGTGAATAATCCTGGATTCTACATGGTTTTCATTACGAATGTGAAGTATGACTGCAACACAAATTGTAAGTGTAATAGCAGGAGGTGCTCAGAGTTAAATAAATAATAAAAATTATTTGCAAATTTCCAGGGTGAAAGAAAAGGCCATAACTGTTCATGGGAAGTTGTGCAGTACAACTTTTTTTTTGCATACATATTTAAGTGTACAAGCAGAGATTAATGGCCCAGGCACTTATCCTCATCATTTCCAATTTCTGTTTAATAGTCAAATTAATTTAGAAAATATGTTTTGTTCTGTATTGACTGTCAGGGGATTTTAGCAAGATTAGACAAAATGTTTTTAAAAAAAATAAAAAGTATAAAAAAAGTTTTTGAAGAAATCTAATATGGTGGAACTTGGTGGAACATTGTGGTATCCTTTGAACTCAGCAAAAAAAAAAAAAAAAATCAGAGGAAAGTAGATTTACACTTCTATGGAATGATGTTAATGCAGTGATACTGTAGCTCAACGGGGAAAGTTTTAGTGATACTGTAGCTCAACGGGTTTTAAGCCCCAGCTGTGTCAGGCTGCCATTGTGGACCCTTTAGCACGGCCCTTAACCCTCTCTGTTCCAGGGGTGTCAAAGCAAGGGTGACTCTCCGCTCCGACACCGACCCCCACTCTGGGATATGCGAACAAAAAAAACAAACAAAAAAAGTCATACCTTAAATTAATACTGCAAATGTATATTAAAACTTGTTCTATATATGGAGCTAATATACTTGCGGTAATTACTGTGCTGGTTGGTTGCCATAATAATAATATAAATAATAGTAATAGTATCTATGTTAGGTTAATTGGCCCCTAATAATCATGACTATTATTTCAGCTGCTATTGTGCACCCCCAGCCAGCGATAAACTAGCTTTATCATTTATTCGCATCAGAAAATGGTGCAGATGCACTTTTATGCCCTCTTTGAACACAGCCTGCATCTCTGTTCTGCTGAGTACCCAGGATGCGCTTTAACAGCCTGCAGCACTCAGCTTTTTTACACAGAGCAGACAGGAAGCTGAACTTCCTGCATAACACTCTTCTGATCATCATACCGTTCAAACCTGGTCTAATTAGAAAAGGTTTAAATTCTTTCTTATTTAAGTTAGAATGTTAACCCTGCACTTATCTGCTCTATAAAATCTTCACTTTAAATACGCAAATGTCGGACTGCTCCAGGCAAGCTCTGACTCAGCATTTCAGTTATTTAAGGATCCTGTAGAGGATCAGCTTTGGTAATTATGTCTGTATGAATTAATGCTCTTCTGGGGACAGAAGGAATCGACTTCCATTAATAGTCAGGGGTTTTTTTTCTTTTTCCTTTTTTTTATTATATTCTCTCATTTGCACTTCTGTCATTCACTGATGCTGGGTAATTAACATGTTGATACCTACTCGTATGAGTTTCTTTTTATGTCCTAATCATACTGTGGTACATGTACTTAACATAGTCTGGTTTACTTTTAGGGAAGAAACTGTTCCCTTCCATCTCTTAGAATTGTTACAGAATTATTAGCCTTGTTTAATAAAACATGCAACAGAAGATATTCGAACATTAAGACTTTTTATTTTAATGTAAGACAACTTTTTTTAAATGACAAATCCATTTCTGCAGTTTTTTCTCATTTCCTCAGTGTAGCAATATCTGTTGAATCGAATATTGAAGCGGTTCATCTGCGTGCAGCTGTCACAATTACTCAATAGCTCATATTTAGCCTTTAGCTTTTAAATTTAGCTTGAGGTTGTTTTGTACATGAAGTAACTAACAAATAGGATGATAAAGATGAAAATTTAATAAATCTAAAACCAAATCTAAAACTAAGGTAAAGCAAAGTAGAGGCAATAAAATATAACTTCTAATTAAAGCTTAAAGATGGCAGATGGTAATTATGGGAGTTAATGTTAAGATTTGCGGTGAATGACTGGGTCTAGCAAAGTGATGAGCCATAGAGTAAGATAAGTGGGAAAAGGACACGCACCTGAGCAGAATGTGTGTGTGTGGGCGGGCGTGTTTGTGTGTTGCTGTGAACTGACAAAAATTAAGAGCACAACAGAGTCTGTGTATTTGTAAAAGTTTTCTTTCAGGAGAACTGGAAAAAACCTGACTCACCGTAACATACAGTCAGTAATTATTCACATTTTCTTCAGGTGTGAATCCTTTCCCACTCACGTGACTCTCACGTCCTTTATACAGTGGCCACGTCCCCACCGGCACAAAGTCATTGCCTCTGATTCTAGCGGCTGTTAAGCTCGAGCCAAGAGTGAAATATTCCCACACTTATTTTTTGCTCATGAAGGTGTTTGTCATCGCACTATTACTCATTTCCTCCAGTAAACCTAACACTTACTTGATGTCAGAATGTTCACAGTTTGCGTGAGAAGCAACCGTGATGACCTCATGAACGAATCAACAATTAAATTAGTTGCAAACTTTATTCGATAATCTTGATTAATCGGTGCACCTAAGAGAACTGTGTTACCTTGTTAAAGAAACGATAAAATATAGGACCTTTAGGGATGTTATCGTCATATCAGGTTCTACTTGATTGATGTGTTTCATACTTTCTGTACTTTAAACCGACCATATCCTCATTGTATAAAGATTGCATATGTTGGGGTAAAATGTCTGGGGGGGGGGGGGGGGAAAGAAAATCTGTTTAACTAAAGATAATCAATCAGTGCTTGACTCATACAATGACTGAATCTTCAGTCTGTTCATCATATTCAGGATAATCTCGGGCTTAGATGAGAACACTCTCTGTATTATCCCAGACTGTTTACCAAGTCAGCACTGTTTACAAAGTGAGAGCAGGCTGCTGTAGCCTCTTTTTGATTTCTGAATGACAGCTAAAATAGTTGTCCATTTTTTATTTTTTTTGATGAATAATGCATTTAAAGTGAGATCAGAAGCTGAAAGTAGGTGACGTGTATGAGAGTGTGAGGTTGGGTGATGTTTTGTGGGTCGCTCATTATACTGTACATTTCATGGTGCTAGATCTGAGACTAATATCATTTGTCTCATTATGCTAACCTCCCCGTGCATGTCTCCTTATGTCTGTGCCCTTAGATCAGTGGCGGCAGGCCTCAACTCCCCTGCCAAGTCCAACTCCATGGAAAAAAAACTGCAGCTCAAAAGCAAAGAACTTCAAGACACCCAAGACAAATGTCACAAGGTAGGATTGCACTTCAGTAACGAGTGTTGTGAACATAGTTATTTTTGTATAAATGTCATTTTGACTTCATCCGTTTTATTGTGAAAGGAGTACGAGCGTGCATGCAGTGAAAATGAGGAGCAGAATAATTTATCCACACACTTTGCATGCTAATCCTTTTTGTAATTACTGTTCGTTTAAACATGTACAGAAGGAATTAGAATTCTAACCTTCTTCATTTTAACTTTATTAATAGACTCAGTTAATTGATTGATTTTTTTTTGTTTGTTTTTTTACATCACAGTTTAAATCACTGTGTGTCGTGTACATCCTCACTTGTTCTTTTTTGTGCTTGTCTATGTAACTGAAAGTTATCACCTGATTCAATATATAGCCAGATGTATGTGGACATTTGACTCCTGCATCCTTCCGCACATTGTTGCCACAAAGTGTAAAGCTGACGATTGTCTAGAAAGTCCATTTGTACTATATGTTAGATCACTAAAATTGCAGCATGACAAAGCCCCTGTGCACAAAGCAAACTCCATAAAGACATAGTATGACAAGGTAGGAGTGGAGGAACTCGAGAGCCCTGACGTCAGCCCCGCTTAACTCCTAAAATCTAGTGGAAAGCTTTCCCAGAAGAGTCGAGGTTATTATAATAGCAAAGGAAGGATAAAATCTGGAAAAGCACATATGAGTGTGATGGACAGGTGTCCAGAAACTTTTGGCCATAAAATCAGTGATAAAATGACCTGATTGAGTGGTTCCTGTCCAGCAGTTGAGCAGCAAAGAACTCATCCCTTTTTTAAAAACAATAAGATGCAATGCCATCATATTATAGGAAAACAGTGGATGACGAGGTGGCGTGATTCAGTCCGATTCCAAATAAAATTGTTCCAGTAACAGCATGTCTCCCAAAAAGTTCTTTTTTTATTCCTCATATACCACAGCCTGAAGCAAAAAGTTACATTTGAAGTTGTTGGACACCCACAAGGCAAGCAAGCTATTTCCTGTTATCACTTCTCGTCATTTCCAGGACATTTTTTTTCTGCCTGACTGAGACTGAGCTGAGAAACTGGAAATTATCTGCTTTGAAGCTTCTTCCATGGCAAAAAACTTATTGACCATTATGAAAAACACTGACATTGGAGCTTTGTTTCATGAATAATTAAAATAAACATGCCTAGAAAGCTTCAGCACATCAATGATTATGCTTTTTATTTCTTGAATAACACATTTATTAAAACAAGTTTTTTAGCTTGAGATCCGGCTTACAGGTCTCTGTGAATGACCTGTTACCATAGAAACAGTAAAGTATTAAAACTAATACATCAGTATGAACTAGTGATGGGAACAACATCCAGAACTTCTGTCAGAGCCACTATTACGGAAAAAAAAAACATTTATATGGCTTAATCCATGCGTGAATATACATGTTATACGTCATAAAATGGACTTTAGGTCCGGTGTTTCAGCCCATAGACAAGCATGGATTTGAACTCATGCATGCATCATGCGTCCTTGTGGCCGGAGCGACGCTGTAAAATGCATTTAGATCTGGTGCTTGTGTTTGTGGCGGCCCAGATGGAGCAGGAGATCTCGCGCTTCCAGCGTAAGATGACCGACCTGGAGTCGGTGCTTCAGCAGAAGGATGTGGAGCTCAAGGCCTCCGAGACGCAGAGGAGCATCCTGGAGCAGGACCTCGCCACCTATATCACCGAATGCAGCGTGAGTGCTCGTACATTGAACTGCATGTGATTGTGATAGGATTTCAAATGAACGTACGGTGATTTGCTTGCCGACATTTCACTTTCAGAAGATAATCTTTGAAAAAAATAAATTAAAATGCAGGTGTAGAATGTTTAGTTCAGCAGTAATCCTGGATCTAGCTGTAGTAAATCATAATACAGTTAATCAAATAGATAGACCTTTGTGTGTGTGTTTTTTTTTTTTTAAGCGTATGCTTGGCAGTATTGCTCTAGGTTCATTATTAATATACTGGCGGTGTTTCTGTTGTTAAATGAGTCCTAGACTTCTAGGCTAAGCATCTCTGTTCGCACTTGGTTCATCCATCTTCCATCTTGATTAATTCCTAATAAGATTTTGAACTCGTACAGCTGCAATTATATGTAAAGGTGTTGTTGCAGATTGCAGTCTGATTATTGCATGTGATGACCAAATGAAATCCTTGGTTCCTGGTCTAATAAAATAAATTAATTAATAAATAAAAAGAGTAAAATATATAAAAAAAATTTCAATGGCATTTAAACAGCTTGGTAGGAGCTGACCGTGAGGTCATGGTCATGGATTACGATATATCATAGATGGTTCACATTCTGAATCGTAAAACATGATGGTGATTAGTCAGAAGAACGTTGTGTGGATTTGCAGTGATCTTTCCCTCTAAAGGGACAATCTATGGAGGTTCTCACACAGCTCTTGGACCCTTCTTGCCGTAAGCGTCAATCATTAAGAGCATCTTGGTTCTCCACACTTGGCCATTTGTTATGAGAATAAGTTAAAAGATGACTCATCTGACCAAATAATTATTTCCTGTTTCCTTATATATTAGATGCGTGCATTTTTACACATGCCACAGCATATGATGTCAATTGCTTAATTGTATCATAGGTGTGTCTGGAGACTTTCAGTGATTTACTCATTTATTCAGACTTTTCTTTAAGTTTGCCGCTATCAGTCTGGCAAGGAATGTCTTTTTGTGTAGCTGCAGGTTGCTGCTGAACTTTGTAAGGGTGCTGTCGATCTTTCATTTTAGATCTACAGTCACTGAATTGCAAACGTGGGTAGTGGAGATCGATAGATATGCTGCCCTCAGTTATCTGTCCATGGCGAGGGTGTTTTAGGATGAGTTACTGTCTGTGTATCAGGGTCTGTATCTCTCATTCATCGTGTGTGTTTATGTGTGTGTAGAGTCTAAAGCGCAGCTTGGAGCAGGCTCGTGTCGAGGTGTCTCAGGAGGACGACAAGGCTCTGCAGCTGCTCCATGACATTCGAGAGCAGAGCAACAAGCTGCAGGAGATTAAAGAACAGGTGAAGTACCTTGATCATTCAACACACGATATTATACTGCCTGGGCAAGAAAAGATCTCACAAACAGGAATTTAATCATTGGATCACTTTTAACTTCTATGGTATTATTTCCAATCTGATTTGTATTTTTTTTTACATTTTTAAATAATTGATGGGAGAGTCCAATCTTTATGCTCCCTATCAAATTCAAGCCTTATTTCTGATTAGTCTTACTTACAAGTGGTTTGATTATGGCCACACAGCTGTTCAGTCTCAATCCTGTGATTTTTCCTCACTCTTACTTTTTTAATGATGCAACATCACCAAGTGTTTAAGATTTTTTTTTTTTTTTTACATTTCAGCCATATCCTTTCAGGATTTTATAATGTGTTACACAGTTCTCTACCCAGTTCTAGTCATTTGAACAATTTCCTTAGTTGTTTTCTTTGCTCGATGCAGGCCAATAATTTGAGACTTCAGTAAAAAAAAAAACAGTAAAACTTTTCCTTGACCACAGGATACATCTTGCATTATGGGTATTTAAGAACTGACAATCTCCTCACTGCACCAGTTAAGATTTAAGAATTTAAGTTAAGAATTGTTGCCAGCTGAAACCTATTAATCACTGCAGTAATTATCCAATTAAAGGCTTTGAAGTATATTTAAATCCAAACGGCAACTTGTTTTTTAAAAAAAATTTTTTAACCCAGGCAGTGTATTACACAGCTTCAGCCTTCAGTTTCTAATTATTCAACATATTGCAATTTCACTATACAACCTCACACGTCCTCATTACACAAACAAACACAATCTCGATATACAACTTTACACATCTTCATTAAATATAACTATCATTAAATCTCACCATAGAGTTTGACACAGACCTCACTTAATCGCATAGAATCACATGCACACACGCTCGCGCACATACACACAGCCTAATGAATACACTTTTAAACAACATTAGTATGCTGAGAAAGCAACGCTACATAATCCACATTTGGCTGAATAAAGAGAAGTATTTTTTTTTTGGGCTTTACTGCGGTTGACTAGATTTACAGTACGTATTTGAATGTTTTTCCTCTAATGTTTTAAAACCAGCGTAGATAGAAAATATTATTACTTGAGAGATGAATGCAACAGTCACAGCGATAATAAATGGGACTGCAGCATCATTCCGGCGCACAACAACTACCACCATTGTTAAGTCCAACATGAAAGATGTGCTTTAATTAATAGTGTCAGTTTGTCTGAATAGCCTTTTTATTAACCAGGTTATGGGTTGCAATGAAATTAGTGACACAAAAGCACAAGTTTTAAACCTTTGACACTTTTTAAACATTCAGTGTTTGAACAGCTTGATGCAGAAAGAAAAGAAGGTTGTACTGGACAATGCAAACGTACAGTAACGTGCTATAGATGCTTGGTACTTGTTTACCTGTTTTATGTGCTTACTCTTGCTCTCTCTTTCTGTATCTGTCTTCTTTATCTTTATCTTTTTCTCTCTCCCTCTGTGCGTGTGCGTGTGCGCGTGCGTGTGTGCGTGCGTGCGTGTGTGTGTGTGTGTGTGCGTGCGCGCATTATACAATATACAATCAATGGAGCGGAGCTGATTCAGCAGCACTCTCAGTGAGACCTTCAACTTTTGGTTGACATTCAACACACACAGTGCTGCAGTGTAGCTGGGATTTGCTTGGTTTTGGACACCTAAGGAGGGGACATGGCCTCTTAAAAATTATTTGGTTCGGTCTCTTTACAATTTAATATCATAAACTCTCAAAGCACGCAGCGGTGCTTAGACAAAGTCGCATTAAACGAAGTTAAATGTAGTCGTGACTGTCATTTTAATAGAGAAAAATAATGAGTAGTGGAAATGTTGGCTCAAGAAGGAGAGTTTACACTGACTTGGTGCAGGAAAAAGAAAGAAACGAGTGAGGAGGAGGAGGTTTGGGAGAAGGGGAAACAGCAGAATGATTCATTTTCTGTCTGCGTGCTCATACACGCAAATGCAGAGGCGAGCTTCATCTCCACGGGAACAGTCGCAATTGGTGATTTAGAGGGTCAGGACAGTGGCAGGTTTCTGTTCAGCACCCTAATGCAAAGTTCTCATTCTGTTCTGCACAAACAGCTCTCACCTTATGCCATAGAGGACAGAGGCGATTCGAAGTTCTGTTTGTGAACGACTTCTCTTTATTTTACCCAATACTCACTATGCACTACTTTGACAGGTTTCGACAAACACACAATCACTCGTTTCTAAGCTGTTCTCTCTCTCTTTCTCTCTCTCTCTCTCTCTCTCTCTCTCGGGATTCTTTCCTTACCAAGGCAAAAAGAACGGCAATAAATAAACACGATAATGAGTCACAGTTGAAAAGTATTACATGTTAGCTGGCAGCCATACCCCTGATAACTCATCTATACAGGATATTATACTGTGCTGTATTGTAATACAATTTAAGCACTGTAGAGTATTTTAATAAAAGTCATACACATAATATTTTATTGGATCACCTTTAGCTTTGATTTGTCCACTACCCTCAGAGATGGATTAGGGTTGGTGCTGTTAGGTGTAACCAAAAAATACATGGATCATTTAGAGACAATTCGGAACTACTTAGAAGCAATTATTAAAAAGACAAAGTGTTAAGATGACAACCTTTTCTTGGTTGAAAGTGTTTCTGTGACTGGTTTTGTATGCGGGTGTTGGCACTATCGGGTCTCTTTCACCATGGTGCAGCATCTCCTCTTCTTTTCAAAACAGTTTGAAGACGTCTGAGATTGATGTTATGAGTTTCTGAAGTTTTGGTGTCAGAATTTGGTCCCATTCTTTCCTGATATACTGTAGGTTTCCAGCTGCTAAAGAGTTCGTCATTTTTTACGTATTTTTTTGTTAAATGATGCGCCAAATGTTGTTTATAGGTGAAAGATCTAGATGGCAGACAGGCCAATTCAGCTAATTCAGTCCTGGACTCTTCTACTATGAAGTCATGCTGTTGTAATAGATGCAGTATGTTGTTTTGCATCGTCCTGCTGAAATCCACAAGGCCTTTCCTGAAATAAACATCCTTTATATATAGAAAACCTTTATATACCTTTCAGCATTCATAGTGCCTCCAAAACACGCAAGCCCCATACCATCAGTGATGCTAACTTTTGAACTGATTGCTGATAACACGCTGGAAGGTCTCCCTCCTCTTTAGCCTGGGGAACACGCGTCCGTGATTTCCAACAAAAACGTCAAATTTGGAACACTTTTTCACTTTGAAACAGTCCATTTTAAATGAGCCTTGGCCCACAGGACAACAGCGCTTCTGGACCGTGTTCACGTATGGCTTCCTTTCTGCATGATGAGCTTTAGTTGGCATCTGCAGATGGCACGGCGGATTGTGTTTACCGACAGTGGTTTCTGGAAGTATTCCTGGGCCCATTTAGTAATGTCAATGAAACAATCACGCCGATGAGTGATGCTGTGTCGTCTGAGAGCCCGAAGACCATGGGCATCCAACATAGGTCTTCTGCCTTGTACCTTATGCACAGAAATTTCTAAGTTTCTCTGAATCTTTTGATGATGTTATGGACTGTATATGATGGGATTTGCAAGGCCATTGCAATTTGACGTTAAGAAACGTTGTTTTTAAAGTATTCCACAATCTTTTTACAGATTGGAGAGGCTCTGCCGATCTTTACTTCTGAGAGACTGCCTTTCTAAGACATCCCTTGTATAGCTAATCATGTTGCAGAGCTGATGCTCGATGTTCTCCCAGCTGAATCTTTTCAAAATTTCTTATTTATTTATTTATTTTTAGCCCTTTGTTGCCCCCGTCCCAACTTTTTTGAGACCTGTAGCAGGCATCAAATTTTAAATGAACTCATTTAGTGGATACAAGCGTCACATTTCTCTTTTTAAACATTTAAGTTCTCATTGTTCTATTGTGAATAAAATATTGGCTCATTTAATTTGAAAGTCTTTTAATTTTCATTTAATTCAAATTTTAAAAATGTCCCAACTTTTCTGGAATTCGGTTCATATTATGTCAAAAGAAACGCTATAGTATACCACATAAGCTCAATCATACATTGTACTCTACAATTATATGTAAACCTGACTAACTCAAAAACTATGGGTACTTCTGTTGTTACTTAAAAAATTATGTGAATAAATGTATAATTGAACACCGATTCGAACACTGTAGACATCCTGAAAAAATAAAATTTTAACGCATAATGTATAAATACAGTTACTTGTATGCTGTTCATGACAACAGGATGCTACCTAGATGTCTTTAATTGTGTGTAAGGAGTGTGTCTTTGTCCTGTCTCACAGTTTTTCTAATAGATGCCAATCTGCTATGGTCTTTCATTAGGCACCTTCTATTTATCCATTTAGTCTCCCTGTGTCTTAATGCTGCTTCTTGTCTTTAATTTGGGCACATTAAGCTTTTTTTTTTTTTTTTTTTTTTTTTTTAAATAATATGGACCCACAAGTTCTATGTAATTTTCAGTTTAACTGGACTGTAATGAAGGAAGCACTGAGAAATTATTTTTCTTGTTGCCGTAGTGCTCCAGTCAGCATTTTGAGCCCTGTGTTTATCAGCCTCCCCAAGCCTTTTCCAAAGTAGCACATTATTAGTGGGACTCCTGTGGCCTGTGGGTGGCAGGTAGGTCACACATTCTCTCACACACACAGACACAC
>JAQQZT010000017.1:8176910-8200246 GCA_030068275.1 Clarias platycephalus
TTTTTTTTTTTTTTTTTTTTTTTTTTTAATGGATTAAACACGGCTTGAAATGGATGTTAGTTATTATAGCCTTCCATTACATATGTATCATTTATACGGCTTTAGCTTAAAAATTACAGATCAGTATAATGTACTTTTACTGTTAAATCTGACTGCAGTAAAGCATTCACAGGACTGCAAATGCCTATCCGAAACTTTGATTAGTCACTATTGACTGCGTGCCACGATGCATCTGACTCCCTCTTACTTTCATTAACTTGGCTCGTTCCCATCAGCAGGCAATTTCATACAATCAGACGATCATTTTTTTATTGCTCAAGAACGGGAACAATTAATCTTGGCCTGCTTGAGCTCGCTTCAATGTCTCCTCTGACTATTGGCTTTGTGTCCATGCTCTGTACTGAGACATCAGTTAGAAGGCTTTTATGATTACTCACAGACCTGTCTGAAAACCGCTCTTTTAATGGGACAATGATTACTTTGTCACATGTTATATAATGCTATTATTATAGTAATAGTTTTATCTTAAAATTTAATCGATTAACACATTTTCCTTCTCTTGTTGTGAAAGCTCATATAAAGTCGTCGTCGTCCCTGTTTTTTTTTTTTCTGTCCACGCATATCAAATGTGATAACCGTCTGAACGTCTGTGTCCGTCTCTTGCATGTAGGAGTACCATGCTCAGCTGGAGGAGATGCAGGTGACCATCAGGCAGCTGGAGGAGGATCTGTCTGCTGCTCGACGCCGCAGCGATTTGTACGAAGCTGAGCTGCGAGACTCGCGCCAGACCAGCGAGGAGCTAAAAAGGAAGGCTGCAGACTACCAGCAGAGAATCCAGAAGGTGTGTTTTTAAGTGGCCACAAGACAATCGGATTAGCGACAGTGCCAGTTTCTGTGTGTTTACATGCTTCTTTGTGGGCAAGCAAATGAGAAACACAATTGCAGAAATTTTTATTTGAATGAACCTCCTGAGCACCAGATTCTAGTGTTGTATACAATGCAATTTCTCCTACTTTTTTTTTATTTATTAGCACCTGTGAAGTAAGAACTTCATTAAGTTTTTGAAAAGAAAGTTCCTAATATGAGGATTGCACAAGAATTTGTAGACAGTGTAATTGGGAGAAAATGTCACATCCTCATATGAGGACATTCGGGTGTTTTAGTTTCTAATTAGGTTAACGTTTTTCCTGCTAGTACTGTTAATAAATGTTGACGTTCTTTACAACTGCTATGAAGGTATTCCATTTTAAAATGGAAATGGGTGAGGTTAACATAGACCAAAGCTTGCACAAACTTTCACAGTCAAATGACTGATGCAGTTTTTTTCCCCCTCCTGCATTACTTTACTGAAACCCATACTTTGACTTTTGCATGATCTGCACAAGCTAGCTATTCTAACTTGTGCTGATGCTGCAAATTTCATAAGAAATACAATTTGTTCGCATTCATTCCCTGGTATGAAAACATCTTACAACCCTCTACCTACTGTACACCACACACAATCACCTGGGATAATATAGCAGCCATCTGCAGTAACATCAACTGCTTACCAGTAACACAGGAACCACCCAACACTATCATGTCTAACTGTCTGGAACACCATAGCAACTGCATAGCAACCTCCCAAAGAGGCACCTGCATTGAACTAACATGGATGAATTTAACTGAAAGGACTTGGTGTCAGCTGGATTGATGTCAGGATCACTGAGAATTGGAGACAAGGAGCAATGGGAATTTGGAAAGGTTGAGTACACTGTGGAAAATACTGTTAGAAAATGGAGAAAGAGGACAAAGAAGAAAGTATTTAGGGGGTTTCTTAAGGGCGACGGGACTACAGAAGAGGATTTTAAAGGAAGATGAAGGTGATCAAGTTGAGAAGGTGGCGGTAATGCAACATACTGTAGTGGATGCCAACCGCCAGTAAACACTTAGAATAAGAGGAAGATGAAGCGACACCTGAGATATGACCAAAGCAATGGATCTCAAAAAGGGTTCTAGTGATCTTGGTTTTTTTTTAAGCAGGTCGCAATTAGGAAAAATATTATGCCTATAAATAATGTCAACTGGAATCTAATGACAATTTTAATATAATAGGTTCTATAGCTCGAAGGTTTAAAAGTTAAATAAAACTCTCCGGCTCTAATTACCAGGCAATACTTTATCGCATGTTTAAATAATGTGTCTAATTTTTCAAATGAGATACAGTACCAGTTAAACTTTATTTTCTACATTCAAGAACAATACTGTTTTTTTTTTCCAAAACTATAAAATAAAATATATGGCATTAAGTAATTGATTAACAACAACAGTCAGTTGTTATTTTGAGACATGAAGGTCAGCTGTTCTGGAATAGTTCTTGCAAGAACATTATTGCAAAAGTGCATTTGCAAAACTCATCAAGAACCATGATGAAACCGGCTGCCATGAAGACCTTCCCAATAAAACAAGACCAAAACTTACCTCTGCTTGTTCATTCCGCGTTACCAGCCTCAGAAATCACCAATTAACAGAACATTGGATCCAGATCCGGATCCGTTGTCTGTGTTTCACCCCTAAAATAGGCATTAATATTTGAGCCTCCTCGACCTTAGCGGACCTTAGAGCCGTTATATAGGCTTTGCAGAGTACAGTATACGTAGCATACACATCTCATACACTGTTCAAAGGAGATTATTGTATATTTTGGATGCCTTTAGCATTGTTTTACAATGTAGAAAGAAATCAAAATCAGGAAAGATCATGAAGGTAGAAGGTGAATCCAAACAGACACACAGAGGGTCAGTGTGAGAGCCTCTGGCTTAAACAGTATGTGATCATTTTGCCATTTCCTTTAGAAAAATGCATTTAACTTTTTTTTTTTTTTTTTTTTGGAAGAAGAAGAAGAGCACTAACAAATTTGCTACTTTTCCCCCTTTTTTATTTAAAGATATAACTTTGCCACAAGATAATTAGCTTAGCTAATTTCCATAATGGATTATGTCTTGTTTAAACCATCCTCTTAAGGACATCCTCATATCCACTTGTGCCTTTTGTTTAGCAGGCTGTGAGTTTTAAGATGGAGGCATGTCAGTTAAGGGTACTCATTAGAACATTAGGCCACGCCTTTATTTTTTAAATTCTTGAACCAGTCAGGGATTCAGTGTTCATGCAGAAGTGATTTATTAAATTTTTTTTTTTTTTTTTTTTTTTTTTTAAATAGTTTGCACTAAACTTAGCTTTGCCATTTCATTTGGTATTAAGGAAACATTTTAAGCACTTTTAATAATCTTCAAGCTGATGTGCGTTAACCTTTACTGCATTTTCTTTCCAAGCAGCTGAGGAAGTGAATTCTTGCTGCTTTATCTGTGGACTTTATAGAAATGAAAGTCAAATGTCACCATCATTTTATGTTTTATTATTTTTAAGCTAAAATGTGTGTGTGTGTCTCTGTGTGTACATACAGGCAAAAGAGCAGGGCAAGGCTGAGGCAGAGGAGCTTCTCACCAAGCTGGAGAAGGTAAGTCTCTCCTGACTCGTCTGCTTCACTACACTGCAGCATCGCTTGCCCTCAGGAGGGCTATTCAGAGTGAGGTTTCACCCTAATGCACCTTTATTGAAGCCGCTAATAAAGAGAAACGGATCCGTTGTCCGTGTTTTACCCCTAAAATAGGCATTAATATTTGAGCATCCTTGACTCTAGCGGACCTTCAGACCTTCAATTAGACTCAAATGCTATCATTCAGCTATATTGCTCCCAGGTGCTCATTTACTGTACATTATAGACATTTCCCTCCTAAAAAGGATAGATATAGATATCATGCTATCCCGAAGCCCAGGGAGAAGAAGAGAATTAGTGCATGTGTAGGCATCAGTAATCCCCAATCGCTCAGCCTTCACTTGCTACGCTCACACCTTTTTTCCCCACATAGTGAGACCACTTTTGGCTCAAGTTGCTTGAAGTGCCTTTAATCAAGCTGGTACTCTAATATGATGATAGCCAGTGATTATGTCTCTTATATCATGATACAAGTGGTTTGCCAAAAGGGCAGGTGACTTCCCTTGTATTGATTAAATTACGTAAAAAGTGAGATAATGGAGCAGTGATGCATTGCATTTTTGTTCTCGCTTCATACCAAAAGCAGCAGCCAAACTCTGACCCTTCAAAACTAACCAGTCTAGCCGATATGATGAATACAGAGACGGGCGCGATTACATTTGGAATAGATAAAATGTGACAGGCTAATACACGAGGTGTTCAGGGTAAAACGGGACTTGAGATGAACTTTCACGTGAATGAACTCAGTGATATTTACAGAAGACTTGCGGTGATGAGACTCTAAGCTGCAGTAAAACATTTGAATGGTGCAAACACGTTTAAAAAGGCTATACACCTGCGAAGGACGTTCACTTGAACATGTAGACAGTGTAACACTTGATCGTTGAAAATCAGTGGATAAGTTGTTGCTTACTTGTGAAAAAGACAATCTGTGTGTGAGAACTTCACGAATACCACTTGCACATTACAGGAGCTCAGCTTGGAGTTATTGTCAACATCACCAGTATAGTCCTGACCTTATTCCAAGCCATTTCCACATTTTTGGGCCAGTAAACGAGTTTCCTGGACGGCCAGAGTCCCAGACATGAAGCAGACAGTCCGATCATGGCTCTGCCGTACTAAGAAAACTGTCTAACCTTGATAGTATCTAGGAAACAGTGAAACGCTGGTACAAGTCAACTGTGCAATCAACAGTTTGACTGGTTTGACTTGAACGGCTCTTGTATTTGTAATACAAATTTTGCTTCAACTTAGATTTCAACTGAGATAGGGATCTATACATTTCCCAAGATGTGAAGGGAATCTTAGCATGGTTCAATTTGCTGGCCGACTCAAATTAAACGATAAACATGCCTTATGTTGTTATTCCTTTTTAGTTGTGATGTTCATGTTGTGGAACAGCTGCAAAAACAAATTAGTTCCGATGATCACTTCGATTATTGAGGCAATAAATAGCCATTGCCTCACCACGCTCACTTTTCTCTCTCTACTGAAATTAAAAATGCAGCTTATGTAACACAGACACACAAAGCCCTAGGGAAAACTTTTAGTTGCTTTGGACAGTGAAGATTCATTTCAAATTTTTTAAATGAACATGCCCTAAAAGAAAATTTCCCCATATCGGAAAATCCTTTATATCTGTTTATCCTGAATACATTTTTATGGGATTCATGGGCTGATGTTTTGTGCCTGTGTAGGGAACAGCAAAGGCAGTTCGGATTCTCGCATTCTTCGGAGGTCTCGCAGTATCTGCCTGTCCTGATGTTTTTATTTCCTTTGATCGTAAAGTGTGTACAGTCTGTGTCCTTCAGCACAGCGCTCTCAGTCTGTGAGTGTGTATGAGAGATAGATGGTTCACTGCAATCTTGATTGATGTTTTATGTTTTTCAGACCAATGCAGAGCAGCAGTTGAAGATCCAGGAGCTACAGGATAAGCTGTCTAAGGTAGCACATGTGCTGTTCCTACAGTAGATTGTTAATGAGCAAATGTAAATAAGAGTAAATGCCATGTCAACACAGTCGCGTCATCATATCATGACTAAAGTAGCGCTATAAAGAATATTGTCTCACCGTGAACAGGCGGTGAAGGCCAGCACGGAGGCCACAGAGCTTCTGCAGAACATCCGTCAAGCCAAAGAGCGTCTGGAGCGTGACCTGGAGCGGCTGCGTAGCAAAACGGATCCCAGCGACACACTTCGCAGACGCCTGCGCGAGACTGAGGCAGGATGCAGCGCCGCTCACACTTACAGAATGTCATCATGACCAGCGTTTGCACCATCTGTTCACATTACTCATAACTAATTCAGTCTAAAACATTGATTAAATGTCTTGAATTTTGTCAAGACAACGATAAAAAGGAAAACATTTGTTTAAGCTCAATGAAACATTGACCGGAATATGAGGACATTATCAATAAACTCAAATTCTTACATAATCAGAAAAAAGTTTCTGCTTCTGTTGATGGAATAAATTCAGCAGACTTTTGCTCGTTACTTCCCTATTTTTTTTTTTTATAATTTAAGCAAATCAATATTCAGCCTCTTATTATTTTTTAAATCTAAAGACAGAAGGAACTTTTACTTTTTTGCTGTGCTCGGCAGTACTGTATCTTGGTAATTAATGCTGTGTAAAATGATTTAGTTTGTTCTGTTAGAGTTTGACAAATGTGCACGCTGTGCCATTTAAGCCTAATAGAATAAAGTTAATCAATATGACAGCAGTCAGAATTAGAGGGGATATTTACAGGAAAGCATAAAGTTATGGCAAAATCTATCAATAAATCTATCAATAAATTTAAAAACTGAACACAGACCATACACACTCTCAGGCCCATTTATTAGCAATATCTGCGAATCTGCCCCTTCATGCAATTGTTCAGTCAGCTGGAGCATGTCACATGTCAGGACAGGAGCTTCAAATGACATTATGTTAATGTGAAACATCAGTTTCAGTTTAACTGGACCTTAACTTGACTTCCTTACCTGCAGGATTTTATGCATTAAGTCTACATTTTTATGTATATGTAGTTAGTGGGGGGAAAAAAGTTCTCTGTTTGTGTATGTAGGAAGGCAGAAAGACTTTGGAGAACCAAGTAAAGAGGCTGGAAATGGTGGAGCGCAGAGAGAATAAACTGAAAGATGACATTCAGACCAAATCGCAACAGATCCAGCAGATGGCTGAGAAGATCCTGGTAATGCTGTTTCCCTCAATTTTTTCTAGGGTTTCTTTAGTTTTTTCTTGATAAGTAACTTGCAAAACACTTTTATTAGTTTAGTAATTACTTAATAATAATAATGCTTTGTGTTTTAACAATTTTTTTTTGTATTCATAACTAATAAAAGGAACTGGAGGAGAACCTGAGAGAAACTCAAGCCACTGCCCAGCGTATGGAGGCCCACCTAGTCCAGAAGGAAAGACTGTATGAGGACAAGATCAAGGTAGCATGGAAGAGTTTCACACCTGTTTATGGTTTATTGGCATATATGACACACATGACTTAATATATTGACTGAAACGAATCATGAGAAAAAAAAATTAGTTTCATGAGAAACATGTAAGATGTAAGAACACAGCAAACCGCATCCATAGACCGATTATATGATCGTGTGTATGTGTTTAGGTTCTGGAAGCTCAGATGAAGGCGGACATGGCCGATAAGGACACACTGGAGGCCAAGCGAGCTCAGCATGAAGAGGAAGTGCGTGAGAAAGGCAAACTCCTCAGCGAGCAGAAAGCTGTAAGGATTTCCTCACACCTCCTCCTGTCTGCATGAGCACGTGTCCTTCATCCCTTTTTCCTAACCGTTCCTGGAGGTGCATACATTGCTGGAGTTTACTGAAAACAAAAACAGGACGAAAACTAGTTCACTTCTAGGGTTCTATCATTTGTTTTCCAATTTCTTTAAGCTGTTTCACTTTAATCATCATTCATTATTTTTCTGTAACAGCTCTCCGAGAATGTATTTTTGTTCCGCACATGTTGCATAGTAAAGTCGTAAATAGTTTCACAGGTATAATTAAGGTCTGGATATATATATATATATATATATAAAAGAAAAAGTCTTGTCAGTATTTTTCTTGAAGGAACCCATCAAGCAATCACAGTAACACAGTCTCGGATTAGTATTTGTTTCCCACAGCAATAATAACCAATTACACTCCAGACTTCATTTCTAATTCTTATACCTGCATTTCCTATTCCTATTACTCTAGTTGCTCAGTGTTAAAACTTTTTAACTCTATTTTCTTAAGCGAGTGGCTTGTCTCATTTCATATGACCAGATTTTGTAGGGCTCCACTGTTTGCGTCCCTTCACTTCAACATAAATACGCAATTGTTAACGTAAGGAAATACCCTGATTAATTTATTTTACAACAACAAATGAGACGAAACACCTTCAAGATGTGACAGTTGACGCATCACAACACGCTATAATTAATATAATTAATTACACGTCTAATCAAAAACCATACTCGGGAAACTGATTGGCATCGTACAGACAAGAAATGTAACAATAGAGACAAACAGAGGTTTACGATAAAACTAAAATCTCTAGCTGAATCTAAATACAGTATATATCATTATGAAAATCTCCCGGCTTTGATTTTCGCTGCGCAAAGTAAGGTTTTAAAAGGAATGAGATGATTTGATTGGATATCCTGAGAACCATATCATATAATAATAGAAATAATATTATATATATTGTTTTTATATTATGATCATGCAAACATGCCAACTTATCTTGAATGTTGCGTAATGATTGCATCGAGACTGACACAATTTCTTTTTAGGTAACGCGCTCTTTTAAACAATCGTGTTATTGTATGATCTGCATCGACTGCATCATGTTTTATTTGTCTGAGTTGTGGGTGTGTATCCTCCCCTTAGACCATCAATGCAATGGAAAATAAGATGAAGAGTCTGGAGCAACGTATTGCTGAGCTCTCTGAGGCCAACAAACTGGCAGCCAACAGCAGCATCTACACCCAGAAGAACATGTAAGAAACGGCTCTGATGGATAACGCAAGCTCGAAACCAAATCAAATGAACCAAGAGTGTAATCCTACGCTTTGCCTTTTCCATTATATGTGTGTGCCGGTCAGGAAAGCGCAGGAGGAGATGATCTCGGAGCTGCGTCAGCAGAAGTTCTACCTGGAGTCGCAGGCAGGAAAGCTGGAAGCTCAAAATGCCAAGCTGGAGGAGCATCTGGAGAAGATGAGTCAGCAGGAGCAGAGCAAGAAGAGCCGTCTGATTGAGCTGGAGACCAGACTGCGTGAGGTCTGTAGGAGAATTTGAAAGACTAATTTGCAGAACATGGTTTTAATTTCCAGGAAAGAAGATAATTCAGGGAAATGATGTTAGATTTTATGGCTTTGGATTTTCTGTTGTTAAAATCACACTCGCGCCACATGGGTTTCCTTTGAGATTTCTTCATTTTGTATTTGCACTGATGCAGATAACACTTTCCATTTCATGATCTTTATAATGTCTTTTAAAATAGGCGGAAAACCTGATCATAAGCTTTAAAAGTGTCCTCTAGGAGTGTAGAGTTTTTTTTTTTTTGTTTTTTTTACCAAGCTTCATTTTCATTTTTAATTTTGTCAGATTTTGGACAGTAACCTTTGGTTGTTTAGGTGGAAGTACTGTTGATTTGGACCTTATTTCCCACAGTGCCAATGGCTTGGCATTCCGTCACCACCATAACTCTTATTTGAGTTAATTTCGAGTTACTGCTATTAGAATAAAACATATTTGCTAGGCATTTGAAAATTATTCAGCATAAATCTGTGCATCAAGTATGATGACCTGTATGCCATCTATCTATATACCCACACCTGATTATTTAAGGGTTCAACACTTAGTGGGAACAGGTGGGAACGTGGGCTGCTTATTAAATTCTCAGCACCTTGTCAAAAATATGTGACATCGAGAAGAGAGAATGAGAAAGAGAGAGGAGTGCCTACAAATTATTTCATCCAGGTAACAACTATAAATGTTTTTAATCAACAGGATAGTGACTGTTATATTGTAGACACTTTTTATAGCCCACTTATTCAAAAGGCTTAATCAATGATATTCTCTCAAAGTTGAATCTCTATGACTCGCCTATGATGTCAAAAAATGTACTAACTTTATATGATGCTGACAAGAGAGAGTAAACTTATAAAAAATGAGTGTAGTCTCAGAAAGCTGGACAGGATGCGTAGGAAGAGGAAGAAGGTACGCAGAAGAATAATCACTGGTTTGTCACTAACAAAATGAAGAGTTTTTGTTCTGAGTTACAAAAGGCTGAATAATACTGTGACTCAGGACTCCAAATGCCGATTTTTGAAATGTAGCCGAATCGAAAGGGTTCTGTTGCATTCATTGCATTTGGGTTTGTTGTGGATAGATGGGATTGGAGCACGAGGAGCAGAAACTGGAACTAAAAAGGCAGGTGACGGAGCTGACGCTGTCACTGCAGGAGAGAGAGTCTCAGATCAGCAGTCTACAGGCGGCACGTCACGCTCTGGAGAGCCAACTACAACAAGCCAAGACTGAGCTGGAGGAGACCACGGCTGAGGCCGAGGAGGAGATCACTGCTCTCAGAGTGAGACGCACATGCGCACATTACACCATGTATATAGTGGAGGAAATAATTATACCTTATAGTTTCCCACTCAGCACCCTTTTCAGTTCAGTGGAGAGTTCTGCAGCATTCGCTGGTGCATCACAGCTGCGCCACGGCAAAATCTGATTAGCGATGCAGTTCAACAGAACTTCATTTATGTAAATGAAATTGTCTGCCGTACCGTGTTAAGCCAGTCGGGCAAAGATAGAAAGATGTTCCAAATGACTGACAGCAAATCCAAGATTTCTAAACAACATATCACACAGCAAATTAGATTAGGATGATTGCAAGCACTAGATAAGTAGCTTGAAAAAAAGGTGCCGATTTGAAAAAGAAGACAAGAAAATGTCTTGTGAAGTAGGCAGGTCTTAGCCTTATTTACAGTACGTATTAAAGAATCATAGCACAGGTCTGGGTCACAAGTCTAAAAATGCTTTAGTATAATTAAGCAATATCACATAAGAGGGAGTGCTGTTGTGCTGAATATCAGCACGGCTGCGATGCGGTTAGAGGCACAGCCACACCAACTGTTGCTTTTATAAAAAAGTTCCACAAACACTATTTATTATCAACAGGTTATGATTTGTTTGTTAATGCTATTAAAGTTATCCAGTTATTTTTCTTTGCCTTCACATATCTTTCTGCGACAGGTAGAACTAGTGTTGAGCTGGCGACTGTAATTAACAGTAATTAAAGTATTTTTTAATTCTTACCGGTACTATGTATAAAAGGAGACTACATCATGGTGTGCTACACAGTGCTACAAATCTCTTAGAGGAAAAAGTGTTTCCATTTATTCTATTTGCCATCTTTTAGGGTTGCACGGTCGAATCCCGAATAGCGTTTAATGAAAAACTAGTGTATACAATCCCAAGTAGTGCCCATGATCAGGAGTTGGAGAAGCATAGGGATTCAGTCTTGTGTGAACAACAAAAAAAAAAAAAAAAAAAAAAAAAAAAAAAATTATTTATATATATATATATATATGTGGTTCAGAGCTAAATGTGTTGTTTAAGATGGCATAATATCATCAGATATGTTTAGCTTCTGAAAGTGCTTCCATGACTGGTTTTGAATGTGGGTTTTGGCAGGCAGCTACTCTACCCTCTTTCCAGTACAGACTAACTTTCACCCACGATGGTGACCGACAGTGTGATTGTTAGGACACCTGTGATGCAGAGTGATGCATGTAGTTAAATGTCCCAGTGCTGTTATGCTCTATATCAGCGCTCGTGAAATGGTTCTTGTCCAATCAGATGACTCAGACACACATACACTACGTACATAAATACACTACGTCAGCTGAATTTCTCAAAGTATTTTAAATTCTCTTTTTTCAGGCTCACAGAGATGAAATTCAGCGCAAGTTTGACGCCCTGAGGGACAGCTGTTCAGTACGTAGCTCTGAAATCCATCTCATCTAGAATCCCAGACACTAATCACATCCTGGTCATCGAAATCTTTCAGAATTACAGTAGTGTTATATCTTTATAGGTAATCACAGACCTGGAGCAGCAGCTGACCCAGCTGACCCAGGAGAATGCCGAGCTGAACCGGCAGAACTTCTACCTTTCTAAACAGCTGGACGAGGTGACTGACGAGAGCGAGGAACGACTGCAGCTCAGCCAGGATGTGGAGCGTCTACGCCGTGAGGTGGCTGACAGAGAGATGCACCTGAACAATCAGAAACAGGTAGACCCACACACCCCTCTACACCAGGATACGAAGTCTTTTTCCGCTTCGATCCCCAACTTAATGTTATGTATGCATATGTGCAAAGAACATTGAGACCCTGAAGACGACATGCAGCATGCTTGAGGAGCAAGTGGTGGAGCTGGAGACGCTGAACGACGAGCTCCTAGAGAAAGAGAGACAGTGGGAGAACTGGCGCTCAGCCCTGGAGGACGAGAAGGAGCAAGCGGAGCGACGTACGCGTGACCTGCAGCGCCTCCTCGACAACGAGAAACAGAACCGGTTACGTGCTGATCAGCGCAGCACCGAATCCCGCCAAGCCGTAGAGCTGGCTGTGCGCGAGCACAAGGCTGAAATCCTCGCCCTCCAGCAGGCGCTCAAGGAGCAGAGGCTCAAAGCTGAGAGCCTGTCTGATACAGTGAGTCACACACACAAATACACACACTTTTTCCCATGTTTCATAAGACTCTTACTGACTCAGTCAATCTCGTCACTCATGCTTTTTAATCCCACTTCCTTTTCTTTTTTTTTCGTCTGTATATTTGGAACATTGATTGTTAGTGTTAAAAATGGAGTTTCTGCTTCTGTGTCACTCTACCCCAGATCCTCAACTACTGTATAACTGATAGTGCTGAGGTAATTATGGATCCCAGTAGCTATTTCTTACTAAGCGCTAGAGCTGACGCGTGGTATTCTCCTGCTGAAATAGTGAAGTATTTACAAACATTCTGAAAGTCAAATGCATTTATAATATTATGTAGTATTTTGATTATTCCAAATGTATAAAAATAGACTAATAGTTTACATGTATGTTGTTTTCTTTCTCTCATACGTAATCAGGTTGAAGGAATACTGTAATGTGTTTTCAACTTACTTTTAAACTTATGTTGGAAATGTCAGGGGAGTTGAAAAATATATGAATAATACAGAGGTAAAGCCGAAACCCCACATTCAGTTTCATATAACTTTCCATCATTCAGGTTATCTGTGTTACTCGTACTTTTTGGCAAAGATTTTTGGCATCCATATTCTATCTAACTTGCATATAGTTGGTAACGCATAAACACATGTTGCTCTCTTGCAAAAAAGTACTTCTGTCTGTCAGCGGACGAATTATACACGTTTGTAGGATTCGCATCAAATAAAAGAATTTAAAATATGTCGAAATCCTTTAGCATTTTTGTCTGAGCTTCATTGCAACTATTCAATTCTGGCCTGCAGTTGAACGACCTGGAGAAGAAGCATGCCATGTTGGAGATGAACGCTCGCAGCCTCCAGCAGAAACTAGAGACTGAGAGAGAGCTGAAACAGAGGCTGATGGAGGAGGTTGGTCTCTCACACACACACACACACACACACACACACACACACACACACACACACACACACACACACACACAAAGCATTTGTGGCTGTTGATTGGAACTTACCTCAGTTACAGTACCACTACTAGCTATCTTAGCTGTAGCTTGGCTAAAATGCTATGGTGACTAACATTAAGTTATCTGCTAACGACATGCAGACAGCAAGCAGTTTGACACCTGCAATGCAGTCGTCACTCAAATAGGCCTCGCCCATAATTTTGCGTAATTTGATGGCTTAACGTTATTTTAACTGAGTTACATAAAAAAATTAAATTACCCTGTACTGTTGATGAGATGTTCCTCGATTGTGGTCTATGGTCAGTTATGATCAATATCCTGTGCATGCTTCAAGTAATGAAAAATGACAATTGATTTTAATCATAAAAAATTCCTAAAACATGGCATATTGCATGTTTTTTGTGCACAACCTGGGCAACTGCAAAATCTTTAATATGAGTTACTTACATTGTCCTCGTTTTCCGGTTGACAAACTTCACAGTCGGTGTTAAGAGCAGGAAAATATGATGTCTGTGGTTCTTTTATGCACCTCAGTTTTGATTGACAGACTTGAAAAAACCTGTACTATCAATGGAGCATTGTACTGCGTGATCGTTATGGAATGGTTACTGATTTAAGAAATTTAGCTTCTTTTTATTCTACCAAGCTCTACACATGTTTATTCCTGTTGTAAAGTTGGACATTTTAACATGAAAGTGTGTGCGGATTGACTCTCTTTTTTTTGTTTGTTTGTTTGTTTATTTTACTAATGGTCATTTGGGGAACTGAATCACAACTGTTGCACTTCTGTGTTGGACTTTAAAGAACTAGATGTTGCCCCTTGGCTGTTATCTATGTGATGTACTTATAGTATGTATCATCAGTGGTTAGCAGGGACCAGCTCTTGTTTTTTTCCCCCTCAAGTTATCCAGATTTTTCTCAGGTTAGCATACTGTGAATTATAGTGAACTTGGGTTCAACTGCACCCCTTGTGGGTTCTGTTTCTCAATTGCACCCCCTCTTCAAAAAATACTTTTAAATGTATGACACGATATAGGCAGATAAAGTAATTTTTCAGCGGTGTGTTTGTCAAGACGTGTGTAGTTAATGTGATTAGTTCAGTTGATCGTTGTACATTCTTGACATCTCAGCAAGGAAAGCTGCAGCAGCAGATGGACCTCCAGAAGACCCATATCTTCAGACTCACTCAGGGTCTGCAGGAGGCGCTGGACCAAACTGACCTGCTGAAGACTGAGAGAACAGACCTTGAGTACCAGCTGGAAAATATACAGGTATACACACACACACACACACACACACACACACACACACACACACACACACACTTTTGATCATCATTCAGTTTCATATATTGCCTTCCTATCTCTTGTTACACCATTTACTAACCTTTTTTTTCCTCCTAAGTAACAATGCTGAACAGCTAATCAAAAGCACTTTGAGAGGCATGAATCATTAAAGACTCCTCAGGGATGAATGCAGTATTATTGATTCAGATAGAATGAGATAGACCGAGATGTAGTGAAGCGAAAGCTCTGACTAGATCCTGACTCCCACAATCTGTCTGAGTCCATGCTGTAATTATACTCTCCTACAGACTCTCAATTCACAGAGTAATGATCTGTTGTTATTGCTGTCCTCTGCAGATATCTCACAAATGCATCACGTTCACACAAAAACGCATTAAAAAAAAAAAAAAAAAAAAAACAGCGAGACTGCAAGCGCATTTACTGTACTCTGGCAGAACCGATGGTTTTTGGGGCTAGAGATGTGTTTTAGCTTACTGAATGTCAGGATGACTTATTTCCTCTGTTAAACATCTATGCCCATCTTAATGTCATCTAAAAGTCCTTATGATAGGTTACTAACATTAAGATACTACATATATTGTGTAAATGAAAACAATAGACACACTGTTGATCCAAAGAAAATAAATGTTAGATGTAATACACTGCCCGGCCAAATCATTGGGCTGCATCAAGCAAAGAGGGATTGTTAGTGCGGCTAACCAGAAAAGCATAAAGATTGGACATTGGAGCACTGGAAAGAGGGGTCGTGTTGTCTGATGAGTTCATATTAACCCTATTCCAGAGTGATGGGCGGGTCAGGGTAAAAGGGTGCACCCATCATTCATGGTTGTCCACCGTACAAGCCTCTGGAGACAGTGTTATGATCTGGCGTTGCTTCAGTTGGTCAGGTCTGGGCTCAGCAATAGGTCTGGGCTTAGCAGTAAATGATCATGTTTGCGATCAGCTTAGCTTGTAAGTTAACTGTTCTTTGTTGTGTTTAAGGGTGCAAAAAGCTCAACATGGTTTTCACTTGGGAGGAAATTGACACTCCGACTCAGACTGACTCATGTTTTAGATGAATATTGGGGGAAAAAACATCGTCTGGTCTTTTTATAATGCTCAACTAAACCAATGTGTTCAATGTACAATATTGTGCTTTTCTGCTGAACACGGTTGTAAAGATTGGACATTTGGCTTTCTGTAGCATTCCTGAAGCTCCTGACGTAAATCTGCATGATCGTACGGTATGTATTGCTCTGAGGCCACTGGATCAGTTAATTGCATGAGTGATCATGTATCTGGGTGATCCTATTAAAGCAGCTCCTGAATGTAGGTACAGTAGCTGCCCTATTGTCACAACTGGGTCAGTTTTAGTTGCTCCTCGGTCAAACATTACTATCACATTGAGTCAGTAGGTTTGATATGGTGTTTGGTTGCTGCTTTTCAGGTGAAGAGAAAAGTCAAAGATTTTGATGATGATAATGTCTGAACTGGTGCAGAGATACTGTAGCAATGCACTTTATCTTTACATGTCAGCCTACGAATATGATACACCAGGATTGTCCTGCTTAAACCTTCAACAACAAGGAGATTAGTATTTTTTATCAAAGGGCGTCTTGCAGATTATCCCATTCATACTGTATTTCAAATAGTAAGCGGTCTCTTCTCGTGTGCAGTTTCAGACTGTGTAGTGACTCAAACTAAGCGGCTTTCAGAAATCTCCCCTGTGCACTTTTCTTCTTCTCCTGTCTAGGCAGTGTACTCTCATGAGAAGGTGAAGATGGAGGGCACGATCTCTCAGCAGACCAAACTCATAGACTTCCTTCAGGCCAAGATGGATCAACCAATGAAGAAAAAGAAGGTTTGAGGGATAGAATGATGAAACACCGCTTATTATCAAGCTTGATTAATCTTCCCTTACATAGAAAGTTCATAAGATGTAACCTTGGTGTGATTTTAATTTAAAAAAAAATATTTTTTTTTGTTCCTTTTTTCGTTATCCAGCTTTAATGTTGAAGTCATTTATAATTGTTTTGCGCACAGAATTAATTAGTTTTCAGTGACTACCTTATGGGGTAACATGGTGGCTTAGTGTCCGGTTTTCGATTTGGTGGGTTTCCTCCGGGTACTTCGGTTTTCTCCCACAGTCCAAAGACCTGCAGATTAGGCTAATTGTCGTTCCCAAATTTCCCGTAGTGTGTGAGTGGGTGTGTGTATATGTGTGCCCTGGGATTGATTGGCACCCTGTCCAGGGTGTACCCCGCCTTGTGCCCTATATTTTCTGGGATAGGCTTCAGGCCCCCCACAGCCCTGTATACAGGATTAAGTGGTATGGACGATGAGTGATGAGAATACTTTGTCAGGAAATGTTTTCCTCTGGTGTGTAAAAGGAAATTTTCAGGAGCATGATGCGATGGTCTCTGTAGGGTATTTTTGGACGCCGGCGAGAGGACATGGTTGCCGCAGGTAACGGGGCGTCAGGCGTCGCACAGGTGCAGCCAGCAGTGCCTATGCAGTACAGCGACATGAAGGCAGCATTGGAGAAGGAACGCGCGCGGTGCACTGAGCTGGAGGAGGCCCTGCAGAAGATGAGGATAGAGCTGCGCTCCCTGCGAGAGGAGGGTAAGGAGCAAACTCTTACTAGCTGTGGCTACCTATTTAACGTGTCTCTCATTTTGTAGTGCGCATCTGTGTACCCAGGGGTTAAAATAGGATTTAGTATGTGTGTGGGGAGGGAGAGGGGGACCCAGTGTAGTGGCGCAGTGGTGGGGGAAAATGACTGACCCCGAAATAACTCCCATATTGATTTGTACTGCGAGCTCCAAGGGACTTGTTTTCTTTGAACAGAAAACGATGTGTGTTTTGCGTGTGAAGGCAGGGCCATGGGGTGATATTACATTCTGATTGGTTTGCATGAGTATCTCAGTGGTATGAGTATGAAGGAGCCAGGCTGCAAAACACCCCTGAATGTACCCAAGTGATTTCAGAATACCCATAATACACTGCATTGTTTGGTCCATGAGCTTGATATAGTAAAATAATTGCATGGAAAATGAATTAGCTACTGTAATGAACTCGTGTAATGCAGTGTACAAAATCATTTATGTTTTTAGGTCATGCAGTACACCTGATTTGCGTATGCAGGGTGATTAGGGAACCTAATTTTCTATTCTTCTTTTATTCTTTCTCACTAATTTAGCCTGTCTTTCTCTCTCTCTCTCTCACTCTCTCTCTCAACATCTCTCTTTAATGCATTTCTTCTTTGTTTGTTTTTTTCCACAGACCTGTCCTTTGTATTGAATCCATGTTTGTTTACACAGGAGGATGCATGTACTGTAGCACTGTAATCAGCATTCATTTTTATGTTTTCTATTTTCTGAATAAAGCAACTGAAATAGAAAATATCACACCTTTTTATTTTAAATAGATTTTTTAAATATTACATTTCTTAATTGATTTCGGATCTACAGTATGTAAACATCTGCCATTTTAAATAATAAATTTTTTCCTCCCACACACGCCTTTGTGGACCGAATCCCTCTTGGCTTTCCATTTGTTACTGTGTATGTGCTCAATACATAGGGTAGGTTATAACAGCAGTGTTTATAACACCTGCTCTGTCTATTACGTTTGCTTCAAAAGATCATTTAGTATTCAACCACAGCATTGTGGATTTGGAGGATGGTGTAATATTGCTTTTTGAAGACATTATTTTAAAAATTTATAATTTTAAACCAGATACGATTGTTTTTAAATAAATGTATTTTTATTCAGACCTGTTAGACAAGGAGACGTTTTTAAGAAGAGACAATAAATGTGAAAATGTGAAGAGTGCTCTAACAGTGAAATTTGTTCGGACAGCTTTAGACATGATGGGTAGCATACCAAGCATCTTGTAATATATTTTTTTACGGCATGCTATATTTTATCGTCTGTGTCTCCTAGATTCACCTCCAAATCCCCATTTCATCCCTGTGCCTGTGTGTTTGATTAGAATTTGACTGATCATCTTTGGACTCTTTCCAGCGGCTCACTTCAAGGCCCAGGAGCACGTTCCCCCCTCCACCCCGGCCTCGGCCCGTCACCAGCTCCTTATGTCGGCTATCGTTAAGTCTCCTGAACGGCAGCCAAATGCGAGCAGTTTGCTGAACCCAGCCAGCTCGGCTCGACGCAAGGAGACGTCCACTCCTGAGGGTGAGCCAACGCGCTTGATCCGGGACACGAAGTTTTAATATGGAGTGCTTTTCTTTTTTTTTTTTTTATATATATATATTCTCGGTAATTTGACATTTTCTGATTTGACTCACCTCACCCCTCTCGACACACATCTCCTACTTTGTGCTCTTTCCGCTTTGTGTTTTGTGAGGAACATAAGTTCGTCTTTTCACCTTACCTGTGTGCTCTGTTGCTGTCTTCCCTCTCTTTCGGTGTCTCTGTGAAGCCTGAGACCTTTTTGTCTTCTCTTATCTCTTCTGCTCTTTTCAGAAAAGAGGAGGGTTACATTTGAAAGTAAGTCTCTCACTCGCTTTACCTCCATCTCTCCTGCTTTCTCTCTTGTCTCTCCCTCCTTCCCCCGAAGGCTGTTCCTTGTGAACTCATCTGTCTCCTTGATGAGACACAGTTTGTGGGGTGGATTTATGAAGCTATGCACTGTATAGTAACTCCCTCTCTCTAGGAGTTTTACTCTTAGTATATTAACAGATGAAATTTTAGTCCCTAAATCGCATACAACTAGAGCAACATGTGTATTATAGCATGTTGATTTGTTTTAGGCGAACGCATTTTCTTTTATAAGTCATGCCAACACAAAACAAAAAAAGTTTTTGTAACAAATAAATATTAAGGTTGTTTTGTTGAATGTTTTATTGATATTTTCATTTTAGGTTTAGATTACTTGTTGCCTCTGTTTAACCTGTGATGTAGCCAGTAATATTTATCTTTGGAAGCTGAGGAAGTACAATAATTAAAATTCAATACAATTAAAAACTATAAATATTAATGAATGGGAAATTACATCTTCAACTTTACCACATAAAACCTGAATATTATGGATAGCTAGGTATTCTACAGTAGTTTCTTACTCTTAAGTTTAAACGAAGAGGTGTTTTTGTGTTGCTTAATATAACTGAATCCTTATCACAACTGTTAACCTTTTATGAACATGATTATGGCATTTACTCATCAAAGCAGGCTCAAATTTTCTCCAGTGTATTAATTCCTTATATCATTAGCCTTAATTGTCTAGATCTCATAGGGGTTTAGTAGTTTGCTGTTGTCTGTGCATAGTGGAGTAAGCCTCTCTGTTTTTTTTTCTCCCCATTTTCTTCTCTCTGGTCCAATTGCATTGCACCATTCTTTGAGTCTCTCACCAAGTGCACCTCTTCATGCTCTTTCTCGCAGTTTCTCTCTGCATCGAAGCTCTCGATTGTCTTTGATGTAATAATCGAGAATAGACTCTGTCTTTCCATGAAGCATGCAGTGCCTTGCCACTGGCTTCAAAACGAGATTGCACTTCTTTTTCTTCTTCTATTTTAATTTTTTTTATTTTATAGCTTTGGCAGTTGTTTTTAACGTGGCTTTTAGGACTTCAATCCTCTCCGATCTCCCTTCCTCTCCTTTTTCTTCCATTCTCTTACTTCCTTTTTCCCCCCTTTAACTACTTATTTTTACTGGAGTGCACGGATCTCTGCATGTGTAGAGAGCAAGTTCAATCTTTTTGTCTACCTCTTTCCTGTTTAAGTTCTTGCTATACGTCCACTCACCAGCCACTTTATTAGAAACACCTGCTTATTTGTGCAGTTATCCAGTCAGTAAATCATGTGACAGCAATGCAACAGAGGTCCGCATCGAGATTCATTCCTGTCAGCTAAGACCATGAACTTGAGTCTCCTCAAAACAGGATTATTGAAAAATCAGATTTGATGTTTTTTCAAATTTTTACATGAGTGGAACCTTATATGCTCCTCTTATGTTATTGTCCACCTGCCTCAAGGTTTAGCGTGTTGTGTGTTCTGAAATGTTTTTTTTATTTTATTATTACTGTATTATACCAGGCTTTATAACCACTGCTGCCACATGGTTGCCTGATTGGATAATCGCATCAATGAGCAGGAGAGTACATGTGTTGCTAATAAAGTGACTGGCGAGTGTATTATTCAGAGGCTTTACAAGCTGAATTGTTTCAGAGCATATTAGCTGCACTTTTAGCGATAGGAAAGTATAAGGCAGATTTACATTAAACTAAAGGTGCTTTAGGAAGTACAAAACACAGAAAGCGGTGTCGTTATCTCTTTTATGAACAGGAAAAGAATGCATTTGCAGAATATCACTTTTGTCAGCGAATGCATAAAAATGTTAATGTAAGACACGGATTCTAGATGGTTTGGAAGTCGGGCAAAGTACCTGCAATAATGATTTAAGTCATAAAGTTTGAATATAGTTCAGAGTTGGGGTAACTCCTGGTTAGAGCACTACCATGACATGCTCAGTATCTCATTTCTTCACATGCTCTGGCTAATAGCTAATTCCAATCAGTCGATTCATCGTCAGTCAGAGTTTATGTATTTCCTCCTAGTACAGCATGCACTTTCTTTGGTTTTCACCCCATTTCTTTTTCTCACTGACATTTTCTTTCTCTTCAGAGTACGGGCGGCGTGTGAAGGAGAGGATGCACCATAACATTCCTCACCGCTTTACAGTGGGACTCAACATGAGAGCTGCCAAATGTGCAGTCTGCTTGGACACTGTGCACTTTGGCAGACAGGCTGCGACATGTCTGGGTACACTTTTAACTTTGCACTTACTGTACTTACTAAAAATGTATTCTCACCAAGTGTTACAGATGTTTTTTTTTTTTTTCCCCTGTTAAAAGGTCAGGAAAGGTTATGATGATGCTAATAAATATGAAGGTACATATTTAGTTGTATATTGTATATAATCGTTCATGACTCTAGTTGGTCAGATGATGTGGATTGATTTATTATAACTAGCACAGTTGTTCCAGTTGTGGGTCGACTCATGTGATAGACAGTAGCTGATATTGTTAAGTTTTTCTGTGAGAAGATATTTAATTAGCATTCTAGTTAGCATAAGTTTCCCTGGAACGTGTCTTCTTTTAAGGGAACGATTGTCTACCTCTATAAGGTGATAACATGAGCAACGTTAAAAGTTACTACAAATGGGTTAAAAGTACATTTCAATACATTACCAATTATAAGTCTTGAAATTAAATGATTGATTATTTTCTTAGAACAACCTTTCAAGTTTTATGCCTTATACAATACTTATAATCATTTTTTTTTTAATCTCAATCTCTATACTTCTGGCCATTCTCTCTCTCTCTCTCTCTCTCTCTCTCTCTCTCTCTCTCTCTCTCTCTCTCTCTCTCTCTTACTCTTTCTCAGAATGTCATACTCTTTGCCATCCTAAGTGCTCCCCCTGTCTTCCTGCTACATGTGGTCTGCCTCCTGAATACGCCACCCACTTCTCTGAGGCTCTGTGCAGGGAAAAGGCCAACTCGCCAGCGCTGCAAGTCAAAGAAGCCTCTGGACACGTACGCCTGGAAGGCTGGATGAAACAGCCCAGGTAGGAGCAACACACATACAGTAGGGCCAAGTGAACCGGTAATGATGCAATGTCTAAATTCTATAGTTCATATGGAAATCTGTTTGAGCTGTTACAGCAGCGAAGAAAAAAATAATTGTGCTAATAAAACAATAGGGACAATACAGTGTATAAATACAAAAGAACTAAAAAAAAAAAAAACAATACAATAATTGCACTTCCAGACTAACAAATTTTACTAGTTCCAACTAATTATAGTTTAATTATACACAGATGAGCCATAACATTAAACCATTAACATTAAAACCACCTAGGGTTTGTGTTTGCCTTTTGCCATCGGGGTGGCTCCTGGCCCCTCAGCGGATAGCTCTGCAGGGCCTCTAGGGGTGTGCTGTGGTGTCTGGCACTAGGACGTTGGCGGTGTATCCTTCAGATTGGGATCTGGGGAGTCTGGAGGCTCAGTCTACGGGCTTGGGCCACACGATTCTTTGTGTGCGGTAGTGTTCTAGTGCTTTTCTGTCATGGCCAGAATTTACAAATCGATAATAAATGTAAATTTTTTGTGTTAATGTTGTAGTTGATGGATGTACATTGTGCAGTTAAATTTAACTTTGTGTCATAGCATCATAGCAGTGTATGTCCACAATGCACCAATCCAGCTGCAAAGGAGAAAAGACATTAGATATTTTCTTATACAACACACTTGCATCACACACTGCTGTAAATTAAATTGTTATCTTTAATATCCATCGTGTTCACTCTGCAGGAATGGGAAACGCGGTCAGCAGGGCTGGGAGAGCAAGTATGTAGTTCTGGATGGAACTAAAGTCTCTATCTTCGAGTCAGAGCCCAGAGAAGGTGTGTAACAATGTCGGTGTGTGTGTGTGTGAATTATGTGTACAGTATATGCTGCATTTCATCATGAGTGTATTTGTGCACTCAGTGTGCATACAGTATATGCTAATAAAATAAACACCACAGCAGTGAGCATTAAGAGGTGTCCTGCACGGCAAGCATGTAGTGTCCTGTGTGACTGACTGATTTAAGAACTGTTTAAGGTTACAGATTGTGTTGCAGAATTATAACAATATCAGAATGCAAAGGTGATGAACAAATGTAGAATAAATAGGCGATTAAATGCCGTCAAATAAACAGACAAACAATAATGTAATAGCAGGCTATTAAAACTACTGTGGTGTTCAAAATAATAGCAGTGTGTTGAAAAAAGTGAGTAAAGCTCCATATCCATATAATAACTTTTAATTTAAA
>JAQQZT010000017.1:8200346-8252005 GCA_030068275.1 Clarias platycephalus
TATGTGATTTAAATTAAAAGTTATTATATGGATATGGAGCTTTACTCACTTTTTTCAACACACTGCTATTATTTTGAGCACCACTGTATACTGTGCATTACATGCAGCAATGGTGCATTGAGTCTGCCAGCAGCACTGTACTTAGTCTCAGGATAAACTGCACATGGCTGTTCCGCTACTACAGCTACAGTCTGATTGAAAGGTTTTTGTACGACACAATGTACCCAGTGCAACTATACGTCAAATAACTAACAGATTAACCAGAAATGAAAGGAATCATTGATATGGTGAAACTTTCTGTAAGGAGAAGTTTATTTGACGTTTATGAAATGAGTCTCCAGTGTCAAGAGTCTTCAGGATGGTGGACAAACAAGCTAAATTGTTTGTCTATTAAATTTAAGACAATGTGTTAAAACAACATATAGGGACATTACATTTTCTCCCCAAACTTTGTGTGTATCCTTGTAAGATCCTCATGTTAGAATCATTGGTAATAGTATTTTGCCAGGCGTCTTCCTGTGTAAAGTCATTGATGAAGTTCAATAGTTATTGAGTGCTAATAAACAGAAACAGTGAGGAGAAATTACAAGCTGTACAACATTAGAGTTCAGGTTTGCATTGCAACTGCATTGTAAATAAAATAATAATCTTGAATAAATGTAAAAATTGTCATAGCTGGATAATTGTTTAAGTATACAAGAGGAATAAAACACTTCAATTCAAGCCTATTAATCAAGAGCTTCAATTCAGTCTATTATTGACTGACTGTTTTCCTATATCAGCATACTCTGTTATTTTTATATTCCTTATTATCTAAAAGTCAACCTGATTAGTATTTGAGCTGATTAGCCATTATTCCAGCTGAGCTCGTTAGGTAAAATTGCCTCCAGCGACCTTTTGTGTGATTGCCATTTTCAGTTTCTATCTACATACGCCGTGATCATAGAGCTTATAACAAACTAACCGTGACATCTTGGAAATATACATAACATGTAATAAAGTAAAAAAATCATGCCTGTGAAAATAGTTTAAGTAATAGCTGTTTGGGTGTGAGGGGCAGTGATGGCTCTGGCAGCCTTAACCCTTTACCCCATACAACTCGGCCACTGCATGCGGTTCTATTCCCAAGCTCGGTTAGAAAATGGGAGGGTTGCATCAGGAAGGGCGTCTGGCGTAAATCCTTTTGTCAGATCATATGGATCAAATGATCCGATGTGGTGTAGTATGTAGTTGTATGAATCTGTGTGTATTTCAGATTCCGTGAAGCCACAGGAGGAGTTTGAACTGTGTTTGCCTGATGGTGAGGTGACGGTACATGGAGCTGTGGGAGCTTCCGAGCTCATCAACACTGCAAAATCAGGTTCGGGTCTGAGCACACATTTTTTAGGCTACTAACATTGTTTTGTTTATTGTTAATTCCTTCAGTTTGGATTGCATTTCAGTTTGTGTCAGTTTGATATGCTTACATATGAGACAGAGGTATCTCAGTGGTTAGGTGATTACAGTAGGTCATGGATTCAAATCCCGGCACCACCAAGCTGTTGAGCCCTTGACCTTAACTGCTCAGATGTATAATGAGATGCATGTTAATCCATATGAAAAAAAACAAGAGAATAGCAACAACAACAAAAAAAAGAAGAGCAGAGGATTTTGTAACCATAGCAACACTGCTATCACGGTCCTCTGACAAGTAACTGTACTTGAAACATGCTTCCTTAGTTAACTATTCAGTCTGACTACAATGCAGAAAATATGTTCTTCAACTGGAAAGCAATTTGACTAAGACAAATAGTCGACAACAGATAGAATAGTAATTTATTTACTCATTCACAACTCTCAAAAAGAAAATCTGTGTGTGTGTGTCCAGATATACCATACGTGCTGAAGCTTGAGTCTCATCCGCACACAACATGTTGGCCAGGTCAGTCGCTCTACTTCATGGCCCCCAGTTTCCCTGATAAACAGCGCTGGGTGGCTGTTTTGGAGTCAGTGGTGGCTGGCAGCAGGAGCTCCCGTGAAAAATCTGAGTCTGATGCAGTAAGTAGGCTTTTATAATTATTATAGCCCTATTATATTTTTAAAGTGTTATATAATCTTTGTATGTATCTTGTATATTAAAACTCAAATTTCACTTCTTTTAGTTTCAACTTGCATGTTCACGTTATTTACCCTGTAACACTGAACTGTTGCAATTCTTTTTATTCATTTGTTTATTTTTATAATTGTTCTTCTTCTTATGGGTTTCCCCTTAACAGGCATTTATTTAAAAATGCAACATCTGCTTACAGAACTGCATAGATATTAATCCAGACAGGATTTCAATTTTCAAACCACCCTTGAGTTCACTGAAACCCATTAGTTATTTTGGGAAGGAGGAGGGAGAATAACACTAGCATCCTAAATATGGATAGGATTAAACTTTACATATTAACGCCTTCAAAGCATGAAATTCTACACCTGTGACATACAGGTATGGGGCTGTCCCACATTCCCAAACATTTTGCTAGAACATGCAGAATTGTCCTGAATTAAAATCTTTGATTTGATCAACTCAGCTCGTAACATCACATGCCTTACGTCATTACGATTTGGCTACAAAATCATATAGGACTAAGCTATTAATCGTAAAAGTTTTAAAAGCTTTAAAACTTCTGAATTGTCAATAACTTTGTAAGAATTTCAAATATCACAATTTATTTATACTTTTTGGAAGTATTGACTACACTGTTGATCACTGTTGTGATCTCAACAGTCAGAAAAACTGTTGTGACTTCTCCACCTGTTATTAACGTTAATATCTTGAAAACTGTGTTCTGGATCGTTGTGACAACTGAGTCTGTGAACATGTCATGAACTTTTGTAATGAAGTTCACCTTTAGCAGTGTAGTCTGTCTGCATCTATTAGGTCATGCTGTTTATGGTTGGATTTATCCAGAGATTTGGAATCTAGTGGAGTAGACTATTTAAAAGTTTAACACTGTTCTGAACTCTGATGGACCTTCTGATGATCTCCCTGTTATCTTGAGATCACCTTGAGAAATTTGGGAGTGTGGGAAAGCCCCCACTGACACTGTATGATCAGTTCCAGTTATAACCTCTAATTCATCACTTTGTGTGTTCCTAATCCAATCCGATCTAACTTGTGATCTGTAACGTGTGTGTTGTATGATCGCCACTGTAGGCAGGTGTAGCTAAACGACAGAAGCCTCTCTCTCCACTAGTACAGGTAAACCCTTTTCAGGCCTCCAGCTTATTTGCGTTTGCCTGCTGCTTGGATTGTGTCCTGCTCATTTCCTTCTACGTGCTCAAGCAAATACTCATACGTACACCCCTTCAAAAAGTAAAGTCGGGGTGTCAAACTCAGCGTCGTCGTTCCCCGGTCATGTTGCCATTTTTGTTTGTCCTTAAATGTCCATAAAGAACACAAGTCTGCATAACATCTTTAATTTGATAGTAGTTGGCTGTGTAATCGTTTTTTACAACAATCTTTTCAGGTCTTAAAGTACAGGAGAGGGCTTTTCTAAATGATAAACTGTTTAAATGTATTCACTGTATGGCAGTTTGTTTTTAGCAGTCTGCTAAAACATGAAACCGCAGATGAAAAATAATCAATGATCGAATGCATTTTTTTTCTGCCAAGAATATATTTTATATTATATATTCTCCAGAGAAACCCGAAATGCATTTTATTGAAATGATGTGGAAATTATTTTATTTAGGATGCTTTCTAACCTTGCTTTGGCCCACAAAGATCATTGTATAAGCAGTTTATCAGGCAGAGTTAAAGAGAAAACAGTGAGTCTGCCTGGATAAATGTGTTTTCCTCACAGTTCTTGGATATTTACATGTCTTGGCAAAACTGACATAAGCCTACTCTGTTGAGTTTGTAGTCACAGACCAGCTGTCAAAATGTCACCATCAGATCATCACCAAAACACATTAGAGTGTACAGATGACAAGGTTTAAAATGACCTAATGTTAAGACATTAATGACTAGAACTTTAGTCAACAGGGCAGAACTGATAGAATGACTCAGCGCTTTTTCCCCACCGATGCTAGCATGAGCAGTGGAGTGAAGAGAGGATGAGCCTTGTGTTTAAATGCCAGTAGTGACTTTTACCTCAGGTGATGAGCCTGATACTGTTGAGAGGATGATGTTGATAATCCAAGTAAGAGCTTATTTCCCCACTATAAACTACTTTTTAATCAGATGTTTTTTAGGGAGAGGTGACATGGGAGTGCAGTTGTACTGAATATCAGCATTACCTCTTGATCTCAAGTGTGGTGATGTTTTTATATAACGGTTATAAAAAAAAAACACCATTATCTTCAACAGATTATGATTTGATTTGTTTATTTATTTAGTTTTTTTTTGTTGCTCTGCCTAAAGCTGAGCTAGCGCCAAGCTGGTGACCGACACTTGGCAAAGACAGCTTAATGTGCAGTATGTAATTATGAAGAGTGAATGTACAGTAGTTTTAAATTATTAGTACTATGTAGCCAAAAGGTGAGGCGAATAAACCATGGGAGGTGGTGGACACTCTTGTAAATCTCCTGTAAAGTTTCTCTTTATAGGTCTTTGGTTGCTTGGTTGAATCCCAATTAGTGTTAAATTAAAAACTAGTGCGCTATGTACAATGTACTGTACAATCCCTTGTTCCACACCCCAAGTAGTACCATTGATCAGGGTTTAGAGAGGGATTCAGGTTTCAGCCTTGTATTAGAAACTAGTTGTTGTTGTTATCAGATATGAATCAGCTTACGTGACCGACAATTCGTTTAATTAAATGTTGTTTTGAAATAAGTAGAACACCTGTGATACGGAGTGATGCATATAGTTAAATGTCCCATTCCTGTTATGCTTCGTGTGACCACTTTTGTAATACCTCTCGCCGGTCAGAACCTTGGTCAGAACTAACTCTTAAAATATAAAAGATTATATTGTATAAATTAACTTCAATAACTAAATAGTGCAGCTTGTCTCTTAAATAAATATTAATAGTTTGAAAAGGATCCATCTGTTTTCCGATTTGAAAGACAGTTTCTCATGAAACAGTCCTGCTGTGTTCAAAATGCCATTCTCCAACTATTTAGGCAAGCTGTTTCTGGTTGTGCGTCAGTTTCCCCAATTTTAGCTTCGTGTCATAAGGGTGACGTGAATTGTACTCTTTTATAAATGTCACATCTTCTTTATTATGAAATGACACCCGCTTCTACTACAAGCGAAATGACTTAGCTTTTCAGTACTCACAGCTCGTCTATTTGTAGCTATGCTGACTTTGGGAGAAAATAGACTTATTATTTTTTCCAGAATAAGGGTTTAGTTATTATATTATGCTAATACTAATGCTGGGTAGTGTGTCATAGCTTGTTTCAGTGTTACCATTTAGGCTTGCAGTCTGTGAGATTGACACCTATGAATTAAAGCATCCCAGTCTTGCCAAAACATGGAGTATACGTGTGTGCTACAGTAGAATGCAGCTCAGCATGTTTCTTGTATATGTCTGTGTGTGCAAGTATTTTGGTTGCACTTTCATCCCATAAATGCCTCGATCCTTCCCCTCTCAGGGAGCCAATCTGCTTAATGCTTGAACCCTGCTGACTTCAAAGCAAAATCCTCTGTTGTCATGCTGGTACGCTGTCATTGGAAGTATGTATGTGTTGGAAAACCAGGGTGCTTCGTCCTGTCATTATACTGTAGCTCTCGTCCAAGGACATGGGACATATTAGTAGACCGTTCTTTATCCATATCTCCTTTTCTGTCTCGTATTCAGAAACTGCTCGGTAATTCTTTGTTGAAGCTGGAGGGTGATGACCGGTTGGATATCAACTGTACTTTACCGCTGACTGATCAGGTATTTCATTAAAATTCCACAATCTTTTCATATTGGACAGATCCATAAATATTGACACCCCCTGACCTAATACATTGTAAGCGTTCTGTAGAAACGCATGCATGTTTGACATTTGGTTAGTACGTTCTGCAAACGACGCTTTGTAATTACTTAATGCGCTGTGTAAATGTCAAAACTGCCGATCTCGTCACTTGGCGTATTTCTGTTTTCCAGATTGTAATGGTGGGTTCAGAAGAGGGTCTGTACGCTCTGAATGTGATAAAGAACTCTCTGACTCACGTCCCGGGCCTGACCTCCGTCTTCCAAATCCAGATTCTCAAAGAGCTCGACAAATTGCTCATGATCACAGGTCAGTACGCGCAAATATACTCCTTGTACATAAATCGCTGGGCATTTTCTATACTACCGCAGTGCTACAGAATACTACCACAAGTGCTGTTGAGATGTTGATTAGTTTTCTTCTTCTAATTTCATCTATTTTCCTGATTATTATTTATTTCTACATTGTAAAACAATGCTGAAGGCGTCCAAAATATGCAATAATCTCTTTTGAACAGTTGTTATTGAGATGTTTCTGCTACATATGCTCTGTAATGCCTTCATAATGGCTCTAATCTCAGATGCCGTTTGTTAATTGGTGATTTGTTGCTTGCTGTATTTTGCAAATGCACTTGACAATACTGTTCCTGCAAGACCTATTCCAGAAGAGCTGACCTTTGTGTCTTAAAATAACAACTGACTGTTGTTGTTACTTAATTACCTAATGCCATATGTGTTGTGTCATAGTAAAAAAAAATCCAATGTTCTAGAATATAGAAAATAAATCCAAACTTTTGACTTATGTGTCCAAGTCTTCGTGTTAGACGACTTTGTGCTTTCAGGTTTTTTACGTATAACGTCAACTATAATGTCTTACTAACTTGAAGAAAATAAATAGGAAACTTTTGAAGGAAATACTGTTTCTAACAAAATATGTTCTAAATAATTTGTCTTTGACCGGAATCCGCTTCACATATACTAGTCGCTGATTCTGTGCCGATCGTGCAACAGAAGCTGTTTGCATCCGTAGCTGAGAGACTAGGGAGCAGATTGGTCATGCTCCGAGTGAAGCAATGGAAGCATACTTGCACGCTCACAGCGAGCCTCACCAACCAATCCGCTCACGCAGATAACGCTTTCCTCCCACCCACTAACCATGCGTGGGCAGTTCGAAAAGATGCTCGTGTCACGTGTCTCAGACGGAGCATGGGAAAGCCTTCTGGCTGGTAGCTATTGACTCATTTTCAGTGGGATTCTATTTGTAAATAAAATGGGTTTCACTCCGAGAAACTACCTGAGAGGAATAAATCTATAACACCACCTTGTTATTGAATAGATAATATCATACATAAATATCTTTGACCTCTAATGCTTTATGAACGTCATATATTTGTTACTGCTTGCATGCTTTTGTTTTTCCAAGACTGCATTTCTTTTTTTTTCTCTCTCCCTGAAAAGATAAAGTGGTAATTTAAGTATTTATATCTATGTGTGTGTTGTGCAGGAGAAGAGCGAGCTTTGTGTCTGGTGGAGATTAAACGAGTGAAGCAGTCTCTGTCTCAGTCTCACCTGCCTGCCCAGCCTGAACTCTGTCCTTACATCTTTGAGGCAGTGAAGGGATGTCATCTCTTTGCCTCTGGCAAGGTGTGAACCCGGGGCTTGGATTGTACAGTTATATCAGTTGGCGAATTAAAAAAAAAAAAATAAAAATAAAAATATATATATATATATATATATCATTTTCAAACAGAATCTCTATCCAGCAGATCTGAAGCATATGGCTGAATAGTGCAAAGCTTCTTAACTTTCAATTGTCTTTTACAGGGGTTTTCATTGATGCACTTAGTAATTCATCAATGTCTGTGTGTTCTGCAGATTGAGAATGGGATGTGTATCTGTGCTGCAATGCCCAATAAGATCACCATCCTGCGCTACAATGAAAGCCTCAGCAAGTTCTGCATCAGGAAGGTGAGTCTGCGAACTCAGCACTAATCACATGCCTCTACACCACTACTACTGTACATCACTTCATCATCACTGCATCTGCTGCAGGAATTTCACTCTGACACCACTATCTATCTATCTGTCTGTCTGTCAACCATGTCTGTCGCTTGCTCACCTTCCCTTACCTTCTGTCTCTCTTTCTGCTTTTGTTCTTTCTTTACTACTTTTCTTTTTTTCGCTCTCTTTCCCTGTCTCTGTTCTTTTGTCTTTTTTGTCTTTCTGTCTTCTCTCCGTGTCTCTTGCTTGCCTTACCTTATCTATCCGTCTGTCACTCATTTCCTCTCCCCCCCCTCATCTCTCTCTCGACTATATCTCTCTCTGTCTCAGGAGATCGAGACCTCCGAGCCCTGCAGCTGCATTCACTTCACAGGTTACAGCATCATCATCGGCACAAACAAGTTCTACGAGATCGAGATGAAGCAGTATGTGCTGGAGGGTACGGCTTACACACTCACTCACACATCCAGTTTTTTTTTTTCATCTGGCTCCTGGTTTAATGGGGTGTGTAATGCAGTTTTGATTAAGAGGTGTGTGTGTGTGTGTGTGTGTGTCATGCAGAGTTCCTGGATAAAAATGATGTGACTCTGGCCTCGGCTGTGTTCGCCGCCTCCTCGCACAGCTTCCCCATCTCCATCATCCAGGTGTCGTGCTCCCCACAGAAGGATGAGTACCTGCTCTGCTTCCACGGTACGCAGAATGTGTGTGTGTAAGCGCTTGTGTTCTTCCCTGAGTGAGGACCAGATATTCCACAGCTCAACGCCCCAAAGTTTTAATCAATATGTTTTCATAAGCACTGATGGATTTTCTTTCTTTTTTTTTTTTTTTTTTAAACAGTAATAGAACATTTTTGACTGCTGTACCTTAAGTTATAACAAGCCGAGAGCAGTTAGATTGAACATAAATAAAAAATATTTTGCAATAGATATTATTTGTGCCTCACATAATTGGAAGATGGTCTCGTTTTCTATTTTGAAACGGTGATTTCCTGTTGAATGCTAAGGATAGGTGTTTTTGTAGCCTTACTAAAGAGTTGGTTACGTTTCATCAGCACATGTGGGAAAGGGTTAGGGTTAGGCATGAAAATGCCTACTTTAACACAGAGACGATTAGCCTATCTGGTTTACTCATCAAGTGCTTCAAACAGAATTATTAATAACATAAAGATTAAATTAGGTGCGCTTGCTGTAAAACATTAATCGTGTCAAAGGTATGCGTGGAATATCGACCCCCATGTGTTATACCATTCTCTGCGTGATTTGCAGAGTTCGGAGTGTTTGTGGACGCGTACGGCCGCCGGAGTCGCAGCGACGATATCAAATGGAGCCGACTGCCTCTGTCCTTCGGTAAGTCGCTTCCTGACTCATCAGCAGCTCTCTATTCACAGTCACCTTGATATCATTTCTTAACATCTGTGCACACTGCAGCCTACAGAGAGCCGTACTTGTTCGTCACTTACTTCAACTCTCTGGATGTGATTGAGGTTCAGAGCCATTCTGCGCTAGGGTAGGACGCCACCTTATTTCATCTCTGTTATACTTAGTGCACTTAATATATACTTTACAGCACTCAGTTCATTAATAATTAATCGTTTTCTGTGTTTAAACAAAAAAAAAAAAAAAAACAGACCCCACGCCTACGCTCATCTGGACATCCCTAGCCCACGGTACCTGGGTCCTGCCATCTCATCCGGCGCTGTATACCTGGCCTCATCTTACCAGAACAAGCTGAGGGTCATCTGTTGCAAGGGGAACCTGGTGCAGGAGAGCCCCGCCTCGGAGCCGCAGAGAAACGGCTCCACCCGCAGGTCAGCAGGATATTAGAAATCTAAATACCTGTGTAATTGCTAACTGTTGTCCACCAACAAGACCCTTTACCCTTACATGTATCTCCACCACAAAAACGTGCAACGCTAGGAAAAATCAGTTCCGTTACAGAACCGAAATATCAGAACAATGATCGTCTCAATGACTTGGTGATGCAGTTATTGTCACCATGACGACCAAATAAGCAAGTTAATTGCCTGGCCACCATGTAAGCAATCCTGCATTCACACTAGCAAGTTAATAATATGAAACGGCACCACTGTGTTACTATCGCTTAAACTATACAGTGCAAAAAGTCTTGAAACACCCCTCATTTTTTTCATTTTAAATTAAATGAAAGAAATGGGAAGAAATGTTTGACTGTGACGGACTCTAAAGTGCCTAAAGCGAGTTTGACAGCTGGATGTTGATGTAACAACCTCAGCAGCAACCTCATTTCCTCTCTCTTCTGTTCCAACCATTCAGCGTTCAAAATTTAAATTTTATTTGTCACATACACAGTACAATATGCAGTGAAATGCTCATACGACCGCTCGTGACATTAAAATCAAGGGTATCAATAAGAAAGAAATTTTGGAATAGAATAAGAATAAAAGATGGAAAAACTGAGCTGCAGAAAAAAAAAATAGAAGAACAAAATATAAAATATAGGACATAAAAAATATATTTAAAAAATCGTAGCTGTACAAAATATAGACAATAATGGCTGTACAGATATGGAAAATGTGCAAAAGTGTACAAAATGAAATTTTGTAAAATTTTGCACACTTTTGTTTTTTGTTCATCATTAGTGTACTAATCACCAGCCTGATCATCTGCACCTGTTTCTCACTGTTTCAAACCTTATGTTAGATGTTTTTTTTTTTTGTTTTATTATTTTTTTTATGCTTGACTGATTCACTGGTCACTGTGTGGCTTAACAAACAAAAAACATTCCTTAGGTACAGGTTCTTAAGGAATGAATGAGAGCCAGAAAAGTGCTGGAGAATTATTCCTCAAGACTACATTAGAAATACAAGAAGGTCTGGCTCTGCTCTTTGGAAGCAAAATATGAAGAAAAAAAGAGAGTGGTGGCTTAAGACTTTTGCACATTATGTAGGATATATTTGTTAACCCCAAGACAAATACAAGACTGTGGCTTTTCTTTCATCTTTGCATGCAGGTGTGGGTGAATGATGGATGGAACTAAATGCAGGAAAGTTGAGAGTAGAGGTGCTGTAGGATTTGGTCTGTGAAATTTTCTTGGATTTCGACCTAATTTGCCTGAACTGAGAAAATTTCCCTTCAAACATTACTCGTTGTCTCTGTCTCCTGAAAGGTGAACTGACCTATCCATGTCACTTTGTTGCCTGGTAGTGTGAATGCAGGATTTGACATAAAGATAAAGATTGCAAGCATAGTGTAATAGTGCGGTAATACTGGTATTGGTAACATTTCCGTTCCAGCTACATCCATAATTCAAATTGTAATAAATCTGCTTAGAGGTAAAAGCAGAAAAACTGGTTTCTTTCTCATTTCTTAACAAGATTACACTGACACCAGCGCTGTGTGTGAAAAGCGCTGATCGGTGGATGTTACCTGGGTTTGCGCTTATACTAACACATCACTCAGGGTTGTTCTCTTGATGTGTAATTGCAGTAATATATTAGGGGCGATAGATGTTTAGAGTGTGTATTTAATCACGCGGCTTTCCTGTGAGACTCACCATGCATTCACTTCTTTACAGGAGGAAGAGCGCTTTTTTTATTTGCTCCAAGCAGTGAGGAGGCTGTTACTTTTTAATGTTTCTTTTATTTAAATGTGAAAATGTTATCAGCAGTGATTAACTGTAACATGAATAAAGAAAGTATTTATCTCTCATGACAGTACTGCCACCTGTTGGTACTTCAGCCTGTTGCACATTGAGTCATTGCAGGGTTTCAAGTAGTTTTTTCTTTTCCCTCTCCACACACACACACACACACACACACACACACACCAGTGATATTATTGCTGAACAGATGCTCATAATGCTTTGTTTAGTGCATCATTATTCATTCCGAGTAGTGTGATGACACTGCTGTTGAGAGAAGCTTTTGATCATCAGTGAAAAGGGTAAGAGATTTTTAGAGATTTGAAAAAGGACACAGAGGTGGATTATGGGAAGTTGGGAAACATACAGGAGTCTTCTGTATGTTTGTGATGTGAATGATCGATTTCCCGCACTATTCCCTGTTGTGAATGGTTTCCATTATGTCAGTGTGCAATGCATTCTTGTAAAACAGACTACAGTGGACCCTCGGATTACGAGTAACGCGGTTTACGAACAAAGATTTTTAATAAATTTTGACTTGAAAAACGAGCATTGTCTTGGTTTATGAGTGCCGAGTATCATGTATCACGCATGCGCTTCTTGTTTTGACACCGAGCGTCACGTCATCACAACTGAGCCAACATTTTTTTAGGTAATCGTCTCCCCTGCTGGGTCTTAGTGCCTGCAGAGTTTCTGAGTGTGCGTTTGTGTGTGTATTTAATAATGTGCGTAATTTAATTTGGTTTATGAGTGTTTTGGAATACGAGCCTGCTTCCGGAACGAATTGTGCTCGTAATCCGAGGTTCCACTGTATATATTTTTGAATGTGTTCTTTTTTTTTTTTCTTTTTTTTTTTTGCTCCTTGGCTAGATCAATAGATTTTTGAAAACCCTTTGAATACGTTAAGATTACAACACTGAATGATTGATTCCTTAACGCTCGTCTTCTCCTGCACTACCCTCGCAGCCCAAACAAGCGTGGCCCTCCCACCTACAACGAGCACATCTCCAAGCGTCTGGCCTCGGGCCCCGTGTCTCAGGACAGCATGCAGCAGGTGGCCACACCACGCCGGTACCGCGAGGCTCGGACCGAGTTCCGCAGAGACGCGTCTCCCTCCGGACCCCTGGAAAGGGAGAAGTCCCCGGGCCGCCTGGTGGACAGGGGCATGGACACCCGACTGGATCGCTCGCCCGGCCGAGTGATGGAGCTGAGGAGGGAAAGGTCACCCGGTCGTGCATTTGAGAGGCTGCACACAGGGTCGTCCCGCACGCCAATCAACGGTGTCAACAAGGTAGCACTTCAAGAATAATACATTAAAGGAATTTATTGTAAATAAGGTTTTGATATTATGCAAGATCAAAGTATACAATATGTGTTTTAATTTTATTTATTTATTTTTTTCAGTTTTAACAAATGAGAAATAATACAGCTTACTTACTTTCCACCTGGTGTGTGTGTGTGTGTGTGTGTACAGGTATGGGATCAGTCATCAGTGTGAGAGAGAGAGACAGAACAACACCGGCCATCTTTTTCCTTGTAATCTTACCAAAAACAAGATTGTCGTAAGTCATGTGATCCAGCCAACTACCCCATGGGCAAAAACAGAGTCGTGTGAAACCCCTTGCTCAGTAATGCTGACACAGCACAATCTCTCACTGTAGACGCCTTATATAAGTTTAATAGTATTGGCACCCACCCGGCCAGCAGTATGTAGTGATACTAATATTTCCAAACTTCTTTGGAGGGGTTGCTCGATAACATGGGTATTCATTCCCCGGCTTGACACGGAATGATGTACAAATGGAGGAATATGACCCCGTATGACCCTTTACTCTTCTGTTCACTTCCGTTTTTGTGTTTTGTTTTTTTCCTGTCCCTGTTTTTCCTGAGCCTGAAAGCATCACGGCACAAAGATCATTAAGAGCACCACACCGAGTACCTTCTCTAATCCTCGGCATGATCCGAACACCATGACGCTTTATTGAAAAACCAGGCTCTGCACACACTCTTATGTACGTCTGTCTCTCCTCTTGTTTGTCTATACCTCCTCTGTACCCACACTACACGTCCCCTGTTGAAAGAACTTTGTAACACTTCAGGACGTCCTGTGACACTTGTATATAAGCGCTTTCTTTTTTTTAAAAGGGAATACTAAGGCTGGTTAAGCCATGTCTATTTTTGTTAATGAAAAAAATTTATTAAAAAAAAAAAAATCGCGAGAAGCTCATTTGTAAACATTTCCTCTTGAATGTCCAGACGAACCACGCCGGACCACGTACGACGTCCACCCGTATGCTTCAAAGTGGAACGTTTAGCTTGGGGTCTGTTTTACTGGTGTACGTGATCATCTCGTTGACGCTGATTCGCATCTCGGCCGTTTTTTTTTTTTTCCTCTTTTCTTTCTTTTTTCTACCACTTTGCTGCCCGATCAGCTCCATTAAAGTTGTAAGATATATACCTATAGTGTTTAACTGTTGTTTCTCAAAGCACTAGAAGACAATTATAAAGCATTGTGACGAGTTTTTTTATTTCTTTTTTTTCTTTTTTAATTGTTTTTGTTTTCTTTTTTATGGCACAGAAAAAACCGCAACGAGAACGACAGCAGTCTGTTAAAGCCGTATGTTATTTAGGAAGGTCCTGGTTTATTACTCGAGCCAGCATGGCCTTTAACCCTCAGGATATGAATGAATGAATAAATGAATAGCAGAAATATGAGCAGAGTACTATTGGAATGAATGCTATACTGACGTGATCAGCTACCCATAGTACACCGTTCCAGCAGTGAAGCGCTGAGTCACTATGATAGCCATTCGTACCGTGCTGTCTCACTCTGTAGCATGTAAACTGTGTGAGGAACAAACCAGTACACAACTTGTTCCCTTACAGCCTCTTGTTTCCTTTCCTTGTTACTTGATGCACTTCCTCCATTGTGCTCTTAACGCCGACGTCCCACAACTACTGACGAGTAGCTTTTCTTGTAGGTTTTCCTTTTTTTCTTTCCTTTTCTTTTTTTTTTAAATGTCAAAGCATTAACTATACTACTAACTATTAAAAGAAGCTCTATCTTTATTTGGGTGTGTTGTCTTTCATTTATGTTCTGAAGTCTGAATATCAAAAATAAAAAAGGCGGAAAATCTTTCAATATTTTTTACTGGTTATTTATTAGGATAACCAGGGACCACCTGATACGGTATCATCACGATACCTACGTAGGTGCTGATTCGATATGTATTTTGATTCTGCAAGTATCACATTTTTATTTAAAAAAAATACTACTAAGAGTACTAAATAAAAAAAAAAATTTAAGATTTTGTTACACCTCTAAACAAACAGCAAATAACTTGTTCCTGTGTTCCAATGTGTGAAAAATTGAGTGTGCCACCTGCAGGATTGTAAGGGAACTTGAACATTTTACTACTTCAAATGCAAACCTTCTATAAATGCAAAAAATGTTTTTTGGATTTTGAGATCAGTGCGGCGTTACATGAATTGCCACTCAAAAGAATAATAATATGAAAACAAATAGATTTTTTTTTCATCTGATCTGTAGTGTACAGTATATTGGACGTTTTTTTTAAGGAACAATAAGAACAATGAAAGGCAAGCATCAAAAAAGCCTTTGATCAATCAAAAATAGTTTTTTTTTTAGCCAAACGAATAGACCATTAGACCATAGTCATCCTCATTTATCATAATTATCTCTTGTACAAATTTTCACACGAACATTTACCTCAAAGTATCACTAGAAATATTCAAAAATATATTATTTTAATGGCTGAATGTTTAAATGATGATGTTTTAATTCTTTATATAATTTTTTCCCCCATAAACCTTTCTAAAACTCATACAAGGCGACAGATTATTAGAATATTTAAGGAGGAAACATGACTGACGGCTGAAAATAGACGCAAGCAGTAACAGGTATAAAGTGGCACTGAACTTTTTTTTCCACAGCAGTTTGAAGGAAGGCGATCTATACCGCTGATCTGTACTGGGGTCACACAGTGCACTGCATGGGGTGCGGGCCATCGCAGTGCACAAGCTTGGACATTTAAAAACACTCTCGCATACTACAGGTAATTTGGAAACACCAGTTAGCCCTAATCTGCATGGTTTTGGACTGTGGGGGGAAACCGGAATACCTGGAGGAAACCCGCCAAGCACGGGGAGAATGGAAGTTGGGAATCATAAATGATTCTTCAGGAATAGTTCCAGTTTTGTGGAGTAAACACGATTTTAAGAAGATTTTTGTTTCTTGCAGCACATCTCATTTATTTCATACAACTTTAAAGTTGTCTTATTTTAGGTACACTTGAAAGTTCAATAAAATAAACCGAATACGTTTTCAGCTGCATAAAAGTTGATTCCTCTGCAGTAACTGAGTTACACCAGAGCTCATTGAGTGGGGGTCAATACTTATGCATACAAATATAACATCTGTTTTTTTTTAAAAAGGGTTTTAAACTATATTATGCCCCTCCCTGTTCATATCATGAGCTATTGTATGTAGATTCATGACATTTATGTTCATACATACACAAAGTGTTGTGTTTGTGTGCAATCTAGTTTCCACACAATCTGATTGTCCATGAACGCGACGTTTCCTTGTCACGTTTCTAAATGAAAACAGACTTGTTTCTTCGCGAGCCTGATTAAAAACACCGTTAAAGCCTGTGATGTTTGGCATGGCAGTGTGTTGTGCTTTTATTTTATTCACTTAAATGTTTCAGAGCATCCATGACTCCAAAAAGCAGCAGCAGCAGCAATAGTACAGGAAGAAGTGAGAGAGGAGGAACTTATAACTTTTACCAGCACACACACACGTTTGCTATTTGCAGCAAAGAAACATGACCAGGATTGAGATGTTAAACAGCGAGCCAAAGGTGTGTGATCTGTTCGTGTTTCTCTTAGGCTTGCTGTGTGTATTCAGTTCATCCAGCAGTCCAGCAAAAAAAAAAAAAAAAAAGTCCAGAAAGGCTTCAAAAGTGCTTCATTACTCAGATTGAAAGATTTTAATTTCAGCATATACACTGTGATCTTTTTGACTGTACATGGCGTTATATACACACACATCTGCTATTCACATGAACACACAAGTCGTTCTCTAGAGTTCCACATGGCTTTATATGATGTAGCACTGCATATAGAAAAAGGCCTGGAGGGGGAGGGGCAGGGTCACGCAACTTAACGTTAATATAGAATCCACATGGCGCACGCGAGAGAGAGATACGACCACTTTCTAAACAATAATAATAAATTATGACGCCTTAGTTTGGGGATTTAAACCTTCGTGTGTTCGCTGTTGGAAGTTATAATAACTATAATCTAATCTTCTCACGTGAAGCCGATTTGGTTACGATTCCTACGAGACGAGCGAGTCATCGCTCTGCGTATAAAGTATTTCTGGTTCAGTTGGAACTGGCTGTGATGGGTTTCTCCAACTCCAGGTCAGCAGGAGGCAGCACGGGGGGCACGGACGACGGGCGGAGGTGCCCGTAACAGGCCTGGCACACGCGGTTCGGTTCGTACATCTGCTGACTTGTTGCCTTGTGGTCACAGCAGCTGGCGCAGAAGACATTCCCGCAATTCCTAAAGGGGCGACAGTAAGAGGGGAAGGAATATATTAGTCTGTTTAAACAGCTGGAGTTTTTGATTGCTAGTAAGAGTACGTGTTGTTGTTTTTGTTTGAAGTTCTAATGCCAAGTATGCGTTTATTTAAAGTACTCCCCCCCCCCCCCTTAAGGTGGACACAGTGGTGCCAGCATTTGAGTTTTATGACTTGGTGTCCTTGCCATGATGGAGAACTTTTTTCAGATAAAGCTGTGAATTAAACTCGACCGTTCTCTGAAGTGGCACTGCTTCTCGCAGCAAGTTTCCACCAACTTCTAGGAAATATCAAACATAAGACCATGGCAAGCCAAGAGGGTCATCATCAATTAAGTGCATTTCAGTTCCACTACAAAATGTGGAAAAGTTCAAGAAGGGGTAAAAATGTCTGACTACGCTACTTTACGTATAATTTGTTCCCTCTCCCTGCCAGTATGATCTTTCTAGCTATGTTGGCACCTCTGTTATCACTGGTTGATGAGAACCATAAATATGACCAGTAAATGTGTGTGTGTGTGTGTGTGTGTGTGTGTGTGTGTGTGTGTGTGAGAGAGAGAGATACAGAGACAAAATTCTGCTTTGGAATAGGAATGGAAAGGAGAGAAAGGGACAGACGGATGGAAAAACAAACAGTGCATGCGTGGAATAAAAGAGGGGAAGAGGAATCTCACCAGGCTTCCTCAACAGGTTCTCTGGCACTGTAGGGAGAGAAAGGGAGGAGACAGAGGACAGGATGAAAAGTCACAAAGAAAGAAAGAGAGAGAAAGAGAGAGAGACTGAGAGGACAGCAGAAGGCTTGAACTTACTGAAGAACTCACCTTTTGTTCATCGTCTGAGACTACACTGCACTCGAGGTGAATGCTTAAAGAAAAACTTAATCACTGTCCACATTAACTGCAGCGCGTGTGTGTTTACCATGGACAAGAAATGAGAACAAAAAGTCTGAGGGCCGTTGTTAAAATTCTCTTGAACAGCTGAGCACTGTTCATGTTGGAGTCTCATCACAATGGTGTGATTTTTTTATAAAAAAAAATATTTTTTTTAAAAAGACCCAAAGCATTATACTGTAAGTGTGCAGTGTTTTGGAAGCGCGTCTCTCTCCCTGTCTCTCTCGCTAAAGGGAACCATTCAAATCTATGCCTGTGGTAATCACACATACTCTAAACAAGTGGTGGATAGAGATTAGACCGAAACATTTTTCTTTAACAAGGCCGGGATTAGCAAACAGGAGTGTGCTTCGAGGTGTAACACGTGTAAGAGACAAACAGAGAACGTGTATTCGTGTGAGGTCGCACACGGTTCTTTACCTGCACTGCTGTTTTCTAGCAGCTAGCCAGAACTTGCTCTCACATCTGTAGCAGTGTGTTGGAAGGTGATCGGGATACCACCGAGGGACCTGAAAAACAAAGAGAGCACATCAACTCACTGAATTCAATCGAATGTCGGTCAGAAATTGTTCGACATGTTCCGGACATGACAAAGTCAGTCGTTTCGGTTAACTTTGTTCATCATCAAAAATATCCTCCGATTCTCATCCGCCTGCAAAAACATTGTTGTTGTTTTTTAAAGAATCTGCAGTGTACATGAATATAAATGTGGTGGTTTGATGTGTCCGGAGTCCTAACAGAGCACCCCGTAGTGTTTTATTGCTCTGATGGCAATTCATAAATGTACAATTCAGAACAAATACAATTATTGAAATTTTATTAAATTTAGATGGAAAAACACCACCACCACCCTTTTCCATTTTTGTATTGGCTGGGGCTTTTAAATATAGTATAATATAGTTTAATCCCCTAATGTGACCTCATAAAATAATTTTTTTTTTTTTTTTAAATCGTAATAATAAAATATAATATATTAAAATTGTAAAGTATACATAAATGTGAGTAAATACAAAACACAACTACAATAATTTAAACAGCAATAACGACTGTTGCAACATTTGTTGTCGCCGTGTCAGGAGTCCTCTGTTGTGAAACACAGCCACACTTAAAATGCCTAAAGCTAAACATTCTAAATTTAAGCGTGTTTAGCTTAGCGAGCTAAACACGCCTGTGTAATTACTGCAGTTATGCGGATTGTCCCATTTCCACCCGGAGTTGTGCTTTTAAGGAGAACTCGGGCAATGACGCCATCATGGACACTACACGCGTTACGACACCGACTACGTGGATTAGTATTGTTAGAGCTTGCGTTCATTATGTTTCAATAATGTGAAATTATTTTTCACATGCAGTGAGGGTGACGATGCTTCTTATGTCCATTTAAGAAAACCAGACAAATGTTTCAATCGATCACCGAACTGAGGCACCGAAATCTGCATTCTGAATCAGCTCTAGTATACAGTACACATACCGGTAATACCGGAATCAGGTTTTGGTACCAAACTCTAGTGATACAACCACTAGATTTTTGATTCATACACATTTTTTACATTTCAGACACATATATAATTTTGTTGTGCTTTGCGACAATCACCATTGTTAAAAGCACTTTATAAATAATGTACTGAATGACCAGGTTACCATAATGCATGTTTTTTCCTTCATTGAAGGCTCGGCCATATTCCAGGCCTTTGTGAGATTGCGATCGAGTGCTTCTGCGAGCATGAGGAATCATTTTCACACATCAACTGGCTGCCACATTGTGCACCGCAATCAGATTATTAGTGCTGGACAGTGTATAGGGATTTATTTTCTAATATGGTTCATATGTTGAAGATTTCTATGAGAGAACATTCATCTCTATTTATATTACTATTGTATTCGATCAAAACATGATATCATTGCTAAAAAAATAAATAAATAAGGGTTTCACCTAGGTAAAAAAGTAAATTTTTAGATAGGATCATATAAACACTTTTTTAATAATACTTAATACTTCGTATCTCACGATACATGCTGCGTTTTATTTGTAAATATTCATACGCATTTATATTTTTATCAGATAAAAGGAAACATTTGCTCAATACAATTTGATGTCCTGTTATGTTTGTAGTGTCCGTAACTTTGTTTTCCCTTCAAATCTTTCAAATGATCTTAATTGTCATTTAGATGAAACTTAACAATTTAGGTTTCACATAAAATGACTAAATGCTAAATTGTTAAGATATTGCAACATGAATTTGACACTATTACAGACATTACAGATTTTTTTGCTTTTCAAGCAACAATTATATATTGTCCTATTTGTTGTTTGCTTCACAATAAAAATAAATAAATCTTTTTTTTTTTTCCTCAAACATCTTCAAAGTTGTACGCAAACCTTCAAACAATCCATTTTATTCCCAGGTTGTACGGCAACAAAACATGAAAAATGAAATTTTTTGAGGGGGTGAATATTTTTGCAAGGCACTGTACATTAAGGTATTATTTATTAAATCTGCATTGGCCTTACTGCTGGAAATATGAGCTGAACCAAGCCTTTAAGTTTTTAATTTTATTTTCCAAGACCTGCCCTGATTAATGCGCTGTAGTTTCTCATTGATGTGTTTCATCATGTTTTATTTTTATTCTGAAAAGTTCTGGTCTCATCCTCGATCCAGCTGCACAAACTCCTCTTTCTGACAAAAGTGTTTACTTCTGAATTACTTGTTAACATTAGGGAGCTTAAATCACATTACCCAAGAATTTCACTCAGTCTGTTTAAAGTGGAATGTGTGAATGATTATTACACAGCTCAAAGTAATATAAAAAAAATAAAACTGCTTTATTCTGTTCAGAGCAGAATTCACTGTGTGGTTTCGTTCGCACACTTGTTCGTGGCTAGAGGCACATTAGAGTAGCCAATCCAACGTACTGGCAGGTTTCTGGACGGTGTGTGGGAACGCGAAGACGGGGAAGAACATAAACCTCTGGAGAAGTGAAACGAATGTGGTCGTTTTATTGCCATGCTGAAATGGGCTGAAATTAAACTGATGCACTACAGGTTCTATCAACTACACATCAGTGAACATGTTGAGCAATAAAAACTCCTACAACACTCCTAAGAAGCGCTGGATGGAGACCTGCCATCATCCACTACTCCTCCTCATCCTCCTCTCACAGATCCCTCGTTCTTATCTTCTTACCTGCTTGTCGTGCTGCTCCTCGTTTTCCCAGCTGCTCTCAGAGAAGAGCTCGGGGCTGCAGTGAGACAGATGCACGGCCTCCACGTTGTTCTCTCCGTCTGGCACAGGAGTCTGGGGGAAAAAAAAAAAAAAGTTCATATTGCGTCTGCTCCTCAACACTGGCATTTCGTATTGTATCCATCAGGAATAAACATGTGGTCAGTAATTATGTACACAATGATTCTCTGTATAATCCACACATGACTAAACATAAATGAACAGCGATCAGCAACACGATTAAAACCATCTCCGTAATATTATTGTGTGTTCTATCAAATTCAGCATTAACTTTATCAGCAATTTGGGATCGGACCAGACGAGACATTGTTCTTTATATGGAGACTTGATCAGTGACCCTTGAGTTCCGGTGACCCTCTTCTCCATTCATCTGTCCTTAAACCACTTTTTGTCCGTATTAACCGCTGCATACTAGAAACACACAGATGCCCTGACCCAGTCATCTAACTAACAGCTGTTCAACTTCAGGAACTAACTGTTTACTTTCTGGCCGATAGACTTCACCCCTTCAGGAGGTGCCACTGTAGCAAGATCTCACCCTCCCTCATCGTCTAAACCGCTTAATACTGTATCTCAATATCTCAATCTGGGCAATTTGAGAACGCCAGTTAAGCCTAATCTGCACGTCTTGGGACTGTTGGAGGAAACCGGAGTACCTGGAGGAAACACTACAAGCACACGGAGGTGCACGGCGACAGTAGCGAGATAATCGACGTTATTCCCTACACACGTTTCAATGTTACGGCTGACCCGTATTGTTAACAGATTTATAATTATTGATACAGTTAGATTTCACTTAAGGATACACTGACTTACAAGAAATTTACATTTATTGAAGGAGTCCCTAGTGATTTAAAAAAAAATTTAAAACATAATAATGGCAAAAAAAAAAAAAATTTATATAAACCAACTTGTCTCACAGACATTCCACAACATGACATGTAATAAAAGATGGTTAAAAGTAAATCTGAGAATTATTAGCTCTAAATAAATAAAGAAATTTACAGTATCCTTGAAGTGGAAAGATTTGCATATAAAAAGTGGTACATATAAAAAAAAAGGTAAAAAAATGTGGTGTTGTGCCATCTCTAACCCATTTTATAGTGAAATAAGAATCGTAATAGAGAGTATAGTGTGTGTGCGCGCGTGTGCGTGCTGCATTCTCACCAGCTCTCCACTGACGTGCAGCTTGTTCAACAGCGCCTGCACCTGCCTTTTCAGCGTCTCCACCTGCAGCTGATGTCCCGCCTCCATCTGCCGGAGGCGCACCTGCACGGCGTCCCTGTGCACACTGAGCCCGTCCTCGCCCAGGTGAGTGCCCTGAGCTGGTGCTCGCCCGTGACAGCCCAGTTGTAGAGACCCGGCGCTTGCCGTGGATGTCTGGCGGCTCAGGGATTTCTGTGAGATGGAGCCGTTAAGCTGGGGAAATTCGCTATGACACACGGAGCCGTCGGCGTTCGCCTTCGGAGACAGAGGCTGTGAGGGTGAGTGGAGTGAGCTGGGTGTGTTTAATGGTTCTGTAGAGTCTTCTTGTGGAGAAGCGAGGTGCAGTTCCAGGTTACTAGCTAGACGTTTGGGAGATAAACATTCCTGGTTGGTAGTGACGTGTCCTGCGGGAGGAGATGAAGGAGAGACGATTGAGGTTACGGATTCCCCAGTGGAATGGTTCAGCACCGAGTCACGCACCAAATCCTCACCGTTCTGTTCGGGTGCCTCGTCCGAAGGCTCGGCTAGACAGGGTGCGCCTACAACAAGGGTATCCTGGTTTGCTAAAAGAATCCCGTTTTCTATTTCAGAGTCTGCGTGCTCCGTCCCGTTGAGTAATCCTTCGTTTGGAATCCTCTCGTCCGATCCGCTCGTTTCGGGATGATGTGTATTACAACAGGCTGCTTGCTCGTGGTTCTCCTCAGGCTCGGCCTCTGCTGTCCGTGCCTCTGATCGAAGGTGCTCCTGCCACGTCTCGTTGAGGTTGGGGTCACTGCAGCGGCGGTTCGAGACCAGCAGGTTCATTCCCTCGCAAGCCCTCAGCAGGTGGTCATAGGAACGAGTTTTTGGCAGTCTGTAGGAAGGGAACAGATCTGTTGAGGTCATTTATAGAAGAGAGTTACCGGTCAGATATGAAGGGCGGGGAAGAGGAGGATCTGATAACTTTTGATAAAAACTAATTATTTTTAATCAAAATGAATGAATGTTTTTATATAGAATGTTTTGAAATGAATGAATGAACGAACGAATGAGATGTTTGGCTACAGATGAAAAAACTCACACTTTGAGGTCGCATTCATGTCCAACTGTGACAATCCGGTAATAATTAGCACAAATAATCACTATGTCTGTAGACTAACTGTGCTCGCAGGAGGACATGGTGGTGTTTCCCCGCCCCCCCCCCCCCAACGGGAGTCAACATGCAACAATGTTCCTAAGCCAATTCTTGTGTCTTCTTGTCTTTTTAAAATACATACAGGTAAGTCCAAGAGTTCTGTTCCTGTTCTCAAGCCTGACAAAGTTAATCTTATACGCAGTTGACACGAATATACAATGTAAAGCATTCCAGTTCACTTGACTATATCTGTCGCCCCTCCCCCCCATTCATCATGTGGCCAAAAACCGTAACGTAATCGTGCCTAAGGAAATAGATTTTACGGTGAAATGTCTGTGCGCCTTGAAAACGTGAGTGGAATCCCAGACGCGATTCTGTCAGCTGTTTTCCACTTTGTTGGACTGTGAAATCCGTTTTGTTGAGGATTTTCCAAAATGATGATTATTCACCATCAGGAGAGCTTTACAGGACGACCATTTTCTATCATTGTGCTTCCGGACTGATTCATTGAAATCGGTGAGGACGACTCATTTCCCCCACACCCCCATATACACACATACAATCTACTGGACTTTAGACATTTTATACATTTACAAACACACTGAAAATATTGTATATAATTATAAATGTTGGTATCTGGTGCACTGCAGTGTCTATTTTTTGTATAATTCACGTGAGCTACTTCCGTGATTGAACCGGACGGAAGTAAAACCATGGACTGTTTGTGGCTGTGGAAATCCATAACTCGAATGTTCATAAGTCGGGGACTACCTGGACTGTATAAAACTCAAGAACCAACAATCCGAACATGGCCGACTGCTTCATTGCATCTGACGCGCATAAACATGTAGAGGGAAAACAAAAGGAACTAGCAAGCGCCTTGAAGCACCGTGGGGACACCGCACTGGTGACCTCCTGTCTAATCCACATCACACGTGTCCTGTCTAAACAAATTTTCTAATGTAACTAATCCCAGCATCAGTAAAACAAGCAATAAAGAGAGTTGATGTCTGGCCAGCTGTATTTACAACACAGGTCATTATACAATGTAAAAAGCTTTTAAAAGAACAGGAGAAAATGAGTCACGGTGCAAGTGCAGGCAAAAACAGACATGGAAAGAGAAGGGGGCAAGACATGTGGATCTTTTCTGTATTAAAACACTTAAAACTTCCAAATGTATCTGGGGTTTTACAAATAATGATTGCCAAAATCACACCCGTAGTAAGGTCTGATTTAATAAAGCATGGGAAGGGAAAAAAAAAAAAAAAAAAAAATGCCCTCATGCACCACCACAATAGAGGTTGCTAAGTTACCTGCCAGGAGGCGTGTCCTCAGGTGAGGCTGAGGCAGTAGAATAAGAAGCACATGACTCCTCACAAAGCAAGGAGGGGGCGGAGTTAGGCAGGTAGACTGCACTCCACAGCATTAGGTTCCTCACGTGGCACACCGGGTGGAGCACCTGTCAGTCGACCAGACACAGACAGACAAGATATCTACGAGTTAGAGGGACAGGACTCTCCTTTTGATTATTTAAAACAGAAACCAAAACCTCAATAGACAATAGAGTGTATAAACACACCAAATGGGCTATGCAATACATTACATCTAGTCTGTTTGTATAAAAGGACAATTTTTAGGTTGCACCTTAAGTTTAATTCTTAATGATCAAAAGTTATTAATGTGCAGATTTAGGGCATTTAGCATGCTCGGTCTAAAATGTGGTATAAGCAGCAGTGAGAAGAAATGTCCTCAGCTCATGGTCTCTAAAGAGAACTTTTTCCAGCCTTTTAAATGTTTAATAATTGTTTTTAGCAGATATTATACAGTGAATAAACATGAAGTAAAAACAAAAAACAACATATCGTCACGATAGTACGAACACCACAGTCCTTGCGCTGTGTAGGCGTGGCGCTCATTTACATTTGTAATGAAGCAACAATCAGAGGGAGTCCAAGCTGTCATCACTAGAAATAAGACTTAAAATGATTAACAAAAGAACCCGAGTCTTTACAGTAGTAGTGATGGCCAAAAAATTTTATTGTTACATCTTGTGTGGCGATTCACACAAAAAACTATTCTAATACTATGTAAACTATTCACACCGGCAGCACAGCATCCTGTGTAGTAGGAGCAAATTTTGTTTAGAATTGTAACAAAATCAAAAATAAATAAATAAATACATTTCTTTAAACCTGGATAATTACAAAATCATGAAACTATCGTATCGGCTGGTCCGTAGTGATCGCCATCCTTACTTTTAACAATTAACAGCCACGCAAGAACAAGATGTAGCAGGTTTCAACCTACTTTTGATCACAGGGATTATTATGCCACCGATTTAAACATAAGATGCAACACAGAAACCAAAACAGCCCTAAAGCATTAGCTTAGCTTAACTGTAACATTTGCTGAGCGCTATTTAAAATGTTATACAGGTGTCTGGAAAACACCTACGCGCACGCAGCAAAAATGGGTATAAACGCAGAGCAGACACGGTACCGTCTCCGAGTGAGGCGAGTACAGGATGTTGTGGAAGGTTCTGTTAGCTGGCTGAAGCAGAGACCAGACGGAGCAGGTGTTCTCTAGTACGCCCCTCTCCTCTCGCTCCTTCGAGCTGTTGCACAGGAATGTCCCGAACAGACACGAGTAGGTGTGCTGCACCAGCTTCACCTGCGTAACACACACTCATAGTTAGTGCTTAAAAACAATTATTTCCAAAAACAACACTGCTACTTCTAGTTCATTTAAACGTCATAATTTGCAATTAAGCATCATTTCGCATACATTCAGACAATTAATTGCTCATGAAAGACTGAATTGTCTGCTGTAGTGTATTATTAGACCAGTGGGTGGCATCTTTTACCAGAAAGGCCTCATTGAACTGAAAAGAGCAGGGAAACTGCCTCTGCAGCTGGTGCACGCAGTCCAGCCACTGCAGGAAGACGGGACAGCGCTCGTTCACGTCCCCAGAGTTTTCCCCGTGTCCACAGCGATCAGCAAACTTATGACCGAAATCCAGCCACTCCGTTTCCACCAAAACCTGGAAACCCTGCAGAGAAATATATTTCCGGACGGTTTGGTATTCTTCACGGATATTGTGCAGTCGAGGAAACCTCGCCTATAAACCCCATGATTAAAACCGCACAGCAATTTTTAAATGGGCAACTCCTCTTAGATGACTGATTGGTAGAGGAGAGGAATTTCAGTATCTGATTCTCAGTGACAGCTAGCTGGCTTAATCCGCTGGCAGTTTGTCAGTGTAGGAAGGACATTTTCATATAATATATTCATAGAAGCTTGGCATTTTTAGATATAGAGATGCTAAAGTAATATCTTGATCATTAAAACATAAGCAATGGATTAAATACATCATCTTTGGGGGTTTATTAAGGCACTGTACTTAAATGAAACAAAAAATAAATAATAATAATAACAACAACAACATACTATAGAGCTGGGCAAGAAGAGACGTTAAAGTATGTTACATCACACACCATGAATGAAAAGCATGCCAGGAATTCCTGAACGCCCCAAAAGGCTCTTAAAGGCTTCTCTCTTTACAAGGGTTCATTTATATATGGTGTGCTGGTTGATAGATACGCTTATTATTAATCACATAATTAAAAAGAACAAAACAGCACTAAAAAAAATAAATAACTAAATAAAAAAAAGATGAGAAGTGAGTAGGATCATGTTAAGATTTCCGTGTGTGCGTGTGTGTGTGTGTGTGTGTCTGTCTCCTCACCTCTATGGTTCTGTAGTAGGGATCGAGCAGCATTTTGGACAGAGCCACTATTTGCGGTGTGCGGTCCCAGCCATCAGAACAGTGAACCAGGACGGGCCTGCTGTCCCGATCCACGGCGTTCACCACTAACAGAGACGCCTTCAGCAGCAGAGACAGATGCTGCAGCCATTTAGTGCCTTCTAGGGCAGACAGCCAACTAAGAGACAGAAGGGTAGGGTCGGAAACGGAAGATAAATTACACATGTGCAAGTATTTACCCAACTGAAGGACACATTCCCACATTTTGTAGTGTCACAATCTGGAACGGAGATTTAAGTAACAAGTCTAAACTGAGCCGTTTCTTTGACCCCAGTCTGCTCACTGACTTCAGGTGGATGACATTATTTAAGCAGAGAAACAGTTACACCATATTCTTTCCATTTAGATTCTTGAAATGATTAAAGTTCGGGCTTGACACTCTAACCACTCTAGTTTAGGCATTTACTCTAACCAACCCTACAGCCTACAAGAAACAGGTGTATTTATATTTTGATCATGTGACACTGATTTCACACAGGGCGAGTCTGTTTAACTAATTATGTGACTCTGGTTTCATTCACACTATTTATATATGACTTACACGACAGCACCTAATTTTACAGCAACAGACTTGCGCAATAACATTTGAAAATAATCCTGCAACACGTATAGACTTTCGCAGCCACTTCGATTCTTCTTTGTCTTTCGGCTGTTCTCTTTTAGCCGGGGGTTCTCCGATCATCTGCCTCCATCTAACCCTATCCTCTGCACCTTCTTCTTTCACACCAACTAACATCATGTCCTCGCTGACTGCATCCATAAATCTCCTCTTTGGTCTTCCTCTAGACCTCCTGCCTGGCAACCTCAGCGTCCTTCTATTGATATATTCATAATCTCCCCTCTGAACACGTCCAAACCACCTCAATCTGGCCTCTCTATTATGGTTTTGTCTAGAAAACAAAATGTGGAAAAACTTGAATACTTGTAGAAGGCAATGTAGAATTTTTGTTACTTCAAAAAAAGTAACAGCAACAATAATAGCAATAATAATAATAGGACATAATTGTATTTGAAATGTAAGTATTGCCGTGTGTGTGCATAAAATCATTCCTATGGTAATGTCTTGCTTTAGAGTGTGCATATATAATCGTGTAGCCAGTATCTTCTTGTTCTGATTGAAGGTTATAGGAATGTGAAGGCGGTATATGCTCACTTGGCAGGGTCGGGTACTTGTGCACAGAGAGCTCGCAGGCACTGGAAACTCCTTCTGATGGAATGGATGTTCGCCATGCCCATGAACATCACCTCACAGTTTGGATAGTACTCTGCAGGACAGAATTTATTTACATAACATCTAATTCATACATCATTAGGATGTCACAGAATATTCTGAAAGTGTGTAAAGTAAGTCCTTAAACTGAACAAATAATTCAAATAAATCTGGCATGTGATCCTTAGCTTTATTAACATTAAAGGGGAAAAAAAAAAAAAAAAAAACATTTCTATGGTAATGGTGTTCGTCAGACCATATGTTGAACCCAAAAGGTTTCCTATAAATGTGCACTACATAGGGCCAATCATAATGTCTTTCTCCTTATCATACGGCAGCCAGTGAACTGTCTCAGACAGTCTGATATGGTGTAGTAATAACGATAAATGTACGTACCTGGGCATTCACAGCCACCTCCTTTGGCCCGATTGGCCACGGCAGCAGCGTATGACCTGGCATCCATTATCAGGAGCCTCTGAGGAGGCGGGGTATTCGGGTCCACTTCCTCATTGCCATTGTTTATGTCAGGATCTGATAACCAGAGTTAAACATCAACCAATCATCATTCTGTAAAACTGATTAAAAATACACATGAAGCAGCTCCACCACTCACCCGAGTCATTGTGGACGCAGGAGCCATTGCGCAGATGTTTAACAGCTGCAGGGTCCATGGCGCAGGCTTTAGCGATGGACTGCACCAAGTTCTCATCGTCTGCATTCCGCCAGCCCCACCAGCTCACCTCGGGCTGCCCACACCGACCGATCACAGCACCCGTGCTCTGATGTCTAAGGCAGAACGACACGGGCGTTAAAGTCATCTGTGCTGTGCTGTGATGATGATAAAAAATAAAAATAAAAAAAAAGGTTTCGAAAACGGCAACACACACACCTATAAACAACAGCTGGAATTCTCTTCCAGGTTCGGAACGCCGCCACGTTTTCCAGCTCGGTGTCTGTGACCCAGCTCGGCACCACGAGCTTCTCAGGGTAACCGGCGCAAAGTCTGAGGAGAGAAACACATTTAAAGAAAAACACAACACACATTATAAATCTATTCTTTGCACAGATCCATTAATGCCTTCTGTAACGGTGTGTTAATATTTACATACGGTTTAAAACCATATGTTTATTTTTGCTTATCGTGTTTTTCATGGAGCTTTGGTATGATGTCACTGTTCAAATACCATTCTGGTTTTCAATGATATTTACATATTCAAACTTGAACGTTTAACACGCCACATTTGTTTTTTTTATTTGCCTATCATAATTCATTTTAAAAATGCTCCTCAAACCTTTTGGCTAAATTACGCCTTGTGTCAAAGTATTGTTTTCAAACATCAGTGATCAGGCAACAATTTCCTTTTTTTTTTATTGCAGTTGATCTTTTTCCCAATAAAACTGGCTAAATCTCAATAAATACGATCATATACTATATCTTCATGCTGTATAATGCTTAGTTAGCATGAGAAATGAAGGATCTTTCAAAATGTTAGATTTATTATACAACAGTGATCCTCTCTTTGGGATTTCTCAAAAAGATGAGACAAATATTGTCTTCTGTGGTTTATATGAAATGCTACAACTAAAGTTTGTCCTGTATGTGGCAGTGTAACATTAGTGTCTCACTGAGGCTACAACTGGGTAGCCATTACAGTTCTGGTATAATCCTAAGGGAAATTTACAGGAGTTCATTTTGCCATAACAATGTCTGGCATTGTAATAAATGACAAAAAAAAATCCTTTGTACTAAGATGATGACATTTTGTGCAATGATCTTTCTCTTTATACAAACCACTTCAACAAAAATTTATAACGTGTCACAGATAAAAGAGTCACCTGTAATTGTTGTTAATGTCAGAGATTCTCCAGGCACTGTAGGTGTCAAAGCCCATCCTGCACACTTCATACTTAAATCGGTTCCCCAAGTGTTCTCCTACAGGAAAACAAACAAACAAACAAACAAAACCTCAATGCACCAACTTCCCAAATGAACACTTTCAATCCAGTCTAGACTCTTTCCACAGCGCAGTAATTCCCTAGCAGGATTTCATCCCAACGACTCAAAGTGAGAGAAATCAGTCTAAAGTCCTGTAAATCTCTGTAATTATGCAAGCGTGTGTGTGAGAGCTGAGGTGTTTTGTAACCTGTACCAGGGTGGCAAATTTCATCATGCAGGTCTCTCTCGGCTGGTACGCTGGCACTGCAGGTGTGGAAGGCGAAGGCGAAGATCTCGTCGAGGCGAGTGGAAGGGCGGAGGACCGCGGTGAGCCGTCGCAGCCAGTCCTGAGTCTGCTCTGACGAGTTGAACTCACACCTGAGGACAGACACCGAGCCACTCGGGTTAATTCCACACATGACCTTTAGAGACATCACTGGACGGGAACCAACGCGGAAGATCCCAGACTATGAAAATCTAAATGTATTAAATCTAAAGTGTTAATATGGCAGCTAATCTAAGAAGCACCAAGTAAATGATCAGTTATCTTTGACCAGAAATACAGTTTCTCATGTATAAAGTTTTACTGCAGACTTTAATGTTCTGGTGGTGCTTGAAGGTTTCTTTTCAAATTAATGTACATAGAATATTTAGATTTTAACACGTGGGAATAAATATTTTAATCGTAGCACCGTTTTGGGTTAGAAAATGTAGACAAACATCCAAACTTTTTGTGGGTAGAGCTTAGCTAGGAGCAAAACAATTCCATGAACACATTACCTAAGATTGGTTAGTAAGTTTTACTGGCTGGTATTTTAAGAACAGCTGTTAAATCTTTATTTTAAGGCTTATACATGATCTTTCATAACTTTTTCTTTATCCAAACCTTTCATGCATCTAAATCTAGTTAACGTTTTTTATCTAGTCAGTGTATACCTGTGCAATAGTAATGCTAACCCACTCTTATCATTACCTGACAGAAAGTCAGCCATCAACGCAACAGCATTGCTGTACTCATCTTTATGAGAGAAATCACCTAATGTTGTTCCATCAATTTCAGATGTGCATGGCAAACTTTTAGACACAGACCTTATTCAACGTTATCTGATCTGAAGTGTGTGCTACAAATAAGTTTATTTAGCATCTTATTGAGGCAATGACTAAAAAAATGCTTGATTTTAACTACACATGCGATGGATACCTCCTGTATCCTTGCGTTCATTTGATGCATAGTACGACAAAAATGGCAGAAGGTTTCAAGAAGTCATACGTGTCTTTACTACCGCGCAGTGACATATGCATGTCACAACAGTTGGCGGGAAACAAGTAGCATATCTTAAATGCCGACATAAAAACGAAGCTCCTTGACTGATGCCGTGTTTGTTTACTTCTTTGAAAACTGTCTGACTGAATCCTATGCTATGCCCTCTACTGGAATCCTCCAGTAAACACACAGTTTTTATAGACAAATATGTAGAAAAATATGCTCACAACATTAACTACACAGTTAACTACACAAACACAAGTAGATTTCCACCCTTACCATTTAAACCAACTTTTTTTGTTTCTCATTGTTTTGCCTCCAGCACTGGGGTCTAAAAGGTCCACACTCCTGTAATAATATGTAAAGTCACCCTGCATATAAGACTTTTAAAACTGCCATGAAAACGATATTCGATTATGCCATATCAACACAGACCCACTTTAATCTATTAACTTACAAATTTATTCGTTTTACACAGATCTAGACCAGGGGTCGGCATCCCGCAGCCCCATGTTGCTTTGGAAAATAAACAATTGGTATTTCATTTTAATTTATTTTATTTCGTTAGTTTTTTGAATGCAATTCTAATTTTAAAGATAATAGTGATCTTATATCATTGAAATAAAACGTGTTTTTATTTTTTGTCACTCAAAATATGCGACATCCACCGGGCACGCAATTTATACAACTAGTCCTTTTTTTAAAAAATTCAGGTTGACTGCTGACTGCATGCAGCCAGTACACACAATCAAATACGAGGAGGACTCAAACAGACATTGAGTATTTTATTTGAAAGTAACCTTCAACACAACTTTTTTTTTGAAGTTCAAAATGTTTTTTGTTGCATTCAGAAATAAGATTTTTTTTTAAATTAAACCCGTTTATGGTTTCATAAATGCAACACACTATAGTTTTTATAGCATAAGGTTTAAAAAAAATTAAAAATAAATAAAATAAAAAAATAAAAATAAAACAGACACACACAGTCTATGCAGTGGTATCTTCCTTTTCTTTCTGTGGGAAACGGGTCCAAACAGATCTGAGTGTTTAAGGTTGCCGACCCCTGATCTAGACCTATTATACACCCACTGCTTTGAACACAATCTGAAGAAAGTTTCTAAAATTTCTTACTTAAAAATCTACTTAAATTCCATTTACACATGCAGGACAGCACGTCAAGTTTAACCATCATATGACAAAACAAAACCCAAGTGTGAGTTTTTGCCCTTCTCTTTTTTTTAGAAGACAGCACGTCTGAACATCAGCCTAAATCAGTACAGTGGGACCTCGGATTACAAGCATAATTCGTTCCGGAAGTGGGCTCGTATTCCAAAACACTAGTAAACCAAATTTTATTTTCCCATAAGAAATAATGGAAACTCAAATTATTCGTTCTACAGCCCAAAAAAATAAATACATAAAAAATTGTTAAATTCTTAGTTGCACATGGGACAACACAAGAGCAAGTACGATTTCTAATGGAACGAGATTTTTTTGGTTGAAATGAAAGCATTCCAGTCTGCTGTTAAAGGGACTTTAGACAAGCTAGGCCAATTAAATGTTGTTAGGAATATTAAAACCAGACGGCAGAAGACGCATCCCTAATACACACCTGATAACCTTGCAGTCCTTGCAGGTGAGGTGAAGCTGAGTCAAATCCCGACACTCGACACTCTCGATGAGTTGCAGAGGGACCTGGAAGAGAGAGATAACAGAGGAACGTGAATGAAAGGTGACATATACATTCTGGCAGGACAAACTAACGTAGTGTCAGAGAGCGAAGGGGATCTGGATTACTGGAGGCTTTTATAAAGACAGACCCGTCTGGTGAATTGTGTTGCTGCGTGCTCCGCTTTGGAGCTTTTCAGAAACATGCTCGGCCTTTTGTACACGCATTGTGCTGTGCGGCGCGCTAGGACAAGAATGACAGACGCGAACAGCACAGAACAAAGGGTTTTGAAAGAGGGACTCACGTTTACAATGTTGTCTTTGAACTTGATGTGAAGGCGGTAGCTAGATAAAGCGATGACAACCTCGTCCGTCTTTTCCACAAACTCCACACACTCCCCGTGCAACACCGGGAACGGGACCTACCCACACACATCGAATGATTTAAACAGAAAGTTCAGACAGATAAACATAACTGCTAACAGGAGTTTTCTTGCCTGCAGATCCTTTTCCATGTCTGGACTCCCAGCCTCCGGACTCGGCTGCTCCTCTTCTCCCTGAAACACACAAACACACGTATGTAAGATAGAGAACGTTTTTCTTTACAACTTAAACTCGATGAAGATGATGTATAATTAAGTATAAGTTTTAAGTACACACTCACCATGGCCCCTGTGAGGGAGGAGGGGTTCAGGGGACGGGGTTCCTCTTCAGAGTGTCTCTCTCCGTCTGTCTCTCTCTCTCTCTGCTGGATCTCAAGTTTTGGACGATTTCTGAACACTGAGACACATGAAAACAAATCATCATCACTATTCAGATACATGTACAGTCTAGACATAACCGAGCAAGAACTTTAAACATCAGTACTAAACTATATAATCGATATTTATAATTACAATTCACAAATCTGATTGGCCAGAGGTACGGATTAACTTTATTTAACAGCATTTCACACTTAATGATGGATTTCTATTAACGGGATCTTTCGTATAGGTTATATGACTCATACACAGGGAATTGTATGACTTGTGGTGAAGCTGTTTTGTTCCGTGGCGTTTATGTAACATTTATGGGAAGACGTCTCAGGTGTCGGGGCTTTGTAGCAACTCTCAGGGCAGTGTGTAAGGTTTCCCAGCATGGGAATGAAAGGCGGTATTCCGATCAGCTAGTCGTTCTCTGCGGCGCGGACTGCACTGTGTATTCAGACTTGTTCCCTTGATCGTTCCAGTTTCACTCCCTTACAGTTTGGAATGTTACACAAGTCTTAAAAAAAATTATAATAATAAAAATTACCCATTGGTCACTGGAGCTCCGACGAGACATGGCATTGATTTCAAGCACCATTCATTATCATCATCAAAGCCAAAATAATAATCATTACATCATAATTATAATTTTAACTTAAATTTTTTAAAAACCTGCATACATATTTACACTAGAAATACACATTTATTCACAGGTTATGGACATTTTGTGATGTTTCAGGTTAATATTCAACATTGTATTTCTGCAGAGTGAATTTTTCAAAGTAGGAACAAACAAGAATCCGAGGTAACGCATGGAGGAAGTGATGCGCGTGTTGTTGATATCGCAAAGTACATCGGAAAAGAAGGAGTGGTGTTGAGCTGAGGGAAGCTCCCTTAACCCGACATTCCCTCGATAAACGGAGCAGTGAGTACAATGTTGAACAGGATACAGCAAAAGTGTTCAGGCCAAAGAGTTTAAGTTTCCTGAATTCTTTTTAAACCGACAAGCTGCATTTTTTTTTTTTTTTTTAATGGAATCTCATTGAATGAAGCAAAGGGAGTAACTTGCCTTTATAACGTGAACGATGAGGAAAACAAAACAACAACAAAAAAACTAGTCTTGTAGATGTTTCAAAATGTTTAGCGTCATTCATTAATAAACATTAAACGGTCATCACTGGCAAATCACTGTGGAAAACATTTCAATATTTACTGTTATGTCCAAAGCCTGTATGGTGTTTTTTTTTAAATTCCTTACCAGGTAGGGGAATCACCAGGGGACACACGATACGATATAATCCTGATGCCTAAGTGTCGGTTCGATTTGTATTGCGATTCTGTTTAATAAATATCACGATTTGATCCGTTTGTGTTTTTGTTTTGTTTTTTGTTACAATTCTAAACAAACTTACTACACGGGATGTGGTGCTGCGTGAATAGTTTGGACTGCGCCGCCTGCAGAACTATAAAGAAACGACAACATTTCGCAACCTATATTAAAAAAATATATATAAATTTAAAAACCTCTTTTTTTTCCATTTGGGAGTCAGGGTGGTGATACATGAATTGCCCCACAGTAGAATTATGATATGTAACTGAATCACATTCCCCCACCCATCTCTATTTCTTACTGTTGCCCTTTTAAAGATTAATTCAAATTAATATAAATAGTTAAAATTTATGAATTCCATTAAAATACACCAAAATAAAAAATACAAACTGCTTGCAATACAATCTTCTGTAAAGTACTTGCAAAATACTCAGTTTTGAATGATTATCACGTCATAACTTTTTTTTTTTTTGTGGAGTTTATGGGTGCTTGGTGCATCATCGCCACTTACTAGACAAGTACATTTCAATGTTTATTAGATACCTTTAAATGTTTTGATGCTTCGAAATCTATAAGAAATATAGCTGCTCAAGACAACTCTTGTAGAAACAAACTTGAGTGCTATAGAATAAAAAATAAAAATAATAATTCACAATGGCAAAAAAATAAAAATTCAAGTGAATTGACAATCTACCTAAGATTCCCCTCGTTAATAATCTCCAAAGCCAGCAGAGCTGGTTTTTATTTGGAGTTATCAAAAAAAATAAATTATACTATCTTCATGATAACGCTGGTTCGAGATAAGGAATAATCTATGAAAATAGCTCACACTCTTATTAACTCAAGGCTAAAAATTGTTTGAAAAGATTCAACTGTTGAACTTTTGAGAAGATAAAAAAGAAAACGCAAGTAATGGAAATCAGCAATGGCGTATGTAGAAATACTAATCAAAAACAGCAAAATCAACAAGTCTTTAACAAGGTCTTTCAGTACAGTATAACAATTACATACTCATTCATTTTCTCTTAGTCCACATTGATGCGCTAGTGGCAAAAAACCATGGGACTTGGCACCACACTGGAGCTTTATCTCTCTCTCTCTCTCTCTCTCTCCATGTAATGATTTCATGATTTGTGCATATTAGAAGATTTCATCTTTGAGACCGAGCTTCCAAAGTGCCAACTTCCAAAGTGTCAGTGTTCCCACGCTCCAGTTTGCTTAATTTTCCTCCATACAAATGAAGGCAAGGCAGCTTCAAGCACTTTATACAAAACTACATCCTGGCACAGAGACCAATTACCCCAAGCAGACTTAAAAAAGAAAAATGTAGAAATAAAATACAGAAACTGAAGAGAAATTCCCACCCATGCGATGTGTCCGCTCGATAATCACTTCATACATCTTGTCTTAAAAAAAAAAAAGACTCGACCCAGGTGTTTTGCCGCAGCGCTGCAGTGGGAAACGACTGACCCCGAAGCAGACCTGCTGGGGCTGCGCGTTATCGGATCTGATGCAAGATACCAGGTGAGTTCCAGAAGAGATAATGTCAACATCTGACACGCACATGTAGTAGACCTTGCATATACTGTACACTCGCGCACATACACAAACGGCCAGGAAAGCACAACCGTTCCCACTGGTGGAGCTGCAGAAATCTGACGAGAACCTGATCAACAGTCCCAAACCAATGTTTCTGTTACTGTGTTCATGCCATGACGCACCAAATTAGCATCATCCAATGTTGACTGATATTCACATTCCACCATGTTTATAGAGATTCCCATTCTTAAAATGCATTGAGGAATCAAGGAGAAATCTAGGAGGCATCTAGAGTGCTTCAGAGGAACAAGAAGCGTGAACAGAATAGATTCTTTTCCCTTAATCAAATACACTGATCAGCAATAACATTAAATCCCAAAAACATTAAGCCCAATATTGTGTCGCTAGAGCAGCTCTGTCCCCTCAGGACACGACTCCACAAGACCTCTCCGGCACTGGGACGTTAAGAGCAGATCCTTTGGGTGCTGAGGATTAAGGGCTCAGTCGGATTGGGATCTGAGGAATTTGGGCGCCGGATCAACAAGTCTTTTCCTGCTAAGCCACCTACATGGCAGGCTGTGATGCACTGCGGGTTCTGGTGCCTTTCTATCACAAGCAGCATTGCCTTTTTAAAAATCAGCAATCAGTGCTACATTAGCTTTTCTGTGGAACCAGACATACTGGCCTTAGGTCCCAACATCATGGTGCCCATGATCGTGTATTTATACCCACTTACAAAAATGAGTACACCCCTCTGATTTTAGCCAACATTTTAGTACATCTTCTCAAAGGACAAGCTATAGAAATTAATCTTGGTCACATGACCTATTCATCATGTTCATGTGTTTGTCAGTGGCCGGGTACGTCTCCAGACCTGAGTCCTATTGAGCACCTATGGGGCGTCCTCAAGCGGAAGCTCCATGTGTCTCACATCCAGCAGCTCCGTGATGTCATTATGGAGGAGTGGAAGAGGATCCCAGAAACAACATGTGCAGCTCTGGAGAATTCCAGGCCGAGGAGGATTAAGGCCGTGCTAGATAACGATGGTGCTCACGCAAAACTTTGGACACTATGAAGACAATTTTGACAGGTTCACTTAGGGTGCACTCATTTTCAACTTAAAAGTAGAAGAAGCAGCTATACTCTTGCAAAATGCAGAATAATGGATGCGGTTTGCATTTCCTGCAAGGACTCTGGTATATTTAATTAAGGAATTTGTGGGTTTTAGAGAACTTGACATTTACAAGCTGGACTAAATAGCTAAAATCTCGGAATAAAAAAAATAAACTGACCCGTTGATTCAATTAATCGATCAACAAAAGATAGGTTAAGTTGCATGATCATAAAAGAGGGCACCATGCATTTCTACAATTAAATAAAATTGCACCCATTTTAAATTCAATTATGTTTTTTTTAAAAAGGAAAATAAATATATGGCATACCGTAGCAGCCTGTCCATAAATAAAATCGGTGCATATAAAACACTGAATTGTTATCATTAATATTAATAATAATAACAACAATCAATTACATGTTTGACAATAAGTTAAGAAAAAACTAGTAAAATTTTTACATTTAGTTCAGAACAATTAAAGTGAGAAAGTAAAGCTTCTGGATTAAGATCAGAATGAAGCTTCGTACTTAGAAATCTCTTACTTTAGAGAAAGAATAATAAGAACTATTACAAATACAAACATTAGTGATATTAACTCAATAAGAACCAAACAGGACAATTAATTATGTGCTGAAATGAATGTGCCCCAATGTATGCACCCATGAGGAGTCGTAGTCAACTTTTGGACAGGTTAAAATGATGGTGCAGTGACTCCAAGGTCCTGAATTTGGGTTAATGTCTGTGTGGAGTCTCACAGAGACAACGTATTACCCGTGTCCAAGCGGGTTTCCTCTGCGTTCTCTGGTTTCATCCAACCTCTGCAAAACATATAAAATCCACTCGTCCTTGAATTCCCCCTTCCTTGTTTTCATTCATTGCATTCTTAGAAAAGAGGAAAGCAAAGAAGGAAGTGAAATGAAAGAAACGAGAAGCAGCCACAGATTAGCATACTACTTAAAAACATTCCCTGAAGCCACAACACTACAAAAATGAGAGCTACATAAAGCAGAAGTTGCCTTGTTGGATGTTCTTTAGCTCGTTTTTGTGCACCGAACAACCGATCAGGACAAGTCTGTGTCCTTCCACACGAGCAGGAATTCCTGCTGCCTGAAACGCTGCCTGACTGAACCACGATGACCTCAACACCAGTCGGTGTTTAACCTTTGAACCTGGACTTCCGTTAAGAAAGAAACTCCATATTCAACTCCTCAGCATTCAAACACGATCACAAATGGCACTCGGTTTAGATGGAAACTGCACAAGCGTTTACTGTCGTAAAACGAACCACCTTGATACTACAATCACACAAAACAGATGTGCTGTGAGAGGACTTTAAAAACAAGCCTCACCTTGTAATGTTGCCCTCCAGAAAAAAAAATAAATGGCTGCTGCAATTACGAACACAGATAGCAGATTGTTGATTTGTAAACCTCCGTCCCGAGAGGCAGACGGTTTAGTGTGTGAGTGCCCGTAATACAGAGGAGGGCTTTAACCAAAAGGATCATATGACTCTAGCATTGGTGCTAAAGTGTGATAAAAGTCTGGCCTGGATGATAATTAACCTTCAGTTGCAGTTTAAAATTTTAAACGCTGCCAAAAAATAATGCACTTTGACAAACAAATCAAAGTTTTTTTTTTTAAGACTTTGTAGTTAATCGTTCTGGGAGCCGTTTGCGACAAAGAGTTCTGAAGAGAAACAGTACTCGCTTCTGGTTAAACAGAAATTAAACCACAACTAATCAGTAAGAAACTAGTTCTCTAACTTACTGTACATGTTACATGCTAGACTTAGCAAAGCAAGTACTAGCTGTACAATACTTACTAACGGCTCCATGAATCTGTGCCTCTATACAGACTTAATGAGCAGGATCAGACAAAAGGGTCTAAGTTTTTTAATCAACATATTTTTTTGTAAATGGGAACCAAGTAGTGATGGGTCATTCATGAACGATTCGTTCTTTTTGAACGAGTCTTTAACATGACTCAGAAGAACGAGTAGTCTCAGAGAGTGAGTCGTTCATTTTCTACTGGGCGCGCATGCGCAAATCATCGCAAAACCTCCGTAGGTTATGTACTGTACAGGAAACATAAAATGAGTGGTTCATCTCATTAGTCTTTTCATCTGTTCTTTTGACTCCCATAGATGCTAATCGCGTAAAAGAACGAACGACTCGGATAGATATGAGAGGTGAGCTGCTCAATCTGTTTATCATAATATGTCCTTAGCCGCATTGTAATATTTTCATTACTGAAACTATTGCCAAAATGTGTGTATGTAGACATGTTGGGGGTCTGTTTATTAAAAATTTAACATTTTAATTACATTAAATTTTTTATAACGAATCGAACAAAATGACTCAAAAAAAGATTTGTTCATTTCGATGAACGAGATTCAAAGAACTCACTATAATGATCCAAACTTCCCATCACTAGGACTAAGCAATTATTTAAGTTGATGTTTAGATTTAATCGCTTTATGTTTATTTACTGTGATGTTTTGTTGCTTCGTTGCTTAACTGCTTGGAAGCGTACAGAGGTGGGCAAAGTACACAAGTCCTCTGTTTATTTGTGTACCAGAGTAAAAGTACTGAAGTACCTAAAACTCTACTTAAGTATCAAATGTACAAGGACTGTATTAGCTCACAGTATCCTTTTTCTTAGTTTAAAAGAATAATCTCTCCCTCACACACTCTCTCTATCTGCTTCCCGCTTGTAAATGTGCGGTTTTCGTCGCCGCCTGCAACCAGCTCTGCTTATGATTTCTCAACAGGTGATGATTACCTGTTAAGAAAGGCAAGGCACGCAATTAAGCATCATAGTCAGCAGGCGGTGAAACTCCCTCGTCAAATTCTATATGTTACGCAGTACCATGCAGAAAAGTAGTTAAGTAAAAGTACAGATATTTGCTGTACTTTAGAGCAGAGTAAAAGTAAAACTTATCCGCTAATAAAATGACTATAAAGTAAAGTACGGATATGTGAAAAACGTACTAAAGTACAGTAATGAAGTAAGTGTACTCAGTTACCTTCCACCTCTGCTAGTGTGGTTGCACTGTAACGTTACGACGGCAGCACATGAGCGAGCAAATCATCTTCTCTGGCACCCTAGATTTGTCCTTGTGGTCACATGATCTAACTCTGGAGGCCACTGTAGGGAAAAACCCAACCTATCTGAAAAGGGGAAGAAAAAAGCAAAACATCTAGTTCAAAGCTACACAGCAGTTTGCCTTTTCTTATTCTGTAAAAAAAAAAAAAAAAAGAAAAAAGACAATAAAAGATCAAATAATCACTTTCACACAGGCTATATCCAGTTTGTTTTAGTTAGAAGTCATGTTGTTGTAGCTAGAGTTCCGGCTAAACACAATGTAATTCCTTTTGATCCACTGTATGATCAGAGGACACTAATAATATGCCAACTCTGTCTCTTTCTCTCCTTCATGATGTACGTGTTGGATGTGTACTCCTGCTGCACAGCACGATGCCAGTTCCAAATCCTCCTGCTGCGGTTCCTTTTACCTGATTCATCCTCACACTCTACTCCGGCACTTGTGACACATCATCATATGCCACCGTGGACGATACCACACGGATACGCTAAAGTTTATTTACGCCCAAGTCCTACCCTTGCACGAGTGATGATCTCGACTGGAAACTCCAGGTAAATTTGCACCTAAAGAAAAGGCTGCTGTGATCATAATGCTCATACTGATCATGCTTTCAACACACTCACTCGTGTTTCATTACATAACATACAATAATGATTCTTCATCTCACTTTCTGGTGTCATCAGAAGGAAGGAGATTTCTTTTGTTACTCTAGGCGCCTCTGACATGCTTATTAGGATTAGTATGCACTCTGTGAAAACCTCTAATAAATGTATCTGACTTGGACAACCATTTCTGCGTAGTTCATTAATTACAAGCGATGTGTTGCGGTGCAAATGCTTTCAAGCTAATCTGAATGCCTGCCTTTTCACCATTGCTGTACATAAATATTCTCGTTTCATTTTATCAATAAACCAAATGTGTTGTTGGTTTTTTTTTATTATTATTAATAGGATTAATCATTTGACTGTAACTCCACAGTCTGAAATATCAAATATGGTAACCTTATGGCGCAGTGAAAATTTGCATTTAATTTTCCTGTTAAACAATAAAAGTAAAGAACCAAAGAATGTCATGCAAGGACATACAGCAAAACTGTAGTTTCCAGAGTTTTTTTTTTTTTTTTAGAAATGAGCGGGCAGAAAGGAGGAGTGCCAAAATATATCTCTTATTTTGGGTTACGTTTCATGACACAGACAGCAGGACTCAACCTCTCGGAGATAAATAAAATTCAGATCACTCTTTAACTTTAACGAGTTGAATATTACCCCTTTAATATTTAGCACAAGTCCGAGATTAAGTTTGCAATGAAATTTTGACCAAAAAAAAGCTGACATCTTAATCTAACCCTTATACTCTGACACCAAGAAAATTACTGAACATTGTTTAAAACATACTGAACATTGTTCATCATATCATCTTTATATTTATGGTTTATTTTATACTAGAATTTTTTTTTCTAATTCTGTGAAATCTGCCTAAAAACAATCATTTTGTTCAGGTACTGTGCTCCAGACACTCCCTATGATAATTTATACAGAACTTCTATTTAGGATCTCAGAGAACCCAGTTATAAAATATAAATTAACATAAAATATTGTGCGTTTTTAATGTATTCCGTCTGGTGGTGATGGTCTAGCTGACTCGTTCACACTATTTGTAGTGTACTACAAATATTACTGAAATCTTTAATATAGACTCATGTCGGAAAAAAAATATATTTTTTCAAAAGTGGTTCATTTTGAATTCAATGCTTTTTTTTTTTTTTTAACAAATTGAACACTGGAGTCTCCGGGCCTTCGAACAACAAGCCAGTAAAGAACACATCTTTCATCAACATGTTAGTCTTTTCCTATTTAAGCAGATAGTGCTAAACCACAATGACCTGTGACTTCACATCGGGGGTAACTGTTGCTACACGAACCTTCTTGCAACCTCCAGGCACTCACACACAATCATTGGGAAGTGAGAAACCAATCAGCCTGCACCACGTCATTGGACTGTGGGAGGAAAACCTGAACACATGGAAGAAACTCACCAAGCATGTGAAGAAAATGCAAACTTTATGCACCCTGACTGGAGGCTAGAGCGTCAACCCTCATCCCTGGTGGTGTGAAGAAACAGCACTAAACACTAAGCTGATGCGCTGCCTTGTTAGTGTTTTTTCACATTAACTTCAAATATAATTAGATTAGTTGCTGGTTTATACCAAAACTTCTGTTAACATCATCACGATCATACATCTTCTGGTGTAACAACACAACCACACTGTAGAGCCGCAATGCATTCTGGGAATTTAAATCTGAAGTCATACCATTGATGAATTTTTTTTATCAAATTGAAAAAGAAATAACGTTTATTTTTAACGTTAAAAACGGGAGTTTGCTGGGAAATCTCACGCTTATCAAATACAAATTATAAATGTGAATTAATATTTCCTTTTAAACTCCTCTGTAGTAGGTACCTAGCAACGCGACAATGTGACGTAACAGGACTACAAAGCTGCTAGCAACAAATTAGCATGAAAAAACACGTCCAAACTGGTAATCCTAGTTAAAGGGGATTTATTTTTTAAAGGGATGACATTAGCGTTTCAGAAAGAAAGAGAGAACTTGCCCCTCTGTGCCAGCCCTGTTGCCACGCCCATGTGCAGAAGCTGCAACTACTGATAAACTAGTAGCGTCGTGTAAAATGTGGCTCATGTGATAAAAAAGAAAAAAACACCCGGTTTTGTTTGGCACTCTGTGTACGTACGTGTGTATGTGTGTGCGCGTGCGTGTGTGCGCGCGGGTCCTTGGCAGGCTTGTTGTGGTCTGCATTGCTAGCTGACGCTAAGGCACCGCTTTATGACACTTAAACAAACTCCCTTCGCGCACGCGCGCACACACAAACACATACAAGGTTGACACGTTTGACACACACACACACACACTGGATACACTCTCCATTTCTGCCTACCTGTTATTTTAACCCTGCAGCTAAGCTAACAATGCTAAAAACACTGCATTGAGCGCCGGCTGTCAGGCTTAGCCCAGTGTCTAAACACACATATACACGCTAGCACACACTCAGTAGTGTGTACCTATGCATGTGTGTGTGTGTGTGAAGACCCTGCACCGTGTTCAGTTCGAGTGCAGTAGTGTAGCGGGTTTAGACTCGCAGCCCGTGTATTTTTGTTGTGGTTCACATGAGGGCGGAACCCCGTCAAACAGGCCGACGCGGCCTTACATATACACACACACAGCCAGCTCGCTCACACTCACCTCAATTATGTCCTTTTCAATTACAATTCACTCTGTCCACTGCTTTCGACTGTATATTCGAAAGACAAACCAAATCCACAGCTTGCTCTGAGGGACGAATCTCTCTCTCTAACAAGCCATCGCTTAACTAACTCTCTTTTGACTGCTGCGGAGTCGGGACGTGATGTCATTACGTCAAAACGTCCTCTACGGAGGTGCCGACGTAACGACGTACGCGCGCGGACTTACGTTGTAAACAAACGAGCGTGGCGGCGTCTCTGATTGAGGTGGGGCGGGTAAGGGGGGAATGGAAAATACCAGAAAAAAGGGAAGGAGGGAGAGAGGGTGAGAGAGAGGGAGGGAAGGAGGGTGAGAGGGAGGGAGGGAGGGAGGGAAGGAGGGTGAGAGGGATTGCAGCTGGAGTGTGAATGGGCAGAAGATGGCTAAAGGAGGTCATGGTTCAAGAGATGGAATGGAAGGAATGGAAGAGGAAAAGAAAAAAATTGGGAAATAGCACAAGCAATAATGTTCACAATTTCACTGATTGGTGATATCTATGCAGAGGATTGGTCTTTTGTAAAAAATAAATAAAAAAAAAAATAATAATAATAATAATAATAATAATAATAATTTAATAATTATTGTTATAATTATAATGTAATAATTATATAAATATAATAAAATATTATAACAAATATAATATAATTAATATAATAATAATAATAATAATAATAATTATTATTATTATTATTATTATTATTGTAATGATAAAATGACACCTTACACATAAGGGGAGGGCAATCTGGAAAGATTAGAGGAGAAAGAGTTAAATCTAGGAGAAAGATTAGACTACAGTAAAAAAATGGGTCCCATGTATGAACCCTACCACTACCAAGTTGCCCATGTGGGGCCCTTGAGCAAGGTCCTTAACCCTCAACTTCTCAGATTTATACTGAGATAAAAATATAAGTCGCTCTGGATAAAGGCGTCTGCCAAATGCTGTAAATGTAAATGAGTTATCTCAGGAATCATGCCAGCTGTGTGTCAGTTGATGAAACAACATAGATAGATAGATTCTCCATTTTTATTTTATTAATATATATATATATTTCTTTTGAAAATTCTTTAGTTAAATTATATTAAATTACATAAATTGTAGTCTTTAGTTAAATTGTATTGTCTAGTGCATTTTTTTCATTGTAGTGAAATCTTTCTATTCCATTGTATCTTTCCATTTTAGGTCACAGACAGTGGTATAAGCATTTCACTGCATATCATGCTGTGTATAATTGTGTACATGACAAATAAAATGAAAATTTGTTGGAAACAACTTTATTCTTACCTAACAGTAAAGATCCTCAGCAATGAATTGCAGTTTAGCATCTACCAGAAGTGCAAATAGTAGTGTACTGTATATACAGTACTCTGTAAAAGTCATAGGCACCATATTATTTGTAGTCTAAATGTTGTTATACAGACCGGCCTGAAAAATGAATACACACTTTACGTAATAGTTGTTATCTACAGTATGTCCTTTTTTAAAACTTGAATTGAATTATTGCAGCAATGTGCAGTATTACGTTTCCTCTAAAGATGTCAGTAGTCGCTCCATTGTTGATGCTATCATGTGAAAATATGAAGGTGCAGGTTAAATAAGTAGATTTATAAATTAAATGGAAGCTAAACTAAAAGAAATAAAATGTCTGAAGTCAGCCAGAAATTGTTTTAGAGTTGATAGTAAATGTGTCATGATAATGTTTGCAAAGGTAAAATTACAACCTAAAGTGTTCATGGGTTATATGAGCTATGAGGTTATATACTGTATATATACCAGGGGTGCTGTTAAGGGGGTAAGTAAGGATGATTCCATGGGCCCCTGAGTTTCCAGGTGGCCCATAAAATTGCTATGCAAATTGAGCCGGACTGTTTTCATCAAGGTTGGGGTCCCAATATGTAGCAGTGCCCCGGCCCACCACTGAGGTGTTTTAAGTGCTGAAAATATGGACACGTAGCAGCAGTGTGTGTGTGTGTGTGTGTGCAGAGACAAACAAAGGTGTGGCAGGTGTGCCGTGGAACATGAATATGGAAAGGTTGAGGTAGGAGTTAAACTAAAATTTTGCAACCGTGGAGGAGAACATAGTACTGCATATGGAGGAAATGAAATCAGCAAGACAGCATCAGAGGTTCAGAGAATTTAAACTGCACAAGGATTAACATATGCTGAAGCCAGAAAGAACGAGGCTTATGAAAGCATGGATATTGGGAGTAAGAGAGTGCTGTAAGAGAGGACACAAATGAGGAAGACACATTATCATGAGTAAAAAAATGAGTTTGATCTTTTAATGGTGGATGTAATTAACTACTCAGCACAAATTACGATTATTGGAAATGCAGCTAAGAAATACCTCGGAATCAGGGGACTGAATTGGGAGTTGGTGAATGAAATGCTAAATGGAGGACCTACTAGCTCATAAAGTGGTGGGTTTAGACCAGGACACGCCTCAAATAATGTGTAATAGAGACATGGTTAAAACCACAATGGGATTTTATTTTACAAGCATACACTACAGTTGGGACTGACATGAAGAAAGACACAATTATATTGTGATTAATAGTGGGAAAGAACATGAATCAGTAGTAATAAGAATATGGACAAAAATGTTTCTTTGCAAGGATTAATTTGTCCATACTGAAACAGTAGTATATTGGATGCAGCAGGGGAAAATCTAGTAGTAAAAGGGTAAAATAATATGGTGTGGTGACTTCAATGTACAGTACATAGCACTCTATGAAGAAGCAGAGTCACAGATACTAATGGATTAGCTGTCAAGGACTTCATTGCTGATAAGGGTTTACTCTGTATAAATAATGGTAATTGAACTCGATACAATAGAACGCAAAACACAGTGAGTGCAATTGATTATGCATTGGTTTCTAAAGAAATTGTCTCTTTCTGCACTTAGGATGTGTTGAATGAGTCTCTGCTTATCCTACAAGGTGGTATGAAACAGTTTCAAGTGGAAGAACATCACTGGAAGACGACGTGAGATCAGGAAGACCTTCAACGATCTCAACCCCTGAAAATGTCGAAACAATTCGGCATCTTGTGTATCGCTGGAGAACAAACCACAACATTGCTGACATTGTTAGTGTGTCATATGAAACAGTCCAGGCAATCCTCATTTAAATTTGATTTGAACATCCGCCATGTTCTGCCAAGTTCATCCTAAAGGGGCAGAGGGGAAAACGCGCTGAAGTCTGCCAAGAACTCTGGCAGCGTGTGATGGGTGACCCGTCCTTTATTCCCGAGGATCATTACTGGTGCCTTAGCAGTCTTTTTGACATAGAAAAAGCATGTGACATGATATGAAAACAAGGACTTTTTATTAAAATGAACATGCTAGGTGTCAAGTGCAAAATGGACAACTGGGTGTTGATTTTAGAGGTTAAAGTCAGTGCAGGACATTCAAAGAAATACAGTATACAGATGATATGGTACACCACAGGGTGGTGTCTTCAGCCCTTTACACATTTATATAATGATAAATTACATATTTGAGTCAGTTGGAAAAAAAATAGGAAAGTGACTGTTTGCAGATAATGTAGTGCTTCGGATTAGGGTAAGAAGGAATATCAAGTATATAATGAATAAAATGCAGTGCGCAATAGACAAACATAATACACATTAAATTGAGATTGAGCTGTTATTTCACATTATGGTCACTAGAGGGGGTCACAATACTGTTGCATGTTTTCCAGAGAGAGCAGTGCCCTAAAAAAACTTAAACAATAAAGTGTTGAGTGACCCCCAAGACCCGTTGTACCCCCAAGAACCAGTGCAGTATTTTTTTAACCCACAGCACAAGTTAAAGCGCTAGGTTGTTGGTCTGGGGCTTTGAGGATCGGGGTTTGAGCCCAGCTGTCGGTGGGTTGCCACACCCCATATTACCCAGCCACTGCATGCAGGGCCGAGCCCAAGCTCGGATAAATTGGGAGGGCTGCGTCAGGAAGGACATCTGGTGTAAAACCTGCAAGCTGTGTAAGGTTTAGATGGTCCCTGTGGCGACCCCCTGACGGGAGCAGCCGAAAGAAAGATATGAGTATATTCAGTTGAACTATTAGCATTGGAATGGGTGGGGAAAAGACTATCAACACAGTGTGTTAATTGCATCTGACAGCTTGTCAGCACTTACCAGCATGGGGTCAGGACATCTAGACTGGGCATACTGTTTAAAATATGATATACAGTGTTGAATGTGCACAATAAGGGTGTGAATGTTTCTTTTCTTTGAGTTCCAGCTCTTGTAGGAGTTGAGGGAAATGAGGAAGTGGATAGGTTAGCTAAACAACCATAAAAGACGCAGTTCAGTTTAGAAATTCCAATAAGTAGGTCTGAATTCAAGAAACTCATTAAGCACAAAATCTGGCAAGAATGTTGGGACACAGGTGACACAGGTAGACACATGTACAGCATTCAAAAAACATATAGGTATCAGTAAAATATGGGACAGGAACCAGAGAGAGGAAGTGATCTTAACCTCTAGTGAGGTTAATCAAACTGAGCATTTGACTGAAAAGACTTTGACATGGTCCTCCATCCATCAATCTAGAAACCTCTGCAATCCAACCAGGAACAGTGGAGGCCAGTGGTGACCATTGTATTAATTCCCATTCTTACAACCATGGTAGGACCTCCGGTCAACACTCACATGGTATAAGCAATTTGCAAACGCCAATTAGCCTAATCTGCTTGTCTTTGATCTGTGAGAGGAAACCCACCAAGCACGGGGAGAACATGCAAACTCTATGAAAACAGACCCGAGGCGGGAACCGAACCTGGAAGTGTAAGGCGACAGTGCTAACCACTACACCACCACTAGTTAGGAAAAAAAAATAAACTTTTAGAATATAAGCACAACTTTTGAGGATCAGACAGCTAACCTCCCTGAGTAGTACTACAATGTGTGTGTGTGTGTGTGTGTGTGTGTGTGTGTGTGATTGTTTAAGTGCTGTAAAGAAGCCAACGGTGTGACTGGAACTGAGTAAATATTAGTTTTTCCTGATAACAGGAAACAAAGCACTGTGAATAGCTAGCTTGATAGAAACATAATAAGGCACTTGATTGTGAGAGCCGAGACTATAGACAGCTTTATAGTGTACTAGGTCCAATAGCCTATAAAGTGCCACTGCTTTGTGTGCTGTAGTAAGGTATGTGAACAACGAGGGACTGACAGTAAAATTGGGTCAAAAGTCATCAGTTGATTTGGAATATCTGACTTGTGATTGAGTAAAAGTTTACGTCCTAAATCTTAAGGCAAATGAACAGATACATGTAAATATGGCAGTAACATTTTCTCTCACTTGTAGCTTGCCATTTTATCAGGTACTCTACCTGTTTACCATATAAGTGCATTTTGTAATGTAAGTAACCATCTAGCTTGAAAAGAGACCAACACAGAACAGATATTATCCAGTTGGTGAACATTTCAAGACGTTTCTCACTTGGGTTTGAAACTGAACATACAAAAAGACTCTCACTCACTCACTCATTCTGTACAGAGTCACGGGAGGCTATCCCAGGCCTGATATACCCTGGATAGGGTGCCAATCAATCACAGGGCATACAAGCACACACGGTACGGGCGGTTTGGAGTACCTGTAGGAAACACACCATGCACAGGGAGAACATGCAACAGACTCGAAGTGGGAATTGAACCCTAGATCGTGGAGGTGTGAGGCCTCAATGCTAACCACTATGCCACAAAAGAGATCGGCTACAGTCAAAAATCATGTAACGAACCAACCATGTGGTGTAATGCAGCATGGGTTTAAGCAAAGTTACTACTCAAAAGTTTATTATATTTCATCAATTCAATTAAATTCAGTTAAATTTTGTTTGTACAGCATTTTTTTGTGTAAAAAAAAAAAAATTCCCTGATGACAGTGGCAAGGACAAACTCCCTGAGATGACAATAGGAAGAAACCTTAAGGGGAACCAGACTCGACACGGGGATACCAGCTAGCAGGGATTGTTTTGCAGTCATACTGTGTGTTAGGAGGCTGGAAGTTCAGTGTAACAGGAGATGTGTTAAGATAATATGGAGTCCATGTTTGTTATTGAAGGCTCGGGTACAAACCTGTAGGAAATTCCAGTCCTGTACTATTGAGCGTCTGCGGTATGGAATTACTGAATTATTGAATTAACAGTACATCCCAAAGTGTTTTATTCCTCTTACACCAGTGATCATTAAAAAAAACTAAACATGAATGAATGACACTGTACCTCACACTTTTAATCATTTAGAGTGGGATTTAAACTAAACTTTTTGTAATTTCTTTACTAACCTTCTCTCTATAAAAAGTTGTCTATGGTGCCCTTCCGGGGGGTGGGGGGATGTTCCATGGCCACGACTTACTAATCTGTAGGAATAAGATACTATGCTGTGGCCATGACTTACTAAAGCCATGGGAAAAGACTTGTATAATGCGTGGCCACAAGATACAATTTCGTGGCTACAACTTAATAACCTCCTAGCATTTAGCCTCTTGTAAACTACAGACAAATTTTAACTGGTTTCATTTATAACTGTTACTTTAGATGGCTGATTATATTTATTTACTCACTGACACAACGCATTACTCCAAAACAACAATCATTCTGGCACATCTGGGGCATGAATGATCTCATTACCACACATTTTTAAGTCATGGTCACAACATACAGTACCATCTTGTTCCCATGCCTTAGTAAGTCATGGCCACAACATAGTATTTCGTCTCACACCTTAGTAAGTCATGGCCATGACATAGTATTTCCTCCCAACACGTTAGTAAGTCGTGGCGTATCCTGTCCCAGCACGTTATGTCAAGGTCATGGCCACAACATAGTATTTCATTCTCATGCCTTAGTAAGTCGTGGCCACAACATGGTATCTTGTTCTCACAGTTTAGTAAGTCATGGCCATGACATAGTATCTCACTCCTACGCCTTAGTAAGTCATGGCCATGACATAGTATCTCATTCCCACACCTTAGTAGGTCATGGCCACAACATAGTATCTTATTCCCACACCTTAGTAGGTCATGGCCACAACATAGTATCTTATTCCTATGGA
>JAQQZT010000017.1:8252105-8263041 GCA_030068275.1 Clarias platycephalus
CCACAACATAGTATCTTATTCCCACACCTTAGTAGGTCATGGCCACAACATAGTATCTTATTCCTATGGATTAGTAAGTCATGACCATGACATAGTATCTCATTCTCACACCTTAGTAAGTCATGGCCACAACATAGTATCTCATTCCAACGGATTAGTAAATCGTGACCATGACATAGTATCTTATTCCCACACCTTAGTAGGTCATGGCCATGAAATAGTATCTTATTCCACTGCATCGTATCTCCCACACCTTAGTAAACACCTCGTTCTCATTCTAGTTTGTAGAATTCTAGTTTCTAGAACCTCATTCTAGTTTGTTGTGGCCACAACATAGTATCTCATTCTCATGCCTTAGCAAGTCGTGACCACAGAATATTTTCCCCCAAAATATGTCTTAATGTCACATGTCTTAATCCTCAATGTGTAGAGTTCACCATATCCTCCATGTGACTCAGTTGTTACTATAGAAACCATGGCTTCGATTCATAATGAATATCCAAACCTGTGATTTCTACTGAAGTAGTGTCAGAGCCGCTGTTAGAAGAGAAGTTAATTAACCCTTTCTGACCAATCAGAACGGGGAATTCAACAGCGCCGCGTATGAATAAACAAGAATTTGCTCATCGTTTCGTGCCCATAAATTCTCCGTCCCGCCTAGGAGGAGACGGGTGTTCATTGGGCCGTGTTTGTGATTGACAGGTGCGGGAGCCAATCGTCATCCAGGGAGGCGTCAGTGGAATTTCAAACCTAAGGAAAACGGAAAGTAGGGAGGGAAAAAAAAAAAACTTTCCGAGGTGTACCGGTAACAATGTGTCAGTCAGTGTGTCGCCTCGGTCCGTGAGAGGCGGCTGCAGGCTGGGACGTGGGTGAGACTCTCCACTGCGCTCTGTCTTAGGATTTAAGTGTAATTCCGACATGTTTGGTGCGGAGTTAGTTTTTTTGTTTTAACGCGAATACTAAGTTACCCAGGAGGAAGGCTGTTTATGAAGATTTATTTGGCTAGCCACTAAACAAACAAACAAACAAACAAACAAACAAACAAACAGAGACCTGCCTGTTTTGCTTTAAACACACGAGAGAGAGAGAGAGATGGCGGGTGTGACACTTCAGGTAAGGTTTTGTGTGTGTGTGTGTGTGTGTGTGTGAGTGAGAGAAACATAAATGTTAACTTCTTAGCATGTAAGGTTAACTATTACCAGGTTAGCTGGCTAGGCAGGGCTAGCTCACCTGGCCTGGGGTGGTGCCATCAAACACACTGGAAGTCATTAGAATGTAAGAAAAATGAATGTTTACATGATTTAAAATCATCTAAAACAGTATAATAATAACAATAATTAATATTATCATGGGGTATGTAATTTTTTTTAAGTAAAAATACTCTTCAGTGTAGAACTAATTTTTAAAATATTTTTTTTTAAAATGCAAAACCAAACCACCCATACCTGTGATATAATTGAGTGCAATTTGAGCTGTTTGCTTTCTCTGATTTTAATTGTGTAATGTTTGTAATGAGTTATCTCTTGAAGCTATCCAGGTGAGCAGGTTTTGTAATATCACTTGTGTTGCAGATGTTTTTTTCCTTTGTCCCAGGACTTACAGGACAAACCTGGAACGAATGTATTAGGCTGTTTTATTATATAGATATAAAATAAGCAAATACAGGATGGGATGAACGCAAAGTCCTTCTCGGAAAATCGTATCTTAACAACTATGCCGGATAGAAACGTGAAGGTTGTAGTTTAATAGGTATCTTTAAATTAAATTATAGGCTATAGGCAGTATTATATAGTAATACTGTATATTTCAGCTCATTTTATATATATATATATATATGTATATGTATATTTATATGTATATGTATGTATGTGTATATAAATAAAAGCTCTCTCTGGAATACCGTAACCATGTCGAACCATTTTTTCTTTAAAAAAAAAAAGAAGCTGTCCAGATCTGTCTTTCTACATTTGTCCTTCCAGGACTGGGGTATTTATGTGCTACTAGTAATCAGTACAGGGATATGAGTTTCACGTTAAGCAGGTTGAACCAGCTCTGGCTTCCTCTTGTGCAGATTGTTTTTACTTCCTAAGACTTGTCACTGACTTTATGCTCTATCTAACCTTTATTTTCAAAGGTTAAAAACAAATGTTTAAAAACATTAAAGCAATGGTTTGCCAATTAAGAACAGTATTTTAGGCTGTATTCAGTCTTCCTACTGCCGTTTTCTGTGATTGTAGGAGAAATGGTTAAAATGTTAAATCATGATTTGTTTTTCAGGACATACACCTTGTCGACGGACACCGTGATATGTGGTATACCTTAAATACTAGAGTTGCGCGATTAAATTGATTATTTTAGTCTTTCACTGATCGATTCAATTTATTTAATTATGTAGGTAAACTTTCAAATGGTAGACATACATTGTGATTCAGTTGTTTGCAGAAAATAAAATGCAAGAGAATCACTTCTGTGGAAAAGGAGCTAAAAAAGATTGCCACCTTCTAGTCCTGAATAAATAAATAAAAATCACAATCATAATATGCCCCAGTGCAATTATCTAATCTCAAAAGGCTGCAATTTATTACAGATAATTTTGTCAAGTTTATCAATAATTTAAGTGTTTGTTACTTTCCATATTTTATATTTTACACTCATTTTTAAAATTGGGACAGATCCTTTCCCTCCCACACATTATACACACAAAGCTCCACAAAGACAAAGTAAAAACAGGTGATTTTTAGTGTTTTATTGGAGAAAAAAAACAAAACAGAACAAATATCGCAAATATAAGTCTTCAGACCCCTCAATTAGTACTTGTCTGCTTGTGAGTGATGCTACAAGCTTGGTACACTTTTCTTTTATAAGTTTCCTCCATTCTTCCTGGCAGAATCGTTCAAGCTCAACCATTTCATTGGTCCACAGGCATTTTCAGGTCTCTCCAGAGATGCTCTATTGGGTTCAGGTCTGGAGTCTGGCTTGGTCACTCCAGGACTTTCACAGAGTGGTTTTGAAGCCACTTCTGCGTTTTCTTGGGTTATGTTTCAGGTTGTTGTCGGCTTGAAAGGTAAAAACAGTTATCCAAGTCTGAGATCCTGAGCACTCTGGACTATAAATCTCATTTATAGTGACAATTGGAATCTTGGTTACCTCTCTGACCAAGGCCCCTCATCCCTGATTACTGTAGTTTGGCTGTGTGGCCAAATCTCTTCCATTTGAAAATGACGTAGGCTCCTGTGCTCTCGGGTGCTTTCATTTTCATTTACATTTTCATTTACATTTAAGCTTTTGGCAGGCGCTCTTATTTGTAGTGACTTAGAAAAGTGCTTTGAACTTCAAGGCAGGCAGGGGTAGCTCAATGGTTAAGACACTGGTATCAGATCAAGTTGCCACTGTTGGGCCCTCGACCCTCAACTGCTCAGATGTATAATGAGATAAAAATGTACGTCATTCTGGATAAGGGCGTCTGCCAAATGTAACTACTTTAGAAAGTTTCTTGTATCCTTCCTCAATCTGTCTTGACACAATCCTGTCTCGCTGGTTTACAGATAATTCTCTTGACCTCATGGTTTTGTTTTCTTTCTGTCATACACCATTTTCAGTGTACAATTACAATTATGTTCAATTAACTTAATTAGGCACAGGGTGACTACAGTTAACTTGTAGAAGCTTCTCAAGAATTGATTGATGGAGAAGGATGCACCAGAGCTCAATTGCAAGTGTCATAACAAAGGGTTTTATGTCAAACCGTATTTTTTGTTATTAAATAAAACCGTCACCTGTTTTTACTTGACTGTGTGTAGAATGATGTGGGAAAATCTGAATCCGTTTTAAGATGAGTGTCAAACAAAATGTGGAAAGGGCCTGAAAACTTTCCATCAGCACTGAGAATAACTGTAACTACAACAAGCACTAATTGAAGGGACAGGAATCACTCTTCCCCATGCTCACGCTGTGAACGTTTTCAGTAAAGGAGCAGCAGCAGAAAAAACAAGTAATGACTGAAGTTTTTTCACAAAATCAACAGTCATGGCTAATGTCGTTCCTACTACATTAAAGGAAAAGTGTTGCAATGGTTGAGGGGGAAAAAAATCTTATGGAGGTTATAGATTGCATGAGAAGGAAAAAGTGTCTCCCTTTTCCAAAGACTGAATGTCAATGCCTTAGGGCTAGTTTCAGGTCATTTGTATGGTTTTTGAGATGTGGTTAGACTGGAGTTTGCTGAAACTTCACAACCATGGTTAATGATTTTTTTTATTTTTTTTTGCTTAGTAGTTAGTTGGTTCCTGTTGTCAATTTATCTGGTTCCTGTCCACCTTCTCTTTTAAAGCTTATATCATGTTATTTGAGAAACCTCAAGTCCTCTTACTTTAAGACTTTGCTGAGTTGAAAAAAATAAGAAATACAATACAAAATCCTTTTAAAAAATGCTAAATGTCATTGAAGAAATTCTCTTCCCTAATTTGCTCTGTTCAGTTCCCGCCCACTCTCTTCTATCATGCTACTTCTACCAACCAGGGAGGGTGAGAACTAACAGCTGCTTCCTCTGATACACAACTTTGCATCTTTTCAAAGTGCTATCTGCCCCGTTCATGTGTGATTGACAGGGGAGAGAGAGAGTGGCGCCATCACTCCCACCCTAAGATCATGGGTGGAACATTTTTCTCTAGGGCAAAGATGGCTTTATGGATTTAAATTTGTTATACCCTGGAGCTAGGGTAGATTCTTTTCTATTGTGCACCTCAGGAAAGCTTTTTTGATTAAATCCAAACTATAACCATGGTATATTAAATCTTCTTTTTTACACATAATGGGTATACATATCAGTTGTACTTTTGTAACATAATAATGTGATGATTAAGTTACTATAGATGATGAACAATTCGCCTGGTTAACCATGGCAGTGTAATCAGTCAGCGATTTTGCCATCTGATACATTTCTGTAGGGTCGCTGCTTGCGGGGTTTGCCTGATGGAGACCTGCTCGACCCGGTGTTCCAGCAGCGGCTAGAAGACGCCCGTGCTCTGCTCAGGCAAGAGATCCAGCGAGAGCTGAAGATCAAAGAGGCCGCGGAGCGACTGCGGCGTGCTGTCACCAACAAGAAGAATGTCGCTGATGTAGAGGGGCAATTACGCGCCTCCACTCGCAAACTGGAGAAACTTCACTGGGAGCTTCAGGAGCTGAATGCAAGGGCAATGGCTACAGAGAGAGAAACCACCACAGGTGAGGCGTTGGGTATATAATGCTATAAATAGTATAATTAGCTCAATCATAGACTTTCTATTTTGCTAATTTATCTCTTTTGAAGAAAACTGGATAAATATTGGACATGGTGTGTGATATGAGAGTATATCATGATCAGGTTCACCTTCTTGAACCTTCATACCTTTCAGAGGGAAGCAATTATTATTTGAGCTTCTACTTATTTCTACTAATTTCGTCCTTGTAGTTGTGATTTAAATGAGTTTTAAAACCGCTTTCCCGTGGAATAACAAAAGCAATACTCCTTTATTGCTTTCATACTTCAGGGTTTTATGAACCTAATCGGATTGTTATTTTTGCTTAGGGCTCAGTCTCTGCTCATTTTAAGACTTATTTAAAATAGATTGTCTTATCTTTTTTTTTTTTATCTTTTTTTTTTTTTCCCCCTCCCATTCTAGACACTGCCATTTCTCCAGACCCATGCCACTGGGAGGACGTCACGTCTCCGCTGGGCAGTCGCATCCGCATCCTGAGGAAGCAGCTCAACATGGAGCTTAAGGTGAAGCAAGGAGCCGAGAACATCATCCAGATGTACGCCAGCAGTTCAGTCAAGGTGAGGAGCTCCTGCAGCACCTTGTCCAATTAGCACTTAGCACACAAATCAGTGCCCTGACAGAAAGCACATGTCCATTCTCATCTTTCAGGCTATTACTCATGTTATTGTTTTCCCATTTGATCAACAGGCGTTTCTGCTGCCTTTATTTTGTGTGACCTTGACTTGACTTTTATGCATGTTTCAGTCGGCCTGAAAGTTTCTTCCTGCTGTAAGCTCGTATTCGAAATGGGAAAAGTCTGTTACCAGAAACGTGAAAATGCAAAACGTTTTGAAATGTGTATCAAAGAAAATCTGAATCAAAGAAATGCCTTGAATGTGGGGAAAGGGGCAAATCTTTATAAACACTTGCATGTGGTAGAAATATAAAGAGTGATTTAAAGAGATTTTTCAGTCTTTGACAGCCCCATTGAGAGTTTCTCAGTTGCCATGGTAACAGAATGTCCAAAACTTTATTCTATTCACTTTGAATGTGATGGTAAACTGTAGCAGCTTTTTGTGCTGTACAATATTTTGTAGTTCATAAGTGAAGGCCAGCTTTATTTTTTACCTAAAATTTTTTACACAGTACTTGTAATTACCCTTACTAAGGATTATTAAATTATTTTTTTTAATTCCGTTTTACTAACGTTTTTTTGAAATGCACTTAAAAATTGGTAAATCATAACTGTCTGGACCAGTATTAAAAGTTTTTGGCCTCATGCGCAAAAACCTCCTCCTTCCGTTTTTAATTAGTATAACTCTCCTCCTCCCCTATTTTCCTAAAGGTTTTCAACACACCCCTCCTGTACCGTCTTTCGGACAGGTGGACTTATGACCTTTAGTAGAAAAGACCTTGTGCTTTCTCAGTCCGCACATTCCTAATTCCCTTTCTCCTGCTGTTGCTACTGCTGCCTTCGTAGTAGTAAATGTCCTGGCAGATTCTGATTTATGCTTCTACTACCATACCGAGGCATGCAGTACTGAGTTCAGACCCCCTCCCCCCCCCCCCCCCCCTCTCTCTCTTTCTCACACACACACGCACTTACCTTTAACACGTACCTCCTGTCCTGGGCCTGGCGACAGCATCGGGCCATGTGACTCTGAACCAACCAATGCTGTAGCTCTTTTGTGCGGGCTAGCCGAGCTGAAGAGAACAGCACCAGCACACAGCTTTATACCTCTAGTGAAGAGAGAGAGAGAGAGACCGAGAGCTCTATAGAACAGGCAGTTTGAATGAATCCGAAGGAGCAAGGGAGTGCAAGAAAGAATGATTGAGAGAGAGACAGGATGCGAGGACACTAAACAATAAGAAGAAGGTGGAGAATGGCTTTTCAGCCAGTGATGTCGGATAAGATGAGAACTCTGCACCTTGGCTCCAGGCACAAGCAGTCCAGCAGCGTGACCGGGTACGACTAGGGGTGAGAGGAGGACATCAGCAGCAGGAGAAAAACCTCTGATGGGGAGAGCGAAGGAAAAGGGAGATGCCATTAAGCAGTCTAAAAGTCCACCAAAGATGACTGATGAGCTGTTAAACTGCCTAGAAAAGGGGAGAGCGCTATGGACGGTAGTGTTCCTTTGGATTTTCTGTGCAGTGTTTTTATGCCTGTTGGTTTGGACTTGCTTTTTTAATGTTCTGCATGTTTTTAAAAAAAAATATCCAGGGACAGTAAAATGTAAACAAAAAAAAATCTAAAACAAACCAAAACATTTCATTCATGGCTTTATTCTGACCTCCAGACAGCTGTTTTATCTCTGGCTTGAAATACAATTGCAATCTTTCATTCCATTCAGTCTAGAAATGCATGTGAGATTGCTGAAATGGCACTGAAGGATACGCATCTCATATTTCATATTGGAGCTTTATTTGCACAAGGTTTTGAATTTCAGGAAAAATGAAGGCACTGTTTAGAGACTACAGCTGATTGTTGCTTCACTGTTTGATCATTGTTTACACTGGCTTTACTTAAAGCTGCATTCTGTAATAGTTCAAACACTGCCCTCTATATGCAATACATCAAAACAGTGCATGTCATCTGAGCTGTGCTAATTCGTGTTTTGTTCACTTTGAATTGTTTTTTTTTTTCCCCTGCAAACTGCATTTTTTCAAACTTTCATAAATATGCCTTGTGTTAATTATCATGGCTAATAAAACTTTGCAGGCAGTACAGCATGTATTTGGGTTTGCTTGCCCCATGACTGGCTGTAATGAATATGATCACTGAAAATTATGGGAAGCTATAAAAGGCCACAGCACAACCAGTGCAACTGATCTGTTTGTCATCATATTACTTGAGGAAGGTCATTCTCTGCTTTCTGTGCTCACGTTGTTTTCTCTCTCTCCCGTTTACACTTTTTCTTCCTCTCTATCGTCTTCCTCATTCCCTGCTTATTGATTGATCTCCATCCATGTCCGATGCTTTCTCTCACTTCCCCTGTCTTTATCTTCCCTCCACTTATCTGCCAATCTCCCTCTCCAGGACCGAAAGATGCTGTCCACAGCCCAGCAGATGCTGCAGGATAGTAGGACCAAAATCGAGCTGCTGCGCATGCAGATTGTTAAAGTGACTCAGGCCAGAGAGGGAGAGCGCGAGGCCTCAGAAACAGACGGTGAGCACAGACAATCAAGGACTCTCCATCAGTTCTACATTACGATGTTCACTACCATAGTAAGTCCCCCCAAAAAAATCCAGGGCTGCAAGCTGCAAAAGTGATCAAACAAATATTGCACAATAGAATTTTATTATTTAAAAATTTTTTTTTACTATTTTACATTCCATGAAGTCCAATAGCAGCATGTTCAGTGTAGAAATGTATGTTTAAATGCGGAATATGCGCTCTTTTATGTAATATCTTAAAATAGATGGAAAGAGATGCAGCAGGCCCCAGGAGCATTCTGCTGACAGACATATGTCTGTCATTTTCCGTCTGCTTCTTTTATTCCACAATTCTGAATCTGAAATAGGAGTTAAAGAGCTTGACATGTCAAAATTTGTTCTTGAGCTGGCAGCATAATGCAGGTTAATCCAAAGACAGTTTTTATTTTATTGTATGCACAATTTTGAAACCAAAGACAAACATTGCATATCATAAGAAAAAAAATATTTGGTTGTAGATTGCTAAATTGAAACACACAATTCATTGTGCTCAACACCAGCAATAGGGAGAATAGCATACAATTACATGAAATGTAAGGGACATGACATGTTATCTAAAGAAACAGTCACTTAAATGTTTATTAGTGTAACACTACCAGCCTACAGCTTACCCAGCCTTAAACTGCTATAAAGTGTGGCAATAAAAAGTATTTTCTTAATGCATAATATTTTCACTGTATTACAAAGGGCTTGATGTGGTTTGGATCTGATTTTCTGCACAAGCCTGGATCATGCTGGTTATCTGTGTAAGCAGAACATAGTAATTTTCTTTAATCACAGGTCTATTTTGAAAGGACCTTCATTGTATTATCTGACATGGGGAACACGTGTGCTCACGAAGTCTGTTATATATTTTTTGGATCATCTTATACAGTGCAACAAGCAATAATAAAAAATAAAAAAATGCTGAAATTTACAAAGAGTAAAAAAAACAGTCTTTGCACTCTTAGGCCGGCCTTCTGAGACCATCACCCCACTGGAGCTGCGGATGGAGGAGCTGAGGCACCATCTGAGGATCGAGGCTGCAGTGGCTGAAGGGGCCAAGAACGTAGTGAGGCAGCTTGGAGGCCGCCGAATTCAAGACCGCCGCGCCCTCGCTGAGGTGTGAGCTTTAGGATCTTTTATAATTGTGTTTTGTTGAGCAGTGTTAAAATTGTTGTATGTATGTTTTTTTTTTTTTTTTTTCCTCTGAGCCTTGGTGAGTGCATGTGGTTGTGCATTTATTACACACAGAACAATTGTTTCTTTTAGTACTCCTTATGTAATACTTGTAAGGCTGTTTTAAGAATTGGATTTACAGGAAATTTACATGGGATGAAGTTTGCAGTACTGTGATTGAGCGGTTACTCCTTATCAAACCTTATTAGTCTTATAAGCCACAAATTACATTGCCTTTAGCAATCCATGGCTTCTTAGATTTTTCAGACAGAATATTAAAAAGGGCAAATTGGATAATTCATGAACACTTTCATGTTATTAAATGACTGCTAATCATACTTGTTCAGTTGATCCTGTCTCATGTGGAACATTTTAAAAGATACTTTTAAATGTTTTATAATAATTTTCACAGTAGTTCCATGTTCCAGTTTCTGGGAAGGATTACGATGTGCTATTTTTCTGCACATTCTTTTGAATTTCAATACTGAATTTGAATGTTTTGAAACATGTCTTCAGGCTCAGGCTCGTCTGCAGGAGTCCTCTCAAAAGCTGGATCTTCTGCGCCTGTCACTGGAGCAGAGGCTTATTGAGCTTCCTGCAGACCACCCCAAACTGGCTGACATTAAAGAGGAGCTGACTGTGGGAAGCTCGCCCTACATGGGCCTGCAGAGGGACCGCCAGCGTACTTCACCATCTGCCTCCTCATCCAGCTTCTTCAAACCTGCCAGTCTTACAGGTTTCTTTTTTTCTTTTCTCACAAAGTTCTTCGTCGTGATTACCCCTCACTATAAGAATGCAGCTTCACGTAATTCACAGAAGCTCTTGCATAATTCATCCCTACATTGTCCTCCATAGTTAAAGATGTTGCAGTATCACGTAGATAGTTGGTGAGATGATCACATCTGTACAAAGGGAGGTCTGAGGATGCACGACTTATTGTTTTAAATTTTGATATGAGAAACCTGGAGAAATATCAAACTTTTGATTCCAGATGTTATTATGATTGTGATTTTTGTGTGTGGCTGCATTTGCTGAACATGGTTTATGTGCTTTTGTGTAGGTCGGCTGGAAGTCAGATTAATGGGCTGTCAAGATCTGTTGGAATCTGTGCCAGGCCGCTGTCGCGCAGCCTGTGCCTCATCCTCCCCCAGCAGCCCCTCGGAAGCCAAGTCTCTGAGAATGAGGACCGGCCTGTCCACACGCAGCACCAACGGCAAGACGGCTAAAACCGACGAAATGTCCAGTAGGTCCTATTGTCCGGATTAAAACCAGATCAAAGCACAAACTGATCAATTTGAGACAAAACATTAAATTGTGTGTGTTGATTTAT
>JAQQZT010000017.1:8263056-8284129 GCA_030068275.1 Clarias platycephalus
TTTTTAACCTCAGTGGAAATCAGTGCGGTGTTGAAGGTGGATAATCGGATGGTGGGTCGCACAAATTGGCGGACTGTGGGCAAAGAGGCCTGGGACCAAAGCTTCAGCATCGAACTGGAGAGGGTTAGTGTCGCACAGAACGAGTGTTTATTTGTTATTTATGGAACTGATTAATTGGCCATAAAAGACTGCCTTTGTCTCAACTTCTGACCAGGAATTGGTTATCTAATGGACTAAATGGAGGCCTACTGTTAAGTCAAGCAATCCGGATGTCTTTTATGTTTTCATGGTGGAGATTTATACAGTAATAATCATAATCACTTTTAGAAGAGTACACATTAATATGCTATTGAAGCAAACAAAATGGTCTTATACATTTGACGTGAACCGTTTTCTCAAGTGTTGATCCCTGCTTCGTAGATGACCTATAAAAAGAGACCTTTTTCTTTTTGGTTAGTATAGTTATAAGCATTTCGGTGTTATTGTTGTATAAAAATCTACCTGCTAGCTAGTTATTTCTGTTGTATGACCTCTACCAGGCAGGGTGAGGACTACAACCTGCTTTCTCCAGGACACACGCAGGAAGCCAGTGGATCGTTTTAAACTGCAGCTCATGATGCTTCACAGGGAAGCATAACATATTGAGAGGAAAGCACATAAATATCCAGTTCCTCCCAGATGCCTGAGTGGTTTAGGGGAGAGAGTAATGCCATGCCTCCCACCTAGAGAGCAGGGTCCAATTTATCTTGTACTCTCGGCGGTGGATGGCTGTGGCATCATTAACATTCAAACTTCTCTCCTGGCAATACGCTTGATTGCTTTTCTGTTGTACCCTTGAGAGCATTAATAATGTTTAATCCAGATCTGATATCTACTCTCCTCCTGTTTCTTAGATTCTTTTCTGCTCTAAGATATTGCAATATTGGCGATTTTACATCCATGATGAAGTTCTGGGAACTCGAAAGTGGAGGTTCTAGTCCTGACCTCACTTGTTGAAGTTAATACACTTTATCTCGTCCTTATTAGTGACTTTCCTAACAAAGAGTAATCAGCTTCTCAGGGCCTCACATTATCTGCTGTAATCTGCAGCTAATCCTGTCCTATTGGCCTCAGAGGCTGAAAAAAGCAAGTTGCTACTGTATGTCTGCTTTCTGTTTTGGATCCCAGGTCATCATCAGGCTGACGTAGTTTTGTTTGTGAGGATCAAAAACACTTCATCTTCAGTGCGGTCGAAATCTTTGCTGCAGCGAATTAAGTGACGTTGGTCCAGTCCACATTAGATAAGCTGGTCTGCGCAACGGTTTAAAACTTACTATGAAGATATTGCGCAGAATACAATGCATGTACAAATACAATGCTATCGAACAGGGTGCATGAGTGTGGTTTTAATGATTTTCTATTTTAATGGAAAACTGCAATGAATGTCTGAAATGCTGAGACCACAAAGCGTTCATGTAGGTGTCTCTGCCTTTGTAGTCTCGGGAGCTGGAGATCGGCGTGTATTGGCGAGATTGGAGAGCTTTGTGTGCTGTGAAGTTCCTGCGTCTGGAAGACTTTCTGGATAACCAGCGGCATGGCATGTGCCTTTACCTGGAACCGCAAGGCACACTGTTCACCGAGGTAGGACTGAAGAATACTTTGCATTTTTGTGTGACATGAATTTTCTGGGGTGAATAAATCAGTATGCGTCCAGGCTGTTAATTACAGCTCGACATCCTCTTTCCTATTGATTCCCATTTTCATTTGGTACCACTTTGCTGTAACAATAGCTAAGCTTCCAAATCCCACCGCCTGTCACCGAGTACATGTTTGCTGTGGCACAGTCTGATTGTCTGTAGAATGACAGCTTTTGTTCTGGGCACGGATGAGACACGATTGTTTTTAGAAGAAGAAGCACACAAGTACTGTACGTGGAAACACTGATGGAACTATGCAATATAAAATGCACCACAAAGCTGTCATAACTCTCCTGCAAGCACAAAACACACAGTATTTCATCCTGCAGTTACTTGTATCAAAAGGGAATAAAGATGATAGCCAGAGTCATATTTTTTTTTACTTGTAATGTGAGGATACACCATGATTTGCTACATCATAAACTTATCAGGAGGGGACAAGGATTATGGCTATACGGTTGTTCCCAGCTTGGAATTTATATACTCATACATTTAATCTGTGTACAAGCTTGTTATTATTACTTTGTTAGCTAGCAAAAAAAACAAATACTTCAGATACTTTATATTAGCATTACTAATCGCTTTAATAAATTGGAGTGTATTTTAATGATTTTAAAATGTTTCTCTATTTGTCATCTCACTGCAGGTGAAATTCATCAACCCCGTCATCGAGCGACATCCGAAGCTACAGCGGCAGAAGCGTATATTTCCCAAAGAGAAAGGTTTTTTAAATTTATTATTATTTATACAGTGCTTAATAGAGAGGTACACGCTTGACTTGTAGTTTTGTGTAAACGTATTCCTTTTCTCAGTGCAGGTAAATGTCAAGTCAATGTAGTAATCATACGCACACTAGATAGAAGAGATTAGGCTAAAACATCCTGGATTAAAAAAAAACATTATTAGAAAAACATTTCAACACCGTAGCCTGAAGATATTTGATAAGAACGTTTATTCTGTGTTTCAGGTAAAAACTTCTTGCGGGCAGCGCAGATGAACATGAACTTCGCCACGTGGGGTCGACTGATGATGAGTGTGTTGCCACCGTGCAGCAGCACCATTACTGCAATGAGCCCCCCTCTGGCCTCTACCGATCTGCCCTCTCCAACTCCACCCCAACAACCCGCCCTTCTCTCCCCTCCATCTGCGGAAAAAACCTCCTCATCCACCCCACCAGGGTGAGTTCAGAATCATATGCAGCAAAAATGTAGCAACTTCCATTATTTTATATTTTTCGCGTTGCTTTTTTTTTTTTCAATCACGCTCCTTGCTGTTGTACTGCATACAGCATAACTATCGTTTCTTATTTTGTTGATTTGCTTGAATCTGCTTTTAGAGACTCAACAATCGTCAAACTGAACTTCAGCGAGGAGCGACCTCCCAAACCCCCCCGTCTCCACCTGACCAAGACAGAGAGCCCTGGGTCAATGGTAAATTCATATGTATCCAGTATACTGATTATAAGTGTTTGGGTTTAGACTTGTCATTATTCTTGTATCTGTTATCATATTTACATAGAACTTGAAGAATAACCAAGCTGAAGATTGTAGAGGCAGAGCTGTGCAGCAGCCCAAGTACGTTGCCATCAGCAACATCTGTTCAACAGATCAAACAGCGTCTCGCTGTCTCTCTCATTCACACCTCACTCTACCGCTTTTTCCTCCCATGCACATTTTATTTCATCACACTTCAATTTTTAGTGCCTCAACTCAACTTCACACTTCATCATGGTCTGTCTGCTGTCTCTATTTCAGGCGAAAACATGAGCTGCAAATGGATGATTTTCTCTGTATCTCTGTCCTTGGTAGAGGCCACTTTGGGAAGGTATATCTTTCTAGCCCTCAGCTAAACTTTTCAGAGTTTAACCTGTTGTTTTTTTTAGGACCAATGCAATAAAATATTCCCATGTGTGTGTGGTTATAGGTGCTGCTCGCCGAGTATAAGCGCACAGGAAAGCTGTACGCCATCAAAGCCTTGAAGAAAGGTGACGTGGTGACGCGTGATGAAGTAGACAGGTGACATTTTCACTGTGAAGTTACAGTTTCGTCTTCATCAAAAACATAAAATGGGTTAAGAATACTGTGAAGCTACATCATCATCAACCTGTTTATGTCGGACTCACTTATAGTCGAAGTTATGCATTATGTTCATTTAATTGTTGTACTCATTTGAGACAAGTCAACACAGATCACAGAGTGTGTATTAAAGATCCAGCTGAACACTCCTCAGATAATGCATTTTTTTTTTCCCTCCCATACCTCAATGAGTTACTGCTGAGCCATGCCATCGCAGAACTTAGCAGCAAGCCGAGGGGAGTACATCTCCTTATATGAGGTCACAATAGGAGAAAAATGTATCAAATTGGTTTTGGTCAATGCAAAAATAATAAAAAAAAAGCAAGGAATGTTGTTTTTGCTGGTACACACATACACACAGGAGACCCATCTGAATATCTAACAATGACTAAAAAGATAATTTTGCATAATAGGTCGACTTTAATGCATGTATTGATGCAAGCCTTTTTTCTGTTTTTCTATCATTTTTCTGTTTCCCCTTCAGTCTGATGTGTGAGAAGCGGATTTTTGAGACCATTAATGCATCCCATCACCCATTTCTTGTCAACCTTCATGGCTGCTTCCAGACGTGTGACCATGTGTGCTTTGTTATGGAGTATTCACCTGGAGGTGACCTGATGACCCACATACACGCCAGCATTTTCACTGAACGCCAAGCCAGGTATATATCCTACATTTTTTTATTTTTTTTTATTTTTTATTTACATATTCTGCATTTTATTTATTTTTTACAAATTTTATAAATGCTGGATAAAATATTATCTATTTTAATAAATTGGTGTTACTCTTCGTATTATGTTCCCTCATAGTGGAATTAACTTAATGGAATTTTTATTTTTTATTTTTTTTTTTTAAACATGAAGTTCTACATTACATTACATTAACAAGGATTCGTGTGTTATACAAATTGAGAATGTGTTTGTTTACTTAGAGCTCAAGTACAAACTTGCTGTGAACACGCAACATAAATATAGACCTGTCCTATCTGCATTTATGTAAACCAATATTACTTAAAGCTTCCTTTATGTTGCTGTTAGATTTTATGCTGCCTGTGTACTCCTGGGTCTTGAGTTTCTGCACCTGAACAAAATTGTTTACCGGTAAATATTCCCTTTGTGGTCTTGGTTAAAAGAAAAAAAAAATACAAAAATATAACCTGAGTGACTTTAGAGTAAATGCTGAATTCAGTGCATTCTTCAACAGGGACCTGAAACTGGACAACCTTTTAATGGATTCTGATGGCTTTGTGAGAATAGCAGATTTTGGACTTTGCAAAGAAGGTAATGCCGCAATTATTGATGGATCAGATTTTTAAATGAAATTGTATATTCGCCTTTTGGAAGATTACAATAAAACACCCATAATGTATGCATGCAAGAGCAAATTATATGTAAAGTTATATTTTATATTGTGGAAAACATGGGTCCATGGGTTTTATAGTTTAGTTGCTCAAGATTTCTTTTAATTCCTTTCTTCTAATACATTTATATGACTTCATCAACACCTAAACACATTGAGAGTTGTATAACATTTTTATGCACTAATATTATGAGGAGGCGGTTGTGTAGTGGTCAGCACTGTGGGTTTGCACCTCCAGGGTCGAGGGTTCACTTCTGTGTGCGTGAAATGTTCATGTTCTCCCTATTCTTGGTGGGTACCCTGGTTTCCTCCCGCAGTCCAAAGACATACAGATTAAGCTAACTGGCATTTATAAATTGCCTGTAGTGTATGAGTGAATGTGTGCTTGTGTGCCCTGTGATGGATTGGCACCCCATCCAGGGTGCACCCTGCTTCGTGCCCCAAGTCTTCAGTCTTCTCGTGACCCTGAACAGGATAATGGTATAGAGAGTGAGTGAGTGAGAGCAATTTTATTAGGAAGAATAAATTAGATTAGGTTAATAACCGACCAACACCACTACAGAATTCGTATCCCAGACCAAAGTTCCACCTTTACGGCAGAAGCCCGGGCTCTGTTACTTGCTCTGGAACATATCGAAAAGGAAAGGGAACAAAATGCCTTAGAATTTACCGACTCAAAATCCAGCCTACAAGCTTTGGAATCTATGAAAACAAATCACCCAATAATTATTGATATATTAATTAAGGCAAACCAACTAAAGAAAAACCATCACAATATTGTCTTCTACTGGATTCCTGGACATAGTGGAATTACGGGAAATGAACAAGCTGACATGGCAGCAAAACAAGCCCTTACAGAAACAATTAGCGTATGTCAAATCCCACCCTCTGACCTCAAGCCATTTGATAAATCAGTATATATTAAATAAATGGCAAGCAGAATGGGAACAGTACCAAAACAACACATTTTTCGAAATAAGTCCAGTGGTGGGGAAAAAGATGCTTTCACCCCTTCAAATCAAGACACGACCAAGTCATATATACAAGGTGTCGTATAGGGCATACAAATTTAACCCATGCGTATTTATTTAAGGATGAAGAAGCTCCAAAATGTCAGCACTCTAACCATAAAGCATATACTTTTGATTTGCCCAAGCGTTAATACCATAAGAAAACAATTTCTTCCAGAACAAGATTTTTTTTTTTTTTTTCGGCAAGAGAAAACTTTTATGTTTGTTTCTGCCATGAAATAGCCTGGGAAGCTGATATGGCAATAAATTGTATTATTATTTTTGTAATGCGTACAAAAAAATTTTTTGGGGGAAGAATCTAGGCATTAATTACGGGGTTTTACATTCTTCAGGAATGGGACACGGTGACCGTACGTCCACCTTTTGTGGAACTCCAGAATTCTTGGCCCCTGAGGTTTTGACGGACAGCACTTATACCCGTGCTGTGGACTGGTGGGGCCTGGGCGTGCTCATCTACGAGATGCTAGTGGGAGAGGTCTGTTTCCTTAAAACACATTTCATTTATAAATAAGTAGATTAAAGGTGAACAGTTTAACACCGAACCATCAAATTATGTGCAATTTAGCTTCAGATGAAAACTTCTCTATAACTCAAAGCATGTTCTCTGCATGTATTTAGTGAACATTTAATAGATACTTTATCAGTGCTTTATCGGTGTTGATAATGGAGCTTTATTGAGGTATCAAATTTGCAAGAAATTGGGAAAATGTAACTTTGTTATTGAGTGTTACAAGGAGTGTTATACTTACCCAACCTTTAAGGGTTATTGTTAAAATATACAGTATACATATAGTATATTATTTTAAAATATAAAATAATTGTAATATCTAGAAAAAAAGGAATAGTATTTGAGTATTGCTGGTTTGGGGCAAATCAAATTTCTTACCATTCCCTAAAAGAACATTGTTATTAACCCAGTTATAATCAGTTTATACATGCTGTTTGGTTAGAGTTGTATTTAATTCTAAAGGAAAAAAAAAATACTAAATTGAATCCTGACTGATTCAATTTCATATTTATCGCGTTTGATCACGAACAGCTTTGAAGTGACTTTTATTAATGGTTTCTACAGCACACATGGTGTCAGCTTGCCTAGATGAAATATAGCTTCCTTGAGGGGAAATTAATGTGCTGGCAACAAAATGCATAGTCACTCGGTCACTGACAAAAAAACAAAACAAAAAAAGAACATTGCTATCTGACACACAGTAAACTACAATAATGCCAGCTATCGCTCTGTTCCTCCCTCTCAGTCTCCATTCCCGGGCGATGACGAGGAGGAAGTGTTTGACAGCATAGTGAACGATGAAGTGCGTTACCCCAGGTTCCTCTCCCCAGAGTCGGTCTCGGTCGTTCAGAAGGTAAGTCTGCATCTCCAGCCCCTTCTTTTGCCCAGAGCATCCTTATGCAGGACAGACCTTACAGGACCATGTGAGTGGATTCTGTAAGCAAGTCTAAAATGCAGAGGGTTCTTTGCTTCATCTCAAGAGAATTATATTAGCTGAACGACATGTGGTTAGAAGTGAAACTGCCACACTGACACAGCAACATGTGTATTTTAGGAGTTAATGAAGCTTATCAGGGTGTTCAATTAAAGTGTACACAACTTATTGAAGTTTTTATGGGGGCGGAGTTGACTGTCTATTTTTATAGGTTTGTAATACACAATTTCTGATTGGCTAGTGATTGGACACTTCTATAGGGGAAATCCTAAATGCCATAAACACAGGCAGCAACAATACCTGCTGCCTCATATCCCTAACTATGAGGCTGATATTTACTCACATGCTCCTTTTAAGACAACATTGTATTTGCAAAGCCATTGACGGTGTCCGATTGTTGTGACGAATGCATAAAATGACATGTTGTAATTGTTGCTCTTATTTACTGCCTAGCGGTTCATTAAATTAGTGAAATCTTCTTTTGTCGCAGCTGCTGCAGAAAAATCCAGAGAAGCGACTCGGTGCCGGCGAGCAGGACGCTAATGAGGTGAAAAGGCACAGATTCTTTCAGGTGACTTTCCCGCACACTCGTGACACACCTTCCCTAAACATGATTGATAATGTAATTACACTCAGTTGTTTTGTAACCGCGCAGGGAGTGGACTGGGAGGCCTTGCTAGCCAAGCGGGTGAAACCTCCGTTCATGCCGAGCGTCAAAGCCCCGGGTGACGTGAGCAACTTTGATGAGGAGTTCACCCGCCTAAAGCCCGTGCTCACTCCTCCGCACACGCCCTTCCTCCTCACAGCCGACCAGCAGGAGATCTTCGCGGATTTTGACTTCTCCTCGCTTCACTGACTGCCTGAGACTCGATGGACGAGCGGAACGTGCCACGGCGAGGCTCTGTCCTAATTCCTGCCCGAGCTCTGTGAATTTTTTTTTTTTTCCTTCTTTTTCTCTACCTATGCAGTTGAACCAAGTGAAGCTGATTCACTGTCACAAAGCTTTGTGCTTTTTTTTTTTTTCTCTGCTACTGGCTACACTGGTGTGTGCTTGAGCTACATCTGATGAAGGAAAGTAGCAGCTGTAACTCGCTGCTGTTCTGCCTCCGAAATGAAAGAGATCACTGTCAGCTAAGCTTTTTCCCATACTGCAATGCCTTGCTACTGATTGCCTTTGTGTGCGAGTGTTTGTGCTTGTGTGTCTGCTGTTATAATAGAAAAAACATGCTGGTTTTTTTTCTTTCTTTTTTTTTTTTTCTTCTTCTCCTCCCCCCACTGTTTGACTTTTTACCTCCCACAAAGCACTGGTGTCCCTACTGGTTTTGATTCCAGCCGATTCAGATCCACACCTCACGGCACCTGTTTATTCAGTGCATCGTTGGGTGTGGATCCTTCTTGGTTGGTTTGAAAACCTGAGCTCTGGAGCTCTAGAGGCTTGTGCTGTCTGCATACAACTGCAGCTTTGTTCAAATGAAGCCACAAGTCATCGCTTGTTGCGTTTATCCTGTCTCTCTCTCATTATAGCTCTGATGCACTGAAGCTGAGTGGAAAATGAGGTGTTGGTTATCTATGGATGAAAGGATTTATCATTTTTAAAGATTTGCCCCTGAATGAAGCGTTGTACGTATAAGCACCAGCGGTCATGAATGACCAAATGCTTGAAAAAAAAAAAAAAAAGGAAATGGACTCTAACCTCATTTCCTATCCATTGCGTCTGTAGGGTAGACCGCACATGTTTCTCTACTTATTATTACTTGTAATTGGAGGGACAGTGACCTAGCAGGTAGCGTTGCCTTTACAGAGCTCCAGTGCCGCTACAGGTGGGTGGATCAGCTGTGATGTATTTAATGGAAGTCTAAGGGCAGTTGTTGAATCCTAAACATCTGTATAACACTATAATTAATCCTGAGATTTTTTTTTTTTCATTACTGATTTATACATTTTCATTTACAAATTCACTTGACTGAACACTTTCTACTTTTCTTATACATATTTATTAACAGAATTCAACAACTTCTCTAAACGTACACAGGACATCACATCTCTTGTCCGATGGAGTCTGTCAGTTAATCCAGTTGTGAACGCAACTGCTTAGTTGAATGAGTCGTGAATTTTAAAGGTGCAATAAGTTGTTTTGCTAACTGACATTAATTAACTTGATCAATGAAATCCAAAGTAACCTACATACGTTTCCAGAACACACTTTAAATAGCCACATGACTGATGTAACACTCAATGATATTTACAGTAACATTCAATTAAACAAAATTGATATATTGTACCTTTAAGCTAATGAAATTTCATTGTTTCAATCCATTGCCTCAGCATGGTGTGCGCGTGTATGGCTCATTTATAGTCTGTCTGTTTATTTTAAGCATCTAATGTGTTTGTGACCTCGCAGCTCTCTATCGAGCCCTGTATCATGCTGTAAACATCTTGTAAGTGGATTTGTCTAGATTTGTTACTTTTTTTTTTTTTTTTTGCTGGTAAAAATTCTATGATGCAGAGTTCTGAAGTAATAGTTTACTACTGAACAGTGATACTGTGAGCAGAAACACTAAAGTATTTAAATGGGACTTTCCCTTTATACATGCCAAATGAAGGGAAGGAAAAAAAATATATATGTATATCCAAACTTAAAGGAAGGGGATGAATGTATTTTCACAAATAAAATACACTGTCTAGATTTGTTCAGTTTATTGAATACTGCCACTGCGACTCGGTACATCATTGCATGTCACAAAAAAACCTTGCATAAGCAACTTTTAATCAAAGCCGTGATGATATACAGTAAGTCTATTGGAATTCAGCACGGATACCGAAACAGTCAAGTGCAAATTCGTTTGAATTGACTTTAAAAGGAGAATGAAATTATTATGAAAGTTATTGCTTGTTCCTTTTAAGCTTTTAAAATAGCTCTCTATTGCACAGAAGACATTCTAATGGTTTGATCTGTAAAGGAGCGACAGTACTGAATGTATTGCAACGGTTCAACAAACATCGTAACAAAACAGGTTAAAAACTGAAAACAGTTAAAAACTGAAAACAGTCAAAAACTCATACATGCTCTCTTTTTAAATTGCTTATTCATAGGTAGTATGAAAACAAAAACAAAAAAAACCAGGCTGTATTTATACAAAAATAATTAACAGGTTTGTTTTGTAGTATTTTTATATACAGACCCTGTGATTGCTCGTCGGATTTTTATAAAGTTTTGTGGTATTGTTAAACATTCGTACAGTCAACATTAAAAACTATATCTGATTGTCAATTTCTTAAACTCGGACAACGGAAATTGCAACATGTATATAAAAACAAAGCAATGACACAAAAATTGCCAAACAAAAGGATCTTAAAGTAATGTCTTATAGGCTCTGAGGTTTGCACGGGGCTACAAGTTCACCCAGAGCAATGCAGGAATGAGTTGGAGGAGTGTTGGAATTCCTGGATGATTTAACGAGCTCTTATTAAAGAACTGACAAGATTTTAACTGAACCCCAAAAGTCTGTTATATACAATTCTATCTAGTTTCTTATTTTATTTACACCTGTGATTAACAGAAAATAATTGTTCCCTCACTACCTTGACTTTAAGTCGATCAGACAGCTTATGTATAACGGAAAATCCATGCCGGAAATGTTGTAGCTTTACTGTTATAAAAACGCTGACCTGCAGACTTTGTCCAAATATGCTAAACAGACGTCTACTCGCAGAAGAAGAAGAAGTTTACATAGTGCATCCGATATACAGGGTAAACTGTTGTTACTATAGAAACGAGCTAGAACAAGTGCATGAAGTGGTGTGAACAGGAATCCACACTGTCTCGTCTGACCAATCAGAATCAAGAGATGCTTTCTGCACCTTTTCTATTAAACTATATTTACGGTCAAGGGAAATTTGTGTCTTAATACAACAACATTCAACACAACTGCCTGATAAAACTATTCAAACCTGCACCGAATGACCTGATAGAAAATATGCAGTGTGTGAACCACTTTGTTCATTTTAATAAGTGCATTATTTATACAATAAGTGCTTTTTCTACTAAAACATTTATGTTAAGTTAGGGGCGCTATATATATATATATTTTTTAGTACACTTTAATTAAACTTTCCACACTGAAGAGTCTTAAAATTATAGAGTAGCATTTTTCCAACCCTGGACTTCCTGCCTTACGTTTTTTTTCACCTGATTATTTAAATCGGATGATTAACATCCTGTAGATATGAACTGTGCAGAACAGGGGCTCGTCCAGGACTAGGATCACCGCTACGGAGGAAACTGATGCTGCTGTAAAAACTTCCACACCAGTCACTTACCCTGTCTCGATCATCATGATAAGCGATGTTTGTGCAGATCCTCATCCTTAGCTTTATTAACCAGATGTTTCTTTGTGCCATCGTAAAACACGACACAAGGTAAGCTTGTAAAGAACTGCGAGTTAAGTGAGGAATAAAACGATTTTCTTATCTTTGTATCCCGATCGTTATCGAAAACGGCTGTTTAATATTGTGGCGGAAAACTGAATCGATCTGTGACGCCGCTGAAACATCGTCCGCGTTAAAGATTACGTTTAAAAAGTGCAGCTGCAACGCAATGATAACATTGCCATAGCCATCCAAATCTCTTGATTAAATCAGATTTGCTATAAATGAGGTTCTACATGGTTCTAACTACAGTTATGTCCATGCATTTAGGAAGAATCACTACAGATCAGGAGGAGTGTATTTGGAGCTGTACTTCTAACCAAGGAATAGAGGTGGTATTGACTTTTCTATAGTTCTGTAATTCTCTATAGTGTTGCTGTACAATGTGCCAGTCGCTTGATCTTCTGCTTTAAGCGGGATCGCAGCCTTGCCTGAAGTAGACTTGCTCCCACACCACCGTGCTCCACACGCAGAAGAAGCTCCAGAGGTTGCGCAAGGTACCGCGGTCGAAGGGATTCTCGTCGATGCCGCAGTGTTTGAGGTAGGAGATGCGGTGACGGGACATGAACTCCCAGGTGGTGGTGTTCAGAGACACCAGGTAAAGGTGCGAGCCCAGCAGGAGCAGCACGGTCAACGCCAGCAGCGCCACCACCGCGCAGGTCACCAGCAGCACGCTGTTCGATTTCAGCCACACCTGCCATGTCGCGGCGTCGCTGAAGCCCGACCTGAACGTGGAGTAGAACGTAGATTCGGGTTAATCTGTAACATGAAAAGCTGCGCTCTGATCCTCAACATTTAAAAAAAAAAAAAAAAAAGAATGTGGTGTTCATTAGTGAGTGTGAAATGGGGGGGAATGATTCTTAATATTAGGTGTACTTTGTGTCAGGATACATCACACCACCCTGTTACGGGTTAGTTCCCTTTTCTAAGGATTTTCAGCACCGTCCCAGAACGGCATGCTCCATTATGTGTTTTTGTTTTCCGTTTTTTATTTTAAATCAGGACTATATCGGGTGGCACGGTGGCTTCGCACCTCCATGGTCGAGGGTCCAGGGTGTACCCTGCATAGTGTCCTTCCAAACCGCAGGGAGCGAAAATATTCAGTTTGAAGGGAACTGCGAACGTAGGGAGCGAGGGTTCAACAGCGAGTGTTCACTTCCCCGGAAAAGGGAACGAAAAAATTCCCATCAGTCATTGCGTCTCGCTGGAGCGTGAACAAAAAAGGAGCTCGGAAAATGATTTATATATTTATTATCACTCTTATCGAAGACGACATCTTATTAAAAAATGTCAATCCTTAGGGTTAAATAAATCTATACATCTGTAATCAATTATTATTATAATTAATCAATCATTTATTTACAAGTTATACACGTTTCAATAGTATGTTTTAAAAACGGTATCAGTTTTGTTTCAATAAATATTCAATATTTAATGTCCGTAGTGTGGAATTTTTACAGCAGCAGCGACCGGTATCCGAGGTGCTCATGTTGCCATGGTAACGCACGGAGGAAGTGACGGCTGCGCTGCTGACTTCGCGGGGTGTTCCGAATGGGGGAGGTTTGACGAGGGAAGTTCCCTTCACCGACATTCTCTGCGTAGGGAGTAGGGCGCACCCTGTGAAGTACACTTCGGAACGGAACGCTTTGTTACACACACACTCACCAGGCCATGTGTAGCCCCCAGAGCAGCACGACGAACTGCACAGCCAAGTAAAGCACAAACCAGCGATGGTTCCTCTCCCCTACGCAGTTCTCGATCCACGGGCAGTGATGATCATAGCGACGCACGCAGTGCTGACACGTCTGGCAGTGTTTGGATCTCATCGGTTGCTGCGAGAGAAACATGGACGGTAGGAATAAACCATACAGAGGCACACAGTATAGCCAGATCAAGTTAGAAAGGAGAGTGACACACACACACACACACACACACACCTGTAGCAGGCAATGACCACAGCGGCGCTGACGGAACGGTTTGGATTGTGGAATCATGTCCTGTTGCTCCTCGGTGAGGCCGAGAGTGAACTGCAACAAAGTGTGTATCGAAGTGTTATAATAAAACTGAGGGAGAAAATATCAGGGCTCTACAGACCTTTCATACTTAATAAATATTAAATGATACCACAATATGATCGCGTTTAGTAGCCTATGATAGATGTGTACTGTACTGTTCATTTGTGTGCATCAGAGTTATGGACAAATCTGCAATTATTTACGGCAATTTAAAAACATCTGGTTCACATCAGATGGCTCCAGAAGGTTCCAGGTTCAAACCCCATTACCACCAAGTTATCACTGTAGGAGCCTCAAGCAAAGCCCTTAACCCCTTAACATTCAGGCGTATAATGAGATAAAAAAGAAATGAAAAAAAAGGAATTCGCTTGAGAAATTGTTTTCTTTTATAATAATCCATTCATGGTTGTTTTTCAGTCTCTGCATCAACACCTTCCAGCCAATCGGAACTGAGCATTTATTATAATGAATATGTATAGCATATATTCCTGAAGCCAGGCTTCTCTCGCGTAAATCAAAATACCGCAGTGCTGCAACTGGATACTACAGGCTTCCAATCTGACCGTTACAAATGCAATTACAGCTGTGAATAGCAGATTCCAGCCCTCAAGCACTGGCCTGAAAAGCAAAAAATGCTTCCTGGAATTATAAATGCTAAATCGGTCATGTTCATAAAACGAATGCTAAGAAAAATAAGTTTAAAAACGTCGTCATTTTTTTTTTTTTTTTTTTTTACACATTTTTTGCCCCCTTTAAAATTTTCATATACATAAAAAAAAGACAGGAATGCCTTTTGAGATTCTAAAGATATTGCAATAAACATGATGCAGGAAGTACGCGAAAGTGTGCACCGCTGGTCTTTACGTCTCTTTGTAGAATCTGTTACCATTCGCTTGCGTCTCTTTCTGTTTCAGCCAAGTTTCTTAATCAAATATTTTACCAAGCCCTAGTCATGTGACTCGAGTACACCTTTGGGAAACGTTTGAGAATAATTTGCATGTAAAAAAAAAAAAAAGCATGCATTTTTTTTTTTTTTTTTAGTTTAATGTATTATTTTAGGGGATTGTCACGTTATTATTAAATATATATTTTATTCTGCGTTTAAACATTCAGCCATTGAAATGAGAATACATTGATTTATAAACAAATCTCCTGCAGAGGAGTGTTTTAGTGCCGCATGCTCCATAAAAAAAATAAGTTTCTAGTCATGTGATAAGCATATAAAACAGCTTGGAAACATGACTGCTCTGCAGCAGTGTCGTATAGCAGATCTGCCTGGTTTCTTTGTTTCAGGCTGTTTACATTTCTCCAATTAGCTCCGCGTCTTTTCCTCACAAGGCATGCAGAGATTCACCAGCAGGGGTGGGATCAAGTTTGGGGATAACGCTGGTGGCTCATGGTTTTACACCACAGCTTTAGTTTCCTAACACAGATAAAGTAAATGAGCAGTGTTTCTGCAGAGGAGTCAGTGCCACTGGTGCAGGCACCATTTTAGGAAGCCCTTCTGACACACAAGCCAGTCTTTTTGTGGAGGCAATGAAATGTACAGCCACCAAATCAGACCCTGTGGAAGTCATCTTGTCATACACACATATTATAGATCAGTAAAAAGTGTGTTCTATGAAAAAGTCACATCACTCAGTAGCGGCTGTTCATATAATCATAATAAAACCTGAATGTGTATGAAAGGTGTTACCTGGAGGTCGCAGTCATCAGCCAGCACGAACCCGGGATCCATTAGTGACACGGCGAAGTAGAGCAGCACAGAAAGCAGCACGAGGAGCACGAAGAGTACGGGCAGCGTGAGTCGACCTGCCTCTTCCTCTCTGCGGAGATCTGTTTGAAAAAAAAATTATTGGATTGACTTAAAATGGATTGATTGATTGACTGATTGATTGAATGTGTGGATGGATGAATGAATGGATGTATTTGATTGATTGGATGGATGAATTTGATTGATTAGATGGATTGATTTATTGATTGGATTAATTTAATTGTTTGGATGGATGGATTTGATTGATTGGATAAATGGATGGATTTGATTGATTGGATGGATGGATGGATGGATGGATTTGATTGATTGGATGGATAGATGGATTGATGGATTTGATTGATTGGATGGATAGATGGATGGATGGATTGATGGATTTGATTGGATAAATGGATGGATTGGATTGATGGATTTGATTGATGGATTTGATTGATTGGATAAATGGATGGATGGATGGATTTGATTGATTGATTGGATGGATGGATTTGATTGATTGGATGGATGGATTTGATTGATTGGATAAATGGATGGATTGGATGGATAGATTGATTTGATGGATAGACTGATTGAACTTTAATAAAACATAAAACCTTTTAATTTAAAAAAAAAAACTTTTTTTCATTAAACATTCTGTGTTTATATAAACCTTTACTGACTATTGCAAAAATGTCATGCCCCATATGTAGGCCTTTTAAAGAATACCATTCTATTCCTTCACAGGAAGCAAGAGGTCCAAATGTTTTTTGTCCAGCATGAAAACAAAACACATAAAAGCAGCCTACACAGAAAGAGCACTACCCCCAAACCCCACTCAACACCTCTGGGATGACTTAGACTGCCATCACTGCCTGACTTCATTAATGGCTACATGAGCAAAAATTCCCAAGCAATATTCCAAAATATGAAGGAATGCCTTCCCAAAAGGCATATATGGATTTCATGATAAGTTGTCCACAGACGTTTGACCATATAGTTCATTATTAACATTTTGGCTCATCCTAAGCATAAAATTTATTATACTAATTAGGTAGTGTGTGTGATGCTGGCATGAATGTACTATATGCATGCCAGGATCACACCTGTGCAGTGGTGCTGTAGTCAGATAGGACATGGCAGTAATTTTTAACTGTTCCCACGAGGTGAACTACTGATGTAAATGTGTGTGTAATGAACGTTATTTAAAACTCTAACCACAATGCAGCGTCTGATGCACTCCGACCATAACCGTGTTCACCACAGAGCAGAAAGTAATTGTAATTCTGTAGTTTCTATCCTCTGATGGAGGAAGTGCAGGGTGTTTAACAAATCACACATAGCAATAGATAGATTATGTACATGAAACTGACAATGATTGTAGGTGTAACTAATAAACTGGCACTCGATGTCTGACTGAGCTGCATTAAGTAGTCATGAATAATGCATCTGGACAGATTGGAAAAACACCAATGTGGGGCCTTTCTTTAACTGTCCAGTTTGGGTGAGTGTATGCCCACTGTAGCCTCAGATTCCTCTTCTTGACTGACAAGAACTGAACTTGCTGAAGGCCACAACAAAGTATCTAATTTTCACACCTTCGTAAAATCATGACTACAACAAAGTATCTCAATTCCTACACCTTAGTAAATCATGGCCACAGCATAGTATCTCGTTCCTACGCCTTAGTCAGTCCCGGCCACAACATAGTATCTCGTTCCTACGCCTTAGTCAGTCCCGGCCACAACATAGTATCTCGTTCCTACGCCTTAGTCAGTCCCGGCCACAGCATAGTATCTCGTTCTTACGCCTTAGTCAGTCCCGGCCACAACATAGTATCTCGTTCCTACAGCTTAGTAAGTCACGGCCACAACATAGTATGCTATGGCCATAATTTAATAAGGCATGGGAACGAGATACTATCTCATTTTAACACCTTAGTAAAATCATGACCACAACATAGTATCTCGTTCCTACGCCTTAGTCAGTCCCGGCCACAACATAGTATCTCGTTCCTACGCCTTATTAAATTATGGCCATAGGATACTATTTCATTTTCACACCTTAGTAAAATTATGACCACAACATAGTATCTCATTCCCATGCCTTACTAAGTCACAGCCACAACACAGTATCTCGTTCCTACACTTTAGTAAATCATGGTAACAACATAGTATCTCATTGTTTATTCTTTACACCCATTCTGTATAAACTCTAGAGATAGTTAGGAGTAAAAAATCCAAAAGATCAGTTTCAGTTCTTAAACACTCAGACTAAATCCTGTCACTATTCCCAGACTAAAGTCACTCGATCCCCTTTTCCTTACTTGTGATGTGATGCTGGATTAAATGATTAGCAGAAACATTGTTGTTTCCATGTGATATAAAGCAGATATACATACAGATGGACTCACCTGTGTCGTGCAGGAAGAGAATCAGCGTAATAACCCATGTTAGGAAAACATGAGCGGTTCTGACGAGAAATCCTGAGCCGAACACATTTTTAAACATCCTAGCATATCTAGAGGTACATTTTACACACCTAGGGATAGCAGTACTTTGTACAAACATTGAAATATCATCACAGGTCCGACATGTAGTGCAGCTCCCAGAGACTGAACCTGGACTTCCGCTGTTTATGTCACGGCTCAGCTACTGCAGATCAGCTTTCATAAACACTGCCCTAGCTGACTCGCTCACGGTAGATCCGGAGACTCCGCGCTAGGACGCTGTGTGAGACGGATACTCTAGTAATTCACTTAATATGTACTAACTTTCTATCATGTGATAAATTACAATGCTTTAATTACACATAATCGTGTCTGTATAAAGCTTTTGGTTACTTCCGCTTCACTAGGTTGGTGTCAAAATGAGCGCCTCCTATTGGCCAAAATCTGTCACGTGACCACTTCGTTGGTCCAAAGTAATGTTCGGATTGGCAAAAAAAAAAAGATTTTAGTTTGTAAAAACAGAAATGCAGGAAATCGTTAACAAATTGATGCATAATAGATCATTTATTAAAGTCAAACTGCTTTTCTTCATCTCTCAAAATTCATGATTGTAATAATACTTGTAAACATATATGTATAAAAATCTCTTTTTAGAGGGTTTCATACTTCAGTTCCCTTCTTCCAAAGTCATTTGATTAAATATAAAAAGTTCAGAAAAATAATCTGAAATATACATTTAACTGTTGACATTATTGTCATTGAGCAGAAATGGGGATTTCAGGTTCCTGTCTTTGAGCAGCGTCTCCAGATCCTAAAAAACAGAAAGGAGAAAGAGTGTATGACTGTGTGTCTATATGTGCAAGTAAAAGTAAAAATAAATAAATAAAATATATCAGAAGGAGAGGTGAGATAGCTGTATTAATAGCCCTCTTATGGGACCTGATATCCACCATCACTTTATTTGATATCTGGTGTGTAGATCTGTGCTTTCTTAAGGCGAAATTTCATACTGCAAAATGCATTTCCCATAAGAAATAATGTAAATGTAGATAATCCGTTCCAGTTACCCAACAAAATAGTACTAATATTACCACTTTCCAACACTAAAATTATATTTTTGCATATAAAAATCAATTAAAATATTTGGAAAAGACAATGAAATTAAAAAGTAAAATCTCAAATAAAAAGATGTTAAATCTCACTTAACCTTAATTTATGATTCCTCTTGGCATCAAATGCTTAAAAAACAATGGCTCTGCATTTTTACTCTTGCAAAACTTAAAATCTCTCCAAATAATGAGGGGAATCCAAGTGACGCAAAGAGAGCCATGAATACACCAGGAGGCCAACGCTTCATTGATGTTTATATGAATACGACTGGTCGCCATTGTCTTTCTAGCGATGCATAAGACTGTGAATCCTTCCGTCTCTTTGTGAATACATTAAAATTGGATTACTCACCATTGGGACAGATTGACTTCTAAAGCTGGTGAGGCCCATACAATACTCCTGCACAACCTCCTCACACTGTATATACACTCACACAGTATACTGGACCTGGGACTACACATCCAATTCCCAAAATTTTGTATATAGTTGTAAATAGTCTTATGTGCACTGCAGTGTCACTTTTGGGTTTGGTATATCGAGTGTTTGTGTGTCTTTCGTGTTCTTGGAATTTGTTAACACCAGCAGACAAGATAAAAAGTTCTCCATTTGTGTAATTTTTGCATTTTTGCATGAGTTTATCGGCTACCGGAGCTACTCACAACTAGATCCAAGGAAGTACGCACAACCGGCTCAGTCGCACGTATGCCGAAGATGCTTCGCATTCCGAGGCAAATTTTTTTGCTAAATTTTAGTTTTTCAGGTGGAAATTCACAAGGCGAAGCTTTTTGTGCTGAGGTACCACTCTATGAGAACTTATTTAACATGATCCCATTCAAATCATCAGCTAGTTAGTACAGATGCAACGATACACAAAATTCAGTTCAACATAACTGATAAAGTACTAAATGTACATCACACTCTCACTCACTCGTTGTCTTTCCCCCTTTATCCTGTATACAGGGTCGCAGGGAGCCTGGAGCCTATCCCATCCCGGAGGTACACCCTGGATGGCGTGCCAATTCATCACAAGGCACACACACACACACACACACAACCCATGCAAACTCCATGCACAATTGAACCCGGACCCTGGAGGTGCAAGGCAAATGTGCTAACCACTAAACCACCGTGCGGACAATGTATGTAACAATTTAACGATAATTGATCATGTCGAATTTAACGCTAGTTCTCAGGCCAGGGTTTTCAGGTGTTGGTAATCTCAAAAACCAGACAAAAAGACTTGCAACAAGAACAAAGAATTTAGGATATGTACAGTGCATCCAGAAAGTATCACTTTTTCCACATTTTGTTATGTCACAGCCTTATTCTAAAATGGATTAAATAATTTTTTCCCTCAGAATTCTACACACAACACCCCATAATGACAACGTGGAAAAAAAGTTTACTTGAGATTTTTGCAAATTTATTAAAAATTAAAAAAACGAGAGTATGCAGCAATCCACTAATCAGGCCTATATGCTAGAGTGGCCAGAGAGTCTCATCAGACCTGAGAATTTTGTTTCTCATGGTCTGACAGTCCTTCAGGTGCCTTTTGGCAAACTTCAGACGGGCTGCCGTGTGCCTTTTACTAAGAAGTGGCTTCTGTCTGGTCACTCGACCATATAGGCCTGATTGGTGGATTGCTGCAGAGATGGTTGTCCTTCTGAAAGGTTCTCCTCTCTCCACAGAGGACCTCTGGAGCTCTGACAGAGTGACCATCGGGTTCTTGGTCACCTCCCTGACT
>JAQQZT010000017.1:8295619-8308823 GCA_030068275.1 Clarias platycephalus
AAGAAGATATTCAAGAAGTGATATTTTGTGCTCAAACATATATGTAATTTGTTTGTCTCAAACATTTTTTTTTTTTCATTTAAAGCAGATACATTTTTAAGGGTTTATACAAAACGCCCCCCCCCCAAACTATCAGAAGCTTTTAGAATAAATGTCTTTCTATAATGAGTAACTCAATAAGGTGAGAAACTTGTAGAAATAGACTTTTTTTCCTACTACTATTATAGATATTCTCGTGACCCTTTTTGTTTTTAATGATTTATGATTTTCCTTGTTAAACGCAAGGTCAAATTTTACAACCTTAAGTCCTCCCTCTTACTTATATGTATTACATCTGGAGGGCACTGTAAATAATCACCAGTAGAGACGTACATTATAGAAATAATTGTCCAGCTTATGGGGCAATGGCTACGTCTTTGTTGACTAAGTGTGAGGGTTGAGTGGGGGTGTATGGAGATTGAAGTTAGCTGAGGGCTGGCAGATCTTCAACCTAAAAATGGAATGGTTTATTTTCCTTAAGAATTGTTTATTCACAGTTGTTTTTTGTGAGTAATTCTTTAGAAGTTATTCCCAATCAGAGCTTTTGGACATACTGTGTGTATACCTTCTCTTTGCGTGTACAGTACACTCTATGAATATGGAAAGATGACTAAATCATCGCTCATTCACTCACTCATCGTCTATACCGCTTTATCCTGTATACAGGGTCACAGGGGCTTGGAGCCTATCCCGGGAGGCTTACTGTAGGGCTTATATATAAATAATACCCATTTATATTGAATTGTGCAAAACAAACCACAAGACACAGGTATTGGAGACTTGGTCAACCGTCCTGCTACAGAACTGAGTTGAGCTCAACTGGCCCTATGGTGGTGCTATAGCACAAGTCTTTTGCCTGCTTTTTGGTCCATATCACCTGAATGACAAGTTGAAGAATGCTTCAAGAACCATCAGCCCACTTAGATTTTTTTTTTGTGCAAATTTTCATAGGATGCAAAAAGTCCTTTTATAAAATGGTTTTATATTTTTGACCTATTATTAAGATGCAGACTGTCTCTCTTCAAGGTGGAGACAAAACAGAACAATTACTGCATGTCATCTTCATATATGCTTAATATAAATTAAACTGTTTTTGAAAATTGTCATTTTAAATGTTTGAAGGAAGCACAGAAAAGAAAACATTGATTTCTTTCTAAATCCGCCAAGAGTTTTTCGTTTCCTCCCACAGTCCTAAGACATGGAGATTCTATGTTGATGTATTGGAGTTTTAAGATTGCCCACAGTGTGTGAGTGGGAGGGCGAGTCTGTGTGTGTGTGCCCTTTGATGGACTGGAACACCATCCAGCTTGTATCCTGTGTCAGGCCCCTAATCCCCTGTGATAGGCTTCAGACATCCCGTGACCTGATGCAGGATAAAAATGGTGCAAAATTACAACCTGGGTAAATGTACAGTATATGTTAAAGAATATCAGAAGACCATTTTACTCACTCATAAGCATGCCAAAAAAAAAAAAAAAAAAAAAAAAAGGGCATGGGACTGTAACAGGAGACGTGTGAATAGTTGTTGGACACTTCATGCGTCACTACAAGGCTGAGGGCCAAGAACTTATTTGAAATTGCTTGTGCTGTATTGGACTAAGAGAGGGTGGGTGATGGCGGTGGATATACGGTCCAATTTGGAAAATGCTGTCCCTGGTCTATAATTGTTGTCTTGGCTGCCAACTGGCCATCATTCTCATGGCTCCATATCAAAAGTGCAATATTACTAATGAGGTTACAAAAAATATTTGATTTGTAACCGCTCAGTCCTTTGATATTCAAGAAACAATCCACAATCATGTTGAAATAAGAATATCTTTATTGAACTTTGTTCTTATATAAACATAAATAGACTTATTCTACATTCATTCACTTTAGGCATTCTGTCAGGGACATCACACACTCCAGTACACATTTGCATTGATTATTACAACATTTCAGCTCAGTGCCATTTGAGCCTTGGGGTACAGATATTAACATACAGTCTCGAAGGAGAATTGCATTTCTGATTACAAGCTTAGACATGTACAATCAGACTTCTTTTAATGCACATCTGAAGGTTTTCTCTACATGTAAACAGTAAACACCTCTAGCCTAATTATGTTATTTCTAATAATGTGACCAGAGGTTCTCATTCTCAGACACCCCATGTGTTTAAAAGCAGCATTCTAGTATATTTTCCAGTTTAAATTTTTTTTTTTTGAAAAAGCAGTACAGTACATATAATAAAAGGCTACCGGACGCTGGCTGCTGAAATTAAGGCGCTACGTAGCATACACATCAGGCAGTGTGGTCTTGTACATTTGAGTAATATTGAAGTACACCATCAATCTGCATCTCTCAATCAAGCAATCACATCTAGCATACAGGCTGCCTCGGATTAGAGACAAGTGCAAAATGCAACAGTAGAAGCAGAGGCATAGACTATCTTGCTTCATCAGTTGTACACAGCGCGCACACACATGCATAGAAATAATATTAAGAATTTAAAAGCGGGGAAAAATACTGCTTCAGTTTAGTCCACTTACTAAGACAGGTGCAGAATTCAATTTTTTTTTTTTTTTTTTTTGGGAGACACACAAATTGCTCTAACGTTTGAAATTATAGCGTGAATGTGGTATGGTGTTTAACAGAAGTTACGGCGTAACCGCCTTCTTCACCTTATAATCCTCCACTAGATCTGTATGCCAATTAGAAACCACTTTTAATTCATCTGATGTTCTAGAAAATGCACAAATATGATCAAATATGAAGTTTGATGATTTCGATCTTAGTATCACTATATTAGGAAACTTGCTCTGTTTGAAGAATTGATAGTCTTTTAGCAGCACAGAATCTAATATAAGTAAATAGCCTGTAGTTGTGGTTTAAGAAAAAACAAACAAACAAACAAAAAAAAAGCCCTCATCTGTAGTGACTTGTCATTCACCAAGAAGGCAACTAGTTTGGGGAACGCTGTTTTTTTTTGTTTTTGTTTTTTTGCTGTAAGATACCGGGGCAACTGAACTCGCCTCAAATTCGAAACATGTCTGGACAGAATTCTAATCTAAAATACAAATACAGGCATATTAAATATATAGAATGTTTAAGGAGCAAGGGGTGGAAAATAAAATCTTTTCTGGAGTTACTATATCATGATAAAGCTGTGTTGTCTAACACATCCTGGACAGACAGATCCTTCTCAAACATTTGATTCATCCATTTTCTCCCCCCTACATACAAATACCCTTTCAGTCCTTCTTGCTCTCATTCCAGTATGTACTCTAAAGATTCAAGTGTGCATCCCATAGATAACCCTAAAGTTCCTGAGGTTTTTTTTTCCTTTTTCCTTTTCAAAGTCAGTTCTGTTCTCAAAACACAATACAAGGACGAAGACATGCTTGCGCGCCAACACTGCCGTGAGAATTAAATGTAAAAGGTAAGACATCACACATAAGGTGCAAAACAGCAACTTGATTCTGAACTGATTTGAAAATTAAGTGAGAAAATTCATGAACAAATTTTTAAACCATGTTCCTCTTACAGGAACTATAGCTTTTACATCAAAAGGTCACTCAAGACTTTTCTTAACCTAAATCAGCTCATCTAGATTGGTGAAGGTGATTAGTAACGGACATAAAGTACCCAATTACCAAGTGTGATAATGAACGCAAACACAAAAAGTCTTTGTACCAACCACATTTAAGTATTAAATCTGCTGCGCACACACTAACTTATTTCTTATAATAAAATAAATAGGATGTTTACATCATTTATAACTGACACATGGGAAAAAAAAAAAAAAAAAAAATCCCATGATGGATTATGAAATAATTCTTCAAAAATTCACGTGTGTGATTTTTACATCAGCTACATGGACTGCTGATTGTTGATTGAAGGAACCTGGTGGGTCTGCACAGGATAACACCTAAACTATATTAATAAATCAAGTAAGACAACAATGATGATGATGAATGTAGTGCTTAAATATATGAAATGGAGGGTAGGACTTGGTGCGCTGGTTTTAAGCTCTTGGCTATTCAACACTGCCACCTACTGGATTAAAAGAGCACAAACGAGCAGCTTTAAGACACCATGAACAGTGGTGCATCTTCTTGGTCCCAAGTCAAAACAGGTTAGGACATCTAGAGGAGACGGATTCTGAGGTGTAAAAACACTTCTAACCCATCCACGTCCTGGGCTCTTAGTGTTCTTTGGTCCTACCCTCCTTGGCCCCGCTGGCATTCACAGAATGAGAACATCGACTCAAACCTCAGGTCTTGCCACCCAAGATTGCCTTGTCCCTTTCTCTCCTCAGTGCCAGGTACATTTTGCATCCCGACAAAATTTCAAAAGGGAAAAAAATAATAATAAATAAAAAAAATTAAATAAAAAAGGTCTTTCATCGGGATTGGACACCTAGTGTGATTTTTAGATTCTCGTATACCACGTAGCTGATGCTGACTGCAGGGATGACCTTCATGAAATTGGGTGCAAGGCCTCTGTAGAGCCCCATCGCGCCTTCCGTCCGCACGATATGTCTGAACAAACTGCTCATTGACATCTGAGGCGATCCGTCCAATGTAGCTGCTGAATAGAGACAGACACAGAGACTTTAGTGAAAGGCGAATCATTCTAAACTAGGCTTTAACACTTGGCCGGCATTTTGTCGGTGTGTGTTTTAGTATTATAATCATCTCTGCTCTTGCAGACACTGTGTGGGGGTGAATAAACTGCTTACACCCTTGAGCAGAATCAGTTTATTTGAAAATCAATTTACTCTCTTGCTTTTTAAAGTTCACATATCCAGATATGGTGCTGGAGTGTGACATGACCCATGGCGATCGATGCAGCCAATTGATTGACGTCTGTAGATATGACGCAAACTGGTCAAGGTAAACAGTCCCCGTAGTGAAAGCAAAGTCTGGGTGAGTGAGTGTGTGAAAGGATTCGCTCGGTTCTACATCACTGGGAGCGAAAACAACATACGTTGAGAATCGAATTTTCGATATAAGGAAAATACTACGCGATGCTAATGGTGTACAATATACTTTTGTTTACGGTTATTCCATCGATAGGATTCAAAAGACTTACCTTGAGCCTGCATGCGCGTCCTAACCAGGGCTAACGGGTAACTGGCTAACTGGCCGCAAGTGCTGGACATGGTGCCGCAGGCCAGCAGGACGAACACGCCAGGGTCCGCGCTGTTTGTGGCATACATCTGTAGCCACGAGTTCTTTAGAGTCTGTATGAAAGAAAGCATTGAGAAAGGAACATACTGTTAAAAAGTCTGGAAAAAAGACAAATGCTTTGCCTTCTAAACACTAAGCATAAACTTTGCAATTAATATTAACAGTTCGGTGTTCAGTACTTAGTAGTGTTTATTTTATAAAAATCACACAGTTTCATGAATTTAATTGCATCATCACAAACAACATTTAAATGATATTTTATACAGTTTTTAAATGATTACTCCAGCATGCTTGAACACCTCAAGAAATTAAATAGAAATTGAGAATAATGGAGACGGATAGAAATTGCTGTTAGAGCAAATAGATTTTTTTCTTGGCGTCTTGTATAATATGTTGATATTAAAGCACGTAAACTAACTGTGCAGAAGCACGAAGAAACGTTACCTCATAGACAGCCAGGTCTATTCCAGCGTAGGGGATGATGCCGAGCATGTTGGGGATGTAACCCTTGTAAAACGCAGCTAGTCCCTCCTTCTGAAATATGCGTTTGGCGCAGCCCATGATGCCGGAGTACTGACCCGTCTTTCCAAGAGCGAGACGAGTCTTCAAAACCTTTAAAAAAAACATAAGAGTCTTGATTTAGACCTTTTCCAGAAAGTTGAGGAATTACAGCTCCTTTAGCACGGCTTCGGTAATGAAGGTGTTTCGAATCATTTAAACAGGTTCTCTAGCACACTTTGCACTATTCTCTCACCTCCATTGGGTAGATGCTGCTCTGCGCAATGGCACCAGCCAGAGATCCTGCAACCAGCCTCTCCAGAATTCCCAGTGTCTCCTGATTGCTTCCGATCAGTCGCTTTATCTGACAGGGATAAAAGCAAACAAAATTAATAAGTGATCTGAACCGATGTTAGAGCCTTCTGCTCAACCTTATGATGTGGACGTAGATGAGGTTTTCCATGCCCTTACTTGCTCATAGGCCATGAACTTGATAGCGGATTCGGGTGCGATCTTTAAGACGTTCATGCCATTTCCTCGCCAGAGAGACCGTAGACCCCCTTCTCGGATCATCTGGGAGAAACCGCTAGCGATGCACATGGTGTTGACACGAGAGGAGTGCACCTAAAAATGTCAGAGAGGGAGTAAAATCAGTGAGTCTATTTGTTTTTAGATACATTTGCGTTTAATAGGATTTTTTAAAATCAATTTTGCTCCCTTAGCCAAAGATCTGAGACACGAGAGTGCTTTGTCAAAGGACAAAAAATAAGTAGTTAAACCTGTAGTATCATCCAAAGTCCAGCTTTCACTGTTAAGCTGAAATGTAAAATGCATTACACAGGTCATTCATCTGTGAATGACGCAGGGTTGTTTGATTAACCAAAGACAGTCATTATAACCTTTGAACATACTCGTGCCCTTCTGTCCTATTTCTACAGAGGAACCGGCACATGAATTCTGGCTCACCTTTTCCCTATTTAGTCACACACACCCCTTATACAATTCTTTCTAAATCCATTAATTACATTCTACAATTTTGATCTACATCTCAGTAATCTATACGGCGTTAAGTAACAAAGTTGAGTAACGTCAAACTGTTTTCTATGCATTTTTGTTTTTAAAGGAACTCTAAACCTTTTTTTTTTTTACTGAATACTTTTGGTATACTCGAGTGAGTAGTATAAATATAATAGCTTAGATAACAGGGGGCTGTTATTTCAACCCCAAAAATAAACCAAAAAAGGACCAACTTGTGTCAAAGTATAAAAATTGTCTGCTTTTTTATTTTTAATAAATCTAGAAAATTCAAGTACAAGTGCATTATGTTCTAAAAGGGATGCGTGTGTGTGTATATGACCAGAGGGACAAGTCCCTTTTGCATATTCATATTTGCATACCAGGGACACAAACAAGTTCCTTCAAATTTTCTTTAACTTTACTTGGAACACAAACATTTTTGCAACCGCTGTTGTGCAAGTATTTGTACTGTAGCTCTCCCACCAGTGTTTTACCTGCATAAGAACTTTGAGTCGATCCAGTGGAGCCGTGCAGGTACGAGACACGGCGCCAGCCCCGCCCCCCGCCACAAGGTGCCTCCACCACATCCCGGTTTTCTTCTCCTCTGCGGTGAACTCATCGGGCACCATCAAACTCTCCCCTACATCAAATATCTGCAAAGACAGGTGAGCAGATAAGTCAGCCACATAGCAACATGCAAGCAGCTTTCTCTACTGTAGTTCTTCTTAATCATTTCTATAGTAACAGCTCATACATAAGGACTTGTATGATGCATGCTTCACATCTAATAATTATAGTTTTACTGTTTAACTTTGCAGCAAAAAAAACTAAGCTGATAATGTGAATTAATCTGTCAGGAGACATTTATTTAATATCTATATAGATGGAGTCTCCAGTATTTGCACTTTATAAAATGATGCAAGTTTTCAATTTACGGTAACATGATTTTTGTCTTATTAGCTACAACAGTAAGGAAAAAAAGAAACAGTGAGCCTAGTGACAGATTGGCTATTCATATGCACTTTAACACAACTGATAGCGAGTCAATTGTTTTGTGAACATATTACGGCATTAAATGAAATTAAAAACACATTTTATAAATTAATTGCTGACAGATTACTCCAGTGTAGGAAGAATAAACACACCACTCTGGCAGCACACCCTTCCATGCTTTATTCCTTACTCAAAGATTTTATACAAGCAAATGAGAACTAGGACTTACGGTCTGTTTCTAAGTGATAAGGACATGCCGGGTTTATCAGAGGAAGATGTGTGACCAATTATCTGACACGCGCATACCATCAGCTTTCAATTTCATCAGCACTAAAGAACATTTAATAAGCTACTTTTGGTCACAAATCCCAGTATTCAGTATATTAATGTACTATACAAGTAACATACTTTTTATTTTTAAATTTTTATTCTAAGTAAATGTTATGTTGCATAAACTTTCATTTTGCATGGAAACGCGTCTTTTTTGTTTAAGTAAATGCTCTGTCTGAGAGAGTCTGCTCAAATTAACTGAAGCTAGAACAATAGTCTGTGTTTAAATGAAAAGAAAATTAAAAGAAAAATGACCAAATTGAGCTTACTGTTGAATGCTTCCAATACAGGATGATCTCAGGGATGTTGTCTGCAGGGTGAAGCAGGTGGTAGTCCCGCCATTCGTTCCAGTCAATGGTCATTGTCCCATTTTTGTCCATGCTGTTTGAGGGGGAGGACAAAATACAGAAAGGATTGAAACGAACATCTACTTCCGGTTCCTGCTAACAAGTCAGACAATACACCGACTTCCTGAATCCGTGACATCTTACTCATAGCCATGTGGATGGAAAACGAGTTATTGAACATGCACTAAAATTTGAAATTCAAGACCCTTTTCTGAGCTTATCTTCATAGCGCAAAATCATTTTTACGTGCTTCATTCAAAAAAACAATTATTCAGCATTAAGCATGTTACTTTATCCTCATACCAGCATCAGATCAGCAAATAAAATAAGCTTGTCTAAAAACAAAGAGCAAAGATAATGTGAACGATGTGGCAAGCCAGGCAGAGAGAGAAGGGACAAAGACGGAGAGAGGACAGTTTACTTACTAAATTATGGGAGCAAAGACATGGCCCCTCCTAATTCTGAGAAGACATGGCAAAGAGGCGGGGCAGAAAGACAGTGTGTGAGGTGCGAGACAAGAGAGGAACAGGGATGCAGCGGGACGAGGGAGGAAGACAGATGCACAAAATACACAAATGTACGCATAAAGAGAGTTGCCGATCTTTACAGATTTCCCTGAACATACACGGATAGCAAATGTTATAGGTGAACGTTACTACTATTGTTAGTCACTAATGCTTTAGTGGTGTTAAACAAAACCGAAACCCTGAGAAACACCCAGTTCGACCCTAAGACGAGAAATGGTGAACAGACCTCCTGAGGATTTTCTCAGCCTGCTGCTCGGAGATGTGGACTCCCAGGTCTCTGAGGGATTGCATGATCTCTTGCGAATCAATGCGACCTAAAACAGAAAAAAAAAAAAAAAATAGAATGAGAATCCAGGCAATTTATTATTTTCTTAAAAATAAAACAATATTTTTCACCATTGCTTAAAACGATTTTTTCCCCCTCCACAGAATTCGAACACAGGATGAGCAAACAATCCTCACCGTCATTCTTCTTGTCCAAACTTTTAAAGACCAGTCGTAGCTTCTTCTCGTGGTCCCTCAGGTAATGCACGAACTCCTCAAAGTCCAGCTGGCCATCCAGGTCCTTATCTCCAGCTTTCACAATTTTCTGAAATGACACAATGTGCACAATAAGGCAATTGGATCAAAGGTGAGGAAAACATCCCGTGGAACAGGCGGGATTCTGACGATCACCGAGATGATGGATTTCGGAGAGCTGCTGCCATATGGGATCTGTTTGGCCAAGGCTGCTTTGAAAGGTCTGCACCCCATCACAGCCATTAAGACTGTTTGTACCCAGTGCAATCCAAAGTTCATTTAGCGGAAGAGACTCCGTCTTTTAGGAGCTGAGTGCTTCAGATGGGGTTCTGGTTTTGAGTCATTGAGTTTAAAGAGCTTGTGGAATAAACACAACCCGAGATGGAGAATTATTAATGTTTAACTTCACGTTTCACCAGGTGAATGACATAATATACATATTTATTCAGATCTTACTAGGAATGTGCTATTGTTCCAAGAATGTAAATGGCTCAACTATTTAATGTGGACCTCTATCAATTCACCTTCCTGAGACGGCAACCTTGATGCAGGCATTCCAAGAATTTACAGATCTCTTTTTATATCTGAACTTATTTTATTATCTTCTTTATTTTGTGTTGAGCTGGGATTTATACGGCAGATTCCTTGATCAGCACTTTCACAGACCTGTTATCAGCCGTGTTCACATTGTGTTCCGTGTGTCCTGTGAAGCATTGTGCAATTAATGAACCAATGATCCCTAAGAGCTAAAGGCACTCGGCAGAAATACTCTTCTTTGAAGTATTAACTTTTTTTCATATGAATGTAGACCCGCTAAGCTTGAAGATGAATAATGAGCAGTCTTGAAAATGGGGCTTGGTGTAATAGTAAAAATGAAGTAAACAATAACCAATGCAACTGTACATTTTACATAACAGACTGTGCAATAGTTCCACATGGGTGACATTTCTTTATCAGTTGCTCAAACCATTCATCAATTTACAATTCAACTGCAAGCAAACAAAACTAAATCTCAATCATTACCGTTAAAAATTATTTGTCTAAAGTCTTCGATAAGACACGTTGTTATAAATCTACAGAAAGCAAGCCTGCAGAGTCAAGATGAGGGCACGGTCCAAAAGGTTATAAATGTAAGATTTTGAAGTGAGCAGGGCTTACAGGGTATGTCATTTAATACCAGCAAATTAATACCATCTCTGCAACTGTAAATTACTCCAGACTCGTATGTCGATTGGATGATTTGCCACATTTATCCGGGGATGGACTGCTCTTTTTATATTCGGCATATATTCATAACTTGTTGCTTCGACTGCCTGATAGTTTGCACGTCTGCATTAAATAATTATCACAGAGGAGACCATAATGAGAACTGAGTCAGGATAAATGTACAGTAGTGAACTGTTAATTGACTGCAATACAGGGTTTCCCTCTTATAATCACTTGATGGATACTTAATAAAAAGCCGATCAAGTCTCCGAGTCTTACCGAGATCAATATTTAATATAATATCTGGGCTATTATAATAATTTAAATCACTACAGAACCAAATATGTGTGACATAAACTAGTTTTCACATGCTATTGCAGTAACACTAAGCTATAAGCAGGAGAAAGCTACAGACTACCACATGTTATATCATTTAAGACCTTCAGACTAGTGCTGCCAAATTAAGCTCCTGGATCACATTAACACTCTTACATTCTGAACATACAAGACCAGAGCTGAACACTACTAGGTTTCATACTACAGGGTGTCCCAAAAGTTTCTGCACATAGTAAAACGCAACTATTTCTAAAAACATAACCCTCTACTCATATAATTGACATTTCTATGTAAACTCACACACAGCCCTTTTTTCCCCCTCAGATTGAACTCGTGTTATCACATCTGGTGATATGCGTGCATTATGTAAGTTAACTTTTGTGAATCGATTCCTTTAGATGATCTTTGTGCTGTATATCTTTTTCTGGCACGCCACATCACGGTATTACTAAATATGCTTTTCTTTTGTCAGAGGCATTCTCAACATCTACCTTTAGTATTTAATATACTAAATATAAACATTTAATATTAATATGAATAAATATGAAACATTTTGCTAAAAAAAAATAAAAATAAAAGTACATTCCCTATGTTGAGTGTTTCGGGACACTCTGTACTCATCTGCTGATTGGACAGTGCCCTAACACACAGACAAGTGGGTCAAGGTGACGTCAAGATCAAGGTACAGACGAGAATACAACAAGAAGAAAAAAAGCCTTCTGAACAAACTGTGCTGATCTCTTAATTACATGGTGTTACAATAAGCAGGAGTGTAAGGATTTATGTAAAAATGCTTCAGCAGATGAGCTCCAGTAACAGAATTAGAAGAAATTGGGACTCATGACACAGCTTTTTTTCTTTGTCTGTGCATCAATTAATTTCTATCCATGTTCACTAGTCACTTTGAGAGTTCACCTGTAAATGTTTTACCATAAGTATTTCACAGGTCCTGACATTGTGTGCGAATGAGAAATAAACATGACAATGGCGAGAACAATAGTAAGGATCAGGACACATTTCTAACAAAACCATTAGCATGGAATCGCTCACTTGCTCACTCATTATCTATACTGTATTCAGGGTCACAGGGACCTGGAGCCCATCTCAGAAGACACGAGGCATGAGGGGTATGTCCTGGGTACACCCTGGACAGGGTGCCAATGCATTGCAGGGCACACACACATACATACAGTATTCACATGCTCATTCACACACTAAGGGCGATTTCGGAACATGTCCCAAAGAGAACTAATCTGTATGTCTTTAGACTGTGGGAGGATACCAGAGTACGCAAAGAAAAACCCACCAAGAAGAAAAAAAGGCAAACTCTATGCACACAGACCCTGGAGGTGCAATGCAACCAGGGTCCTGGATTAATGCTGTTAATCCAAAGGATCCTGATTTGACTGTAATCTGATTTGGTACAGGAATAGAGTTGATCTACGCTCATGAGTGAACACAGGTAATCTGGATTATCCTAAATGCCATCATCACCACCACCAAGTGGAATTAGTGAGAGAGTCTAAGCATCATAGAGACACAGAGGAGGAGGATTTAGAAAAGGAAAAAAAAAAAACATGTAAAAACTCAAACAACCAGAAAGTTTAGTACGTTCTAGTTATGTGAAAAATAAAATCCAAGGAGGAGATTTAGAAATTGAGGTTTAAATGAGTTTACCTGTCTCCACTTCCGGTATGTGTTAAACTCCTGGGACGGAAGAACCAAACTCAGCTTGAACAGAGGATTCAGCGCCGCCGGTAAACTGTTCGACTCGAAATATTCACATTCAGTCGGGATCGAATCGGACACAGGCACGTACAAACTAAGGCACAACATTTCTGGTAAAAATAAAACAATAATACTAATAAATAAATAACCGATTAAATAGACGTTAATAATAAATAAGTTCAGAACCGCTCTGCGGAACTGCGCGTGAAACAGAAAACCGGCGCGCGCACCGCCCTATTTAAAGCAGCGTCATAACCCCGCCTCCCGACGCGTAGGGAAACCCTGACGATTGGCTCACAGCGTAAACCATCCTCTCATTACGTAGTCGTTGGCGGACGTCGCTCACGCGCGTGCTCTCATTACGTCGAGGGCGCTCAATGGCTGCTTCAATTTCAAGGCGTTCCCTCCCAGTGTCGGATTTTACACGTTTTACGGGAAGAATGATGTCAAAGCTCGTGCTAGAACAGTTTGGCCTTTTTAGTAAAAAAAAAAA
>JAQQZT010000017.1:8341027-8354012 GCA_030068275.1 Clarias platycephalus
CTCTCTCTCGCTGGCTGTCTGTGTCTGCGCGTCTCTCTCTCTCGCTGGCTGTCTGTGTCTGCGCGTCTCTCTCTCTCTCGCTGTCTCTGTGCGCGTCTCTCTCGCTGTCTGTTATGATGCTAGATTGTAATCATTCTGTTTCCTGTTGTGGTCTCTTGCTCACACATTCTCTCACTCTTCTCTCTCTCACACAGATACACACGCACGCATATGCACACTCACACGCATACACCAATGCAGACCTCAGTAGTTCAAGGGTTTAAAGTACACAGCACACATTTTTTTGTTGTAACAGTATAAACTGTACCCTATGCAGTGTGGATTTCTAACGTGGGTGGAATTGAAGAACATGCAACACACACACGTGTGCAGGCACGTACACGTACACACAAACACATTAGTAATGGGAATCACCATTATGTTACACTTCTAAACATTTTTAGCAAATAATTTGCAGTGTGAACAGTTTGGAGCATACCACCTACAGGATTATAGAGCAATAGCACATCAATTTCAAACATGTATTGATTTTGTGATCAGTGTGATTATGATGCATGTCTTGGCGCATGAACGAATTGTGATGCGTAATTGAATCTGCAATGCACATTTCATTCAGTGTTGCGCTTATGTAGAAGAAGCCTCGTGCATTCACAATGTGGCTTCATGTACCTGGAATATTTCTACTCGGTATTTCTGCCGGTCATGATCGAAAGGTGAAAGCACCCGATATCCGTATGGTATACACGCACATGCACTCCCAAAGCAAACAAGCATCACTCACGGTAACCGTTCCAAAAGGGCAACAGCAGCTAGCACTAAACTTAATCACATTTTCACGGTTTGTGATTTTTTTTTTTCCCCCCCACCTTGGTGAATAATCATAATTCATTATAAAGCTTCTGCATGAAGCTTTATAATGGGTTCTGTCATGTGCGCAAAATGGATGCCGGATCAGTATACAGCTGGATCCAGGTTCGGATCAGTTCCGTCATAATGTCGGAAAAACACAAATCTAGTGGCGCTAAAAACATCATATTGGGATTTCGACTGAATTTGTACTGTATATGTCTCTGTCTCGTCTGCTCTGTAATTCTTTTCCCCCTGGTCTCTGATCAGTAGGTATCTAATGTCTTTCATTTTCCGGATGAGCGAGTTTCTTTTATAGAGAGAGACAGGCGGAGAGAGAAATGACATTTTCGTAAAGAGCAGTGTGAGAATAGAAGGTTGTGCAACCCCGCTCCATAAACCTGGAACAGGCCTGAACGTTTGGCACTGAGATTTAAAGCTTTATAAATCCACACACACGCGCTTGTGCCTTATCTGCCCTTAACGTTTTTGCTGATTTGGCCCCTGTGGTGTTGTGAAAAGCCTCCAGCCTTCCCTTATCTCTGTCCTACAAACACCATGAGCACACATTATACTGACCGTACCACACCGTACTGGCCGTTATTCTCTGCTGATTAAAAAGAAAAACAAGTTTTTCACAAGTTTTTTTTAATGTGTGCAGTTCACTCTCTTCCATTGCATGCCCTGCTCAATCTACCAATACATGCATAAAGATTTATGCATAAAAATATTCTTGTCCGTGAACACTGCAACATGGAAAGGGATATAATTTATCTACATGGAACACATCAACTTTGTTAGATTTATGGCACAAGGCTGGATTTTAGTTAACGCGAGCCTCCTTTATTCCTGAGCTGCAGTTTACTCTAGGTGTGTCTCTAATATCCAATTTTCAGCTCCTCTTATTACATCTACAATTAAACGCTTGAACAGTTGAGGGGAGCAGCGTTTGGGTGTGGGCGGCTCGGTTAAAGGGATACTCTAGCAGTTTCGGCGACCTTGTTGCAATTACACATTTCTAATTTCGTCCTGGTTTTCTAGAAAGCCTGTTTACTCCAATCTTATTTACTCATTCATGCTTGAATTCTGTGAATTACTTGTGAATGAAGGTGTAGAATTTGACATTTACAGAAGACCTCAAGCGCAGTATGGTGATTAAGACTCTCATGAATGATGGGAATGGTTTAAACAACGCTGTGGTGACTCGGAGCCTACTGTATCCCCACTGATCCGTGAAAATCCCCAAATTGAGCAAGTGACGCATCTATTGGTGAATGACCGTGTACACGGTTCCCAACAACACTACAGGAACTCGACTTGGAGTTATTGCCACATGTTTGGGTCAATAAAGAATTTCCTGGGAGGTCATCGTTTCAGAAGTGAATGAAGCAGGCAGTCGTGGCTCCGGCGTACTGACACAAGTTTCTACCCTGATGGTATCCAACTGGTGGAACGCTGGAATGATTGCATTAGTGTAGCAGGGGATTATATAGAGAACTAAAGGGAGTTTATTACTCCCAAAAGGAGAGTTTAGTACTTCCTTCTGTGTTCTGTTATTCTGCACGATCAAGAGGCTAGACTTTTCAACAACTGCCCCTAGCTTTAAGCGCATTTTAAGCTTCCGATTCATTTATTCATTCATTCTGTTTTCAATAACAGTCCATATCTTTGCACTAATGCGCTGTAGATGTGGTAGATAAAGAAGAGGATGACAAAACACTGGCGTATCCCCATGAAAAAACAAAAAAAAGATCTATGAAGAACACACACCAAGCAATCGCAGCTTTGTTTTGGTTCAGGAATTTGACCTCTTTGGGGTAGCAATTAGCCTGCGGAAAATTATGTTTTTCCCTTTCTTTGTTTTCCCTGTTTTTCTGTTTTCTCCAGTGTATTTTTATTTTTTATTTTATTTAACGGTTCTTTCCAATGAGGGAGTTTCGTTATGTGAGTGAAGCCCATAATTCTGGCAGCCTCTTTGCTGAAAATATCTTGTTGAACGGTCCCTGTGCACACCCACCCACATATAGTATACTCGCCCACAAACACACACACATGCTGTGAAACTTTAGCGGCATGTGGTTATTTTTATGTAAGATATGGATCCAGGGTTTATTGAACGGTACAAAAGAGCAAGTTTAATAATACGCATCTTATTAGTGGAACTATGCTGTGAGATCAGCCTTCGGTTCGCTCCTTGTGCTATTCAAGAAAAGGGATAACTATAATAACTCGTACTAATAACCCTGTTCCACATATCGTAACGCCTTTGAATGCTTTGAAGTTCCCAAATTTTATTATTTCTCGGAGAAGCTACCGCAGCTCCTTCAGTGTGTGTGTGTGGTTCTTATTTCACTCCTCTTCCAAACACGCCGTTTCAGTGTCTGTGTAAATGAGCTACTGTTAGCTGAAAGGTCAATCACAGGCTTGCATTTACACTTTGCTGATGCTTTCGGTCAGATGTTGATGAAAGAAGCTGTTTTTCAGTATGTGAAAAGCTTTTCTTTCTTCTAATTATTAGACTTAAAAGAAAGAGGAGAAAAGAGAGAGCCTGTTAAGGGAACAACTGTCGATCTGTTATAATGAAAGCAGGATCAGGAACTAACATGTTTCCCTAAATATTCATGCAGCTGTATCAAATACAAGTTGCTGTTACTTTGATTATAGGAATATAAATGCTTAAGAACATGCTGTTAATAGATAATAAGCAAGTTTAAGTTGGTATGGGTTCTTGATCATTATGCAGTAAATTCTGTTCAAACGATGCTGCTGGATGTGAGGGGTTAATTGGGATGGGCGATATGACCGCTTTCGTATCGCTAATCAATTTTTTAATTTTTTTTAAGTAAATAAATATATACATTATATTCTATTGCAATAGAATTAACTACATTAAAAATTTATTGTACTTAACTATTTAAAAAAACAATAGTACATTTATCATTACTCAAATTAGGCAAATAATTTAAGAGAATTGTATTACGAGTCAACAAATAGATTTATTTAATTCGGTCATATTTAAAATAGTTTTATTAAAACATATAATACATAATTAGGCGGCACGGTGGTGTAGTGGTTAGCACTGTCGCCTTGTACCTCCAGGGTCTGGGTTTGATTCCCGGCCAGGCTCGATTCCCGTCTCTGCATGGAGTTTGCATGTTCTCCCCGTGCTTGGTGGGTTTCCTCCCACAGTCCAAAGATTTGCAGGTTAGGTTAATTGACGTCCCCAAATTGCCCGTAGTGTGTGAATGTGTGAGAGTGTGTATACAGTATGTGTGTGTGTGCCCTGCGATGGATTGGCACCCTTCCAGGGTGTACTCTGCCTCGTGCCCCAAGTCTCCTGGGATAGACATTAAATAGATATATATTCCCGACCTCAATTTCTCCCGCACCTAGTCTTCCATCTTCACTTTTATTTATTTGTTTTTGTTGTGACTGGCAGCGGTAGCTGCTTGGCGCTTTCGTGACTTGTCACGTGACGTAACCTTATCAAAGAACTTAATACAATATGAAAATAGATATTCCCAAATATTTAATATAGGCTATAGGGAATTGCACGCAGCATACATGGATTTTTTTTAAATTTAATTTTGTTTTTAATGACCCGCCCCAACCCGCCCCGCAAATAAAGTGACAATTTCTCTACCCGCCCCAACCTGACCCGCGGGTTACTAATGTGTATATAGATGCGGCAGAGGTAGGTTTTGGTAATCTTATTTTGATTAAGAATATCACATTATCAATATTACATCGTTATTTCACCCATTCTTAGGCTTAATGGCTTGAAGCCAATTCAAGACATCTCCAACAGCTGGAACACAGATGTAAGACTTCCTGAATGAGTTTTTATGAGTTACTGAAAGTCCCCGCGTTACGTGGAAAATGTGACTATAGCGCTGTGGTAACTAATCTGACTCAAAAACCAATTTCTATAATCGGCATCAGACATCCAAAGGGAGTTACCTGTGTAAAAGCCACTTTAAAGAAACCATTGAAACAGAACAGGCGCAGTTAAATGACCCAAATAACTTATTGGTGTTTTGGCTAAAGACTTTTTAAAGATGTCTGCGATACTTAAATCGAAACAGCTGGAAAGTCTTTTGATGAGCCGAGACAATTTGCAAATTCCGATGTCTGCTGTGTTGTTTAGCAGGCTGCCGTGGTTCGCCCCCCCCCCCCCACACTTTCTTTGTAACATGGAGCTGTTATTATTCTGCATGAAGAACGGGAAACATTCATAAAGCTCAGCAATCTGAGTCTGGAAGAGAGAGCCAGAGAGAAGTAGGTTAGGTGAAGTCCTGGGGGGAAAAAGGCAATGGCTTCATGTTTTATACTCCCATTTCAACAGTTCCACAACTTTTTAATGCTTTTACAAATAAAATGAGCTCTCGTTATATAAAAAAAATAAAATCTTTATTTGAAAACATTCTGCCTGAGTAGAGATACTGCTTTCATTACAAGCGACAACACAAGGTAGCAATATAGCTCGAAGCATGCGGGGGATAAACAAAGCCAGACAGAACTCTTCCTCCTGTTGCGCCTTTACTTGCTACTTTTTGCCCTCAGTCACGGGTTGAACAAAGGTCAAAGATCACAGGTCAAATTGACAACGTACAGAGTGTTGGTTTGTTGAGTTGAGGTTGCTGCGTCAGATTTTGGTCACCCCTGTCTCTACCCTTCCCCCATTGTGCACATCAGTTGTGGACCAGTTTAAAGGAACACTCTCCAGCATTGTTTATCCTAATCTCTATGCACTGTATGTATCGTACGATTTCCAAAGACAGGAACCGTAACAGATTTTCTGGCAACGAAACAGAAACGGAAAATATGTTCTGTTCGAATTAGCAAATAATGGAAGTTTAAGGACCGGTTTTGAATCCTGTCAGTAAATGTTTAACTAAAGCACTGATTTGTAGAACATGTTCAATGAATTATTGCTCTAAATGTGTAACCTCTGATCACAACGTGTTGGGTCACATCGATAAAATAAATTTCCTTCTTTTTTTTTGTGCATGTTTTACTGGGTATGGGTTGTTCACACTAATACCAAATTCGGTATTGATACTCAATCAAGCACATCATAAACCATTTAGTTATATAGCAGTGTTTTGGTTTGTTCCCAGTTTTAAGTGTTTGGGCAAAGAGGGTCATTCATTTCCAAGGTTGGCTAGCTTCATTGGATCAGGAAGGATTACGGTGCGTGATTTCAGTACAGTTGTAAGTAAAGTAATGTGTTTTATGCTTTTACGATGTGACGATAGCAGCTTCTCGTCAAGAACAACATCCTGAGTAACTGCCGGCACTTTCACCTGCCTAGGCTTGTCTTTAGTACTTGTCTGACCAGCACTTTCTTCACCTTCGATTTTTGTTAGTCTAACAATTTAATTTTTGCTCTGACTGTAAAGTTCTAACATGTACATTTCCAGTTAACAATTCTTTAATTCTGGGAAAAGTTAATTATCCATGTTGGTTACGTATAAACCTCAGATCTATTGGCTAGGATGACAAATAGTTCAAGTATTCCTTTTGAAGTCAATCTTCTTTTTGCAAGAGTGTAAAAGTTTGATGATTAACGCTGTATTTGAGTATGAACATTATCTGAGAAATATTTGGAAGATGGATTTCACAAGTTATGAGTGTGTGTGTGTTTGAAGACAGAAGATTGTTGTCTATGGCTGCCATAAAATCCTGGTTCCCCTAGTAAATGTATCTGCTGATTATTTTCCGTGAGTTTGTGATCGTCCTCGTTGGCTGTGTTAAAGTTTCAGAGTGAAACTTTGTACTGAGGCTGTTTGGGAATTTTTCAATCTGATCCGTAGGGCATTGTTATGAAAATCTGCGGACGTGTTCCCCATGGGGAGGAGTAAAGATTTAGTTCATGACAGACGCACTTGTTCAGGCTTCTCAAATCTCTAAAATGCCGTATGCATGTATCGTCCTTGTTGCCTGATGCTAAATAAAAGCTGCATTGCGTACTCCCTGCGCAAGACTGGAAAATTATCAGCCAGCATTCCGATTTACTTTATCTTTCCCGGAATTCTTGGATTCATGCGTGATCGCAATCGCAGTGCATCAGTGTGTTATTCATTCTCAAGGAAGGGATTTTCTTTTTTTTTCTTTTTCTTTTTTACCCTTGCTGGGATTGTCTTTGCTCCAGATTCAGATCCAAGGAGATCCAGGTCCATATCTCTGACATCTGAGAATAGGATTTTAGGCAAGTCGTACTGTTTGTGGGGGAAGTGCAGCTCTCAATTCCTGTTCTTTATGGGTTCGAGACTAGCTTTCTGACTAGTTTACCAGTGACCGTGGCAAACCCATTTTGGGTAGTCTGTTGTTCTTTTAGATGCTTGTTGAATTTTAATCGCAATTTTACACTTGGTAAGAAATCTTGCTCTTGGCTGCTGTCCTGTCCAGGGTGTGTTCCTGCCCTTGTGCCTAGTCGTCCTGGGATAGGCTCCAAATCCACTTTGGATATATTGGAGATTAATGAACAGTTACTAGGGGTTCTGGGCTGATACCAATACCAATGTTTAAAATATGAAATAAATAGCTAATAATAATTTGGACGATGTCAGTACCAATGTGTGTTTGTGCCTGGAGGGGAAAAAAAGATTCATTATAAAATAACTGAACTGTTATGTCTTTAAACCCTCAATCACACTTTCTTTGAATGAGCACAACTACAATCATGCAAATGTATTAAACTAATTTATGAAGTTTATGAAAAAGCTTTAATGTAACCAACTTTCACATGACCAATTATTTTTGTCAGCAATATCTATTTTAAAAGCCTTTTTAGCTTCCAGCATGTTAAAGTGCATTTCCCCCCCCTCTCCTAATTTAGCCATGTCCAATTCCTCCCCCATCACTAGGGGCCTCCCACATTAAGGCTACTATTACTGTACCACTCAGTCGGGAGGGCCGAAGTCTACCATGTTTCCTCCGAACCACGTGACGCCAGCCGACTGCATCTTTTCAAACTGCTCGCTCACGAGCAGTGGCGTAACGCACTCGGAGGACAGCGCTATCCGCTCCTTTGGCTTGCGTGGGCTCACGGACACACCTGATTGGCTGCAGAGCAGGGATAAATGTGGGAGCACTATGTACTTCTCATTCCTCCGTTCTGAGAGAGTTCAGCCAATCAGCTCTCTCTAGACCTACGGCTGCGAGCAGTTACAGCATCACCTGGGCGTCGAACTCGCGATCTCTGAATATTTGAGTAATGTGTGTATATACTTTATTCTCCTATACGATGAAGTACTCCAGCACAAATAACTTCTTGAAATCAATGCGACACATCGTGTAGCAAGATTTATTGGCTGTTTTCTCAATCTGTTACTGGGTATTGATGTGACATTAAAAAATATCAGCCCCTGGTTATGGTGAATGTCGTCTAATTTTCCAATAGGGTGATGCCAGTCAACAAGGTACATATTGACCAATAGAAAACATATGCACTTATGTATTCATCACTAACAAACATTGTAGTTCCATTAAAAAAAAAAAAAAAAAAAAACCTCAAGTAGTTAGATAAATAAATAACTGGTGTGCGGTCCAACTTGATGTTTTCAAAGTGCATTATTTGTCTCTGTAATAATGTTCTTATGTACAAGGCTTATAAAATATGCAATAGTTGACGAAGTCGTTTTCCGGCGGGTCATGGTGAAAGTGATGTTGCATCAAATTATTTTCTTTGTATAGTAATTCTGGTTTCTATAAGATATATAACATCTCTGGAATGTTTTTGTTAACGTTTTATAAAGCAATCTTCAGGGTCTAAACTTCAAGTCTCCAATTTAGGCTTAATAGCAGCTTTTGTTGCGAGTTATGTAAACAGGATATTCATTGGATACGAGTGTAGAATGACCTCAATATGAAAAAGCTCCTTTCCTGCAGACATGCACGAAGTTGTTTCATGCATCACTTCTGAGAACATGTGGTGTCCAACCCCCCTACTTTTCTCATCATTACCCTCACCTTCTCTTCAAGGCTTTTAGTCATGGTTTTTATCAAATGCAGGTTTTTTTTTTTTTTTCCTCCTGAGCAACACTAACCAAAACCTTAGAAGAATGTTTGGGTGAGAAAGCACCCAACACATTCCAGGCGTAATTAAGCGTCCTAGTTGCTGTTATTCTTGCTTGCAGTGTACACAGCAGCTCGGGGGTGTGTATGAGTCACAGCACAGGCCCAGTTGACATTTACGACAGTGCTTGGGATTTCCATGGGCACAGATAAACACATGCACATACACAGCCACAGGAAAAGCATTTTTCATGACGCCGCAATCTCGTCTTCTGTATGATACGCTGAGAAATCTGGTTAGTTCTGTGACGTGTGTGTATTTGTCTGGACTTGTCCAGTCATTATTAAGTAAAACATGACTAAGGAAAAACAAGGGTTTGTGCTTGTGAGAGACGACTATCGAGAGACGTGAGATCAACATGCACCGTCTTGTGTCATCAGTGTGAGGTTTTATTTTGAGAAGAAATGTTTGCCAACAGTGTGGTTCAAAATTTTTTTTTTTTTTTTTTTTTTGTGTGTGTTTTTCTTGCGTTTGCATCTCTGTCGTTCCTCTATGTTTCTCAGCAGCTTTTCCTCGGACATCTGGTGTGGATACAGCTCTCATTTCTTCCAATATAGCAACTGGTATAAGAGAGTGGGAGAGAGAGAGAGACTGACTCTGACTGGGAAAATAAAAGTTTGAATAATTAACTTGAAATCATTAACACTAGCATTTTTTTTTTTCTTTCTTTCTTGGGGTATTAAAAATGTATCAAAGACTGAAGAAGGTTGCTTGTCCTTATTTTTGAACACTTAAAATGAATAACTTCAAAGCTGTTGAACATAAATAGACTGTTAACGATAACTAATAAATATCACATGCTTTTTGGACATTCCGCCAACTTCATCACATGCCTTATTTTATATCATTTATTATTTTTATCAGTACAAGGTAAATGTGTCAGGGGAGCGGTAGCTCAGGCGGCTAATGCTCTTGGTTGTTGGTTTGGGGATCCGGGTTAGAGCCCTGGTTTTGGTGGTTGCCACACCCCCGTACTACCCAGACACTGCATACAGTGCCGGTCCCAAGCCCGGTTAAAATGGAAGGGTTGCTTCAGGAAGGGCATCCGGCGTAAAAAACCTGTGCCAGTTGTGCGCGGATCGGACGGTCGGATGTGGCGACCCCGAGACCGGAGCAGCCGAACGCAAGTTGTCCGGTAGTTTGAAATGAAATACATGGCTTACGGTGTAGAATTTATTGTTGTCAATAGTTTTGTTGCTCAGTTTTAACACACTTCTAGTATAATTCTCTGTGGCTTTCGATCTGTTCTCGGGGTCTCTGTGTAACAGCTCAAATCAACATAAGTGAATTTAGTTTAATTGACTAATAGTTCTATAAAGTCATATCCTAGTTAGGACTGTACATGTTTGTCACTGTTTGAAACTTATATATTTTTGTGTGTGAGTGAGACATTTACCTTATTCTGATCAAATAAAAAGAAATATAAACTAACACATGCGATGATGTATATACGCAAGGACGGAAGAAAACATAAGAGTTTGACACGTGTGCGTGGAAACCACCAGAAAAACCACAATGCCAAGAAGTCTTGCATTTGCGAGAATTACATGTTGTGAACTCGGATCGAACAGCCTTCTGTTGCTTTATCACTTGAGTTCACAGTTTCTTTTCTGTTGGAATATGCACACGGTAACTGTGCGTGTGTGTTAGCGTTAGCTTCTGTGATGGATCTCGCTCATTAACACTTCAGTCTTCTGGTCTAATTGTTCCTCAGAGCTCGGTTTCATTACAGATAATTGTACAACAAGTTGAGTTCATACCAATATTTTTGAATGATGTAATAAACGGTCCTGATTTTCTGTGAGAGTTTAACGCTGCAGCATGTGTTTCGTGTCTCCAGACGACTCTACAAACAGCAGGCTGTGAAACTGAAAGAGGTTCAAGGTCATGAGATGTACTGATGAAGAGAAGTGTGTGTGTGTGTGTGTGTGTGGTTTCTATGGTTATTTGCAGAGTGTTATGTAACTGTGCTCATGCTGATGATGTGCAAACACATTTGCATTTTGTTTGCATAGCTTCCTTTTGGACAGGAACAAGGATGTGTAGGTTTAAGAGGAGGGATGTGTGTTTTCTCCAGCCAGAGGTTATACGGACGTGTTCACTTTATGATGGTTTAAGCTTTAATAGTTGTGAAGGTTGGTATTTTTTATTTGGTGATCACCAGTTAAGTAATTTTAAATGCACAGACACTAGAGACGCCTTTTTATAAATGTCTATACAATTGTTGACTATCAAATATATACAGTCTTATGCAAAAGTTTAGACACCCCTTGATAAATAACAGATTTTGGTGATTTTTAAAATTTTTTTTTTTTTTTTTTTTTTTTTTTATAATTGAAAAGATGTTAACACAGTAGCTTTTGGAAATGGAACAAATGCACAATATTTTCAGCAAACATTGATAATTACATTTCTCACTGTGGAAACTGCAAGCTGACAACGCTTTGCTATGTTCTTGTATCCTTCTCCTGCATTGTGGACTTCAATAACTTTTATTTTCAGTCTTACACAGCTGCTTAGAGGAACCCATGGTTGTTGAGTGTCCACAAGGTTTGAAGAATCAAAGTATCTGTAAAACTTTGAAATTGGCATTTACTAATGACAGCTGTTGCCATGCATCAGATCTAACGAGCTGATTACGGTCTGAAATCTTGTAAACAGAATCGTAGACTCTGGAACTCTTAGGGTGCCCAAACTTTTGCACAGTGCCACAATGTTTTTATTTTTGTTCAATTTGTGACATACAAATTAACTATGCATCAATGATTACTGAAAATATATTGTGCATTTTATTTTTCCATTTCCAAGAGAGACTGTGTTAACATCTTTTCAATAAAAAAAAAAATCACCAAAATCTGTTATCAAATTTTTGCATAAGACTGTGTATATACACACTTATGCAAAAGTTTGATAACAGATTAAAAAAATAAAAAAAAATAAATCACCAGTATTCTCAGTATTCGAGAACAATGTGTGTATGCATGCAGTATTGTTCTCGAATGTAGAAAATAACAAACTTGTACTTATTCTGTGTGTGAACACATTTTAGCTCGTTTTGTTCGGTTCGTTTGTGAGGAGTGAATAAAGGTGGTAACACCAACTATACGTGCTCTAATAATATTCCAGCCACAGTTCTGTTTGTTTTATCAATTTTGTCTTCATCACTTTTCTTCCTTGCAACTTTTATTTGAACAGCTGTTATGTATTCAGTGAGATCAAATCACTATTAGGGATTAACTGGTTAAAGTTAAAACATTGCTCAAGTAAGGAAAGCGATTGTGTGTGCGTGCATGTGTGTATGGCCAAGCCTTTGTTTGTTTCCGTCCTTGTTATTCATTTGCACTATGACGTCCACGTTTCCTCACATGACCGGTTGGAAGGTTTACTGGAACCTCCTTCAGTCCACTAACAAAAAGCACATCACGGTTCCCACAGGTGCAAGTCTAAATCTCAGGATTTAACGCAGTGGGAGATAAATTTGGCACGTTAGCGCAGCGTCTTCGCCTTTCTTTGTTTGCAATAACCAGTTTACATCCAGTCAGGCAAAATAAATGTACCGATCGGCTGCGGATGGTGTTTCCACAGCACTGTTAGATTAATTAATCTGTCCTGCTGTCAAATGAGGTGTTCAAGTCAAATTGGGACTTTTGTGAAAAATTATTTAAAAAAAGGTTGAAGAGGGGGAAAAGACGTACTAATGTCTGACTGACGTTCCATGACATTAAACGTAACAGTAAATGGATAAATTGTTGTGTATTAAAGGAATAAAGCACTTTAATGCAAGTTCTTACTGGCAAAAAAAAATGTATTCTCTTCCTATAAAAGCACTCTGCTTCGCATCAAGCTCTACATTCCACTCACATGTTAGATTATTTTCCTGAAAGGGCTTGCCACCAAGTGTTTTATTACATAATGAACATGTAAGTATTAGAGTAAGATGAGAGAGAGTAGTGCAGGTGGTAGTGTAAGAGATTTGAAGAAGGAATTAAAGACACCAAGATTATTATTATTATTTTTTTGGTTCTACTGTCCAAAGGTTTCCAAATCACGTTCCGAGTG
>JAQQZT010000017.1:8354022-8367393 GCA_030068275.1 Clarias platycephalus
TTGAACCCCCCCCCCCCCCCCCCCCCCCGATCTGATCACATGCTTCCAATATCTGCTACTTTTATCCGACAAGATGGCGCAAGCTGCAAATTTCCACTGTGGCTACAGGTCATAGCCTCATTTATTCTGATTGCTCGTTAGACATTTATATTCCTTCATTGTCCTGGCAGACATTTTTATTACAGCTGAGACTGGATGTAGACGATAACTCGCTCAATCACTTTGAGTAACTGCTTTCTCCTGGTCAGGGTCACGGTGGTTTATGGGAACAATGCATAAGACACTGCCAGTCCTGTCTCATACACATTCACACCCAAGTTATTTTGGCCAGTCCACCTACTGGCATGTTTTTGCATGGTGGAAGAACACCATTCAGGAAGTAACCCGAGCTCAGGGCTGAACAAGCGACCCTGTAACTCTGAGGCAGTAACACTACCCAGTGTACCACTATTTATTCAGATAGCACTTTTTTCTTTTTTTTTCTTATTGATCGAAATAAAATGCATAAATAATTTGAAATTTCAGAAGGTTATTGTGTGTTGGCACAAACACTCAGACTGTAGGTGTTACCTGAATTTCCACTGGTTTAGTGTTTTATCCATTAATTGTAAATCAGTTGTTTGGAAATAGTTATACAAGGGTCACTTATTTATCGTTGATATTATAAAGGTTGTGAAAGACAAAAATTACAATTTTCCATGCCCGGATCCGGTGTGATACCCTGTATAAACACACACACACAAGCATGTATACACACTGATATTGGGTCCATGCGGGCAGTGTTGCATAAGGGTCCTTCCCTTTTTCTGCTCGTCTTTCTCCGAGTCAGCACAGGTGTAACCTTATCTCGGCGAACAAGCGACTGGCTATCTCTGGCTCTTTCTGTTCTTTTAGTTGTGACCACTGTGTAACTAATGCAGTGTTTGTGTGTTACTTAATGAGGGTTTTTGTAAAGTTATTTTTGTTTACCTTGCAACACGCATATATTTTAGAAGTAGATGTTATTGCACTGGTGGCCTGCACCTTTTTTTTTTTTTTATTCCAATGGGACCATCAATTCCTTTCGCACTGCTTGTGTGTGCAGTGATTATAGGTCATTATTTAGATCCAGATGTTTTCTTCTGGTGTGCCAAAAGAAAGGCCTTTAACGAAAGCCAGGGACTGTGTGTGTGTGTGTGTGTGTGTGACAGAGAGGGAGCGAGCGAGAGCAGATGGACCTGTAGCTCCGTGAGTAGAGTTTTAAATCTACAGAAACGGCTCATATAACCACACAGGATTCTTCCTGGGCCTCTCCCCCAACACACATTCCTTCATATGTTAATGAAAAACAGCTAGTTTTGCAACTGCTATTTGGACCATCAGGCAATCGGATAACATTTTATTTGGACTTTTCCAACAAACCAGTCAAAGACATTTAGAAGGAATGTTTGCTTAAATATGGCTTGTCAAATTGATTAAGCTAATTGCATTAGTAAGTTGGCTCTCTAGATAATGAACAGTGTGAGTTTTGCTGCTTAATAAAGCAAAATTAATTTAACTCTCATTGTGAAGGGTTTCATATGATCTAACCTTTTTTTTATTTATTATTTTTTTTTTTTAAATGAATAATCCTGCCGCTTAGTGTTATGGATACCAACACAAAAGTACAAAGGGCATTCAAGTCAAACTGGGACTTTTGATTGTTCAGAACACAGTTGTGAGAATAAAACTTATCTTTATTTTTTTATATAGTACACTGATCCACTTATCCATCAAGGCAGAAAGGTGTCTCTAAGCCATCTTGGCCCGGGATCATCATTCACACACCACCAAGCTTATTTAAAACATTTGCACCATTCAAATGTTTTACGGCGGCCAAGAATCTCAATATACCGTGCTTGACATCTATAAATTATATTTGGTTTCTTTTTTTTTTTTTTCTTTTTTTTTAAATATCTTCATTCACAAGAAATTTCACAAGTCTCTGTTTGACTTGAACACCCATTTGTATATCTGGACGAAAAAAACATGTTTTCATGAAATTTATAGTTAATCAGTTCTGGAAAAAACTATCCAAAAATTATAAAATTGATAATTCATAATTTGTCGCAGTTCAGGTAAATGTGATTGTCGTCTGGAACAGTAGTGTGAACTTTTATAAAAGCATGTTAAGTTTAAAAGTCGACAATAAAACTAGACTTTACAAATGATGTCTCTAAATTGATTTATTTGATTTATTTATCTACGTGCACTGCAGACGTAATTATAACAGAAACCGAGACCTTGGTAGAAAACTACTGTAACTAGCTCCCCCAAGTGACTAAAAGGTGTACTGCAGAAATAGTTACTGCTATTGTGATAATAGCAACTCAAATTCTACGACCCACCTGTGGGAACCATGGCAGGTGTGTTTGGCTATACAGTACTGAGTTTATATGGAGGAATTTGCCTCGACCAGTGAGTTAGGGGACCCTGAGTCCTGTTGGCGTGAGTGTGTATATACTTGCAGCTCTGGAATGACTGGCATCCTGACTCCCAACTCGCGCCAAGTCGATCTGCAGCTTCACTGGTATGGAATCTCTCTCGAGTGTTTCGGTGTAGTGTTCAGAACTGCAGAGTATAAAAATGCTTTTACTCAGTCATGATGGAAACGATGAAGACATGGATAATTTAGACATGGAGGTTTGCATGAAATACGTTTTGTTTTTCTGATCCTAGTCAGTCCCTAGAGGTGTCATGGGTCAAATCCAAGATTTCACAGTATCATTATCAGCTTGCATTCCTGAGACAAGCACCATGGGATGGGCATTCCAGATCTTTTTCCACTTCATGCTTTCTTTTGCTTCACATCCCTTCCTTAAACAAAAGGGCCTGTTAAGAATGTTCAGTTCAATAGAATGACCATGATGATTTATTATTCGTTTAAAAAAATGCTTTATTACACTTAACTGTTATAAATGATTTAAGCATTTTGCAAAATTTCATGTTTAAAACTTTGGAGATAAATAAGAAGCAGACGGGGTGACATTATAGCTGCTGGAGATTGAGAACTATTAAAAAAAAAAAAAAAAAAAAAAAAGATAAACGTACACATTTAAATATAACACGATTTTATTTATTACGGGACAAAAAGATCAAATAGATATAAGATATAAACTAAGAATTTGCAATTACATTCACATTTAAAACATTCTCTCACGCACAGACCAGCTGTTGTAGTTTATTGTTATTTACATTGAACATATGGAGAATTAACTTTTTTTTTTTGTACTTTTATAGACGATCAGATGGGTCTCCAAAAATGTGATTTCCTGATTTTTGTCCTTTTTTCATTTTGTATTGTTTTCCTCCTATTGTGACCTCATATAAAAGCTCCCCATTATTATTATTTTTTTTTCCCGCCACATACACTTAATTTTTTTTTTATTAAAAAAAAAATTATAATTTTTTTTTAAAACAAACACCCTGATTTTTGGTCATGCTTAGGCTTCAAAACAAAATCAATCATGCTTTTTTTTTTTTTTTGTTTGTTTTGTTTTTTTTGGCTTGAAATGCGAAAAGCACTCACTTGCATCACTGCTATAAAGCACGTGCACGTGGCTGCATGGCTGGAGCGAGACAGTCAGACCACTCCGTAGCCCCTCCATGATAGATTACCGTATTAGATACAGCCTTGCACTGAAGTATATTTCAGCAGAGGAAAACTTGCGCCAATTCTTTCTTTCTGTCCCACTTCTGCTTCTCCTATACTTTATGCGATCCAGATGAGGAATGCTTCTGGAGTCCGCCATTGTTTGATTCAACACAGATGTCTGGCTGAAAGAGTGCGCAAAAGTGTGTGTGTGTGTGTTGTGTATACATAATACACGTGGCTATGCGTGCTTGTCCTAATTATGAACTCCGCAGATGTATAGTTTGCGTTCCCCTTTTTTGGGCTGTAGTGTTTGTTCATGTTCAGACGTGTTGCATGACTCGGGTCAACTATATACTGTTTTAACCTGCCTTACTGTTTAAAATGTTAAACTATTTTTAAAAAATTAAAAAAAAGAACCCAAGCAACAGTACAGTATGTTAAACCTGCTTCATAATACCGGGCCCAAGGTCTGACGGCGTCCTTCTGGAGTTTATCTAATGTAGGAGTGCTGCAAAGTCAAGCTGTCAAGAAGTCAAAATATGAATCATGTAATCTGAATCAACAGAGATGTTGGAACGTCGTCAAGAATGTCTTGACTATCCTGTTAAAGAAAGCGTTTTTTTTTTTTTTTTTGCATCCTAATGAACAGGCTAAAGATCAGGTGAGCATTTTAAACATTGCATGATTAACAACAAACCAGAAGATCTGGTTTTATGTCGGTTCACACCAGCTGTTAAACTTGATGCTTTTGAAATCTTTCAAATTTGCCAGACATTCGATCTTACAGACTGATTAGATTGTTGTAATAGTGGCTACAGTTGTCAAAACACGTTCCTGGCATATGCCATTATATAAAACATTATTAATGGTCTACTCTTTCCGGATATGTAAGTACATTACACTTTTACATCTGTTTATTTTGCCATTATTAGATTAGACAGTCATGCGGCAGCAGTACAATGCTCGAAACCATGCCAGGACAGATCAAAAGTTTCGATTCACATTCAGAATAGATAAAAATGCAGCGTCGGTGATGTTCAACCTGCCGTGAACGTTGCTATTCCCTGTGACTGGTACTTGTTCTATTTAGAAAGTATTTCATAAACTTCTGATTGGTCTTTGAAAATGGCCGCCGTTTGTTCTCTGATTATGATTGAGATCAGAGGAGAATGGCCAAACGGTCCATTAACAGGAAGGTTACAGTATCTCAAATAACCATGCTTTATGACCATGGCGTTCAGTATCTACAGTGCTACGGTGACTCATTAAAATTGCTTAAGACTTCATAAAGACTAGCTGTTAATCTTCCAGTTTAGTGCACTTTGAGAGATGTTCAAGTCAATCTGGGACGTGTGATAAATTCCTCTTGACCGAAGGCGTAAAACCGGTGATGAGACTCTTAGCCGCAGTAAAACATATGAATGGGGCAATAAACACCACTCGCACCTTACAGGAACTCGGCATTACAGGAAGTTACGATCATATCGTCTATACAGTCATGATTGCTCTGTAAGCCATTTTCACATGTTTCAACTTTTTTTACAATTTTCTTTTTTCATTACTAGATTGTAGGTGCAGAATTCGGTCTTTTTAAAAAGCTTTATACAGCAACGCTGGGCCCCAAACCACCAGCTTTCCAATTACAAGCCCACAGAGCTACTGTTAGCGCAGTGCTTCACTTTATAATGAGCGACCACACAAACATTTCACCATGTGCACACATTAATCTGCATGCTGTATAAGGCAAAGCAGAAGAGCGTTTCAGGCTCTGTTGAGGAAGCCGTATGGGACAGTGGACAGAGTAATGACAGACATGTCTCCCACAACACACACACAGACATACACACTCCGACCATAGCGCCTCAGCTAGAGTAATTACTAGCATCACAAGTGCCTTGTAGTTTATGAGACTTAAATTGGGTCTAACAGGCTTGAGTGTGTAGTGTACAAGCAGACGCGTGACGACGTAGAGCTGTGTTTTCATATCATTTAGGTTTCTTGCAAAACAAAGGTCACACGGAAGCAGATGTTGGGATTCTACCGGAAGCTAGCCAGATGTTTCTGGACATTGGCTATGCCTGTGTTTTTATCAATAAAACACATGTGATGGTCAGATCAAGACGGAAATAAAAATCACATAGGACATTAATGAATTTAATCATGCGTGGGTAGGGCTTCTTGATGTAATCAAGTCTGCCAATTGTTTTTTTCTTCTTTTTTTTTTTTGCCTCGACATGTTTAGCAACCAGGTGACCCAACAGGAAACTTGGTATTACACTTATATTGCAGCGTTTGGCAGACGCCCTTAACCAGTGTAGCATTTTTTTTATTTTTATTTTTTTATCTCATTATACATCTGAGTAGTTAGTACTTCCCCAAGGGCCCAACAGTTTCAACTTGGTGATGTTTGGTTTGAACCTGGGATGTTCCAATCGATAGTCCAATGCCTTAACCACTGAGCTACCCCTGCCCTGTATATGTAGAATATGTCCTCTTTACACTGAAGCTTGTCTTTATAAGCGTTTCTGTGCTAAAGATGCCTTATGTGTTGTCTGTACATGCTAAATAATCAATCTAGATGGTGTGTTTTGGGGAAAGTCATAGCAAGCAGGGTATTTTTCTTTCTCTTTTAGTGATACTTCACTTATTTGTCTGCAAATACAAACAATAAAAGAAAAAATTAACAGATTGGACAGATTATCATGTCCCTAAAACCTGTGCAAATTTGTCCACCTCTGCCTGTAGTGATGACGTGTTACGGGTGAAACAGCATGCATATTTTATCTCGTAACGATCGGTACAGGACATTCAGTTCAGTGTACATTGTGATTCAAATAAATGCACGTCAATAGCTTTGACTAGTTCTCAATTAATTAGTTTAATTTGAATATAGGCTTTAACATAATTTTCTAAATGTTCTATTCAAGTCAAGTAGGCTTTACTCATCTGCTTCACTTCACTGTAGACTGAACCGTCTATAGTTCAATACACAGTGAAGTGAGACACCGTTCCTCCAGGACCAAGGTGCTACATGCAACAAAAGTAAAAAAAAAAAAAAAAAAGCTAAGAACTATACGGAAAAAAATAACAATATAAAGTGCACTTGTATAAACCGTAACAAACATGTACAAACCGTCACAGTGTATTATATTGCATCATGTCCTTATATTAACTCAGATTAGTGATGTATCTCAAACCGTGCACTTTATAGTCAGGATTTTAGATGTAACTGATGAATGTGTATTTATGCTATATAATCTAAAGCTTATAACTCAATTAACTTTTAAACTGAATTTGGAAATAATACCCCAAGCTATTTTATTATTATTATTTTTTTGTTTTGTTTTGCTGTGGCATTTCATATCATGAAAGACATGTTTGAGAGAGTTGCTCAGTAAAGTTTTGCAAAAATACCAACGGTGCTATATACCAAATAATTGCAAAATGTATGTATGCATGCATGTTTTAAATATCTGACAGGGGTATTAAATCAGTTAAATTTGCTCTAGATAGTGCTTTTACTATTGCGCCTAGTGCACTTTTACTATTGCGCCTAGTGCACTTTTACTAGTGCGCCTTAATACCTAGGTATATATTAAAAAAAAAAAAATTATAAAAATTTGTATGTGCCTTTGTGTTCAGGAAATTATAAATTAAGCTTTTACCAACCTGTAAAACCTGGCAAACTTCATAAGTTGAAATTTCATGTCTCTTTTTCAAGTTATTGTACCGAAAACATATCAAAGCGTGACTTTTGAATACTTCTAGTATACAGTTAAGGTAATGACTGTTAGTGTTTTTCTGCAGTGAGAAGGGTTTTAGCCCCTATTATATATAACCTGCTAGGGTCGGGCTGTCTAAATAAAAATAAAAATCAACATGTGTTAGGAATCAATTTCTAATTACATCAGCATCTTAAATCAAAAGTAAATATGTCAATCAAATCCACGAGAAGTAATTGTAGGTACTGTATATGTTCCTACATAGCATATTTTTAGTTTTGTTTCCCTGTTAAAAGCTGGAGGCTTATGTCTGCACATTTACTGTATGTTTGATTCTCCGAAGGGACCTCGACACTGCCGAGCACCACACATGGAATGAATTTCAGGGCAAAATACTCCAAGCAATACTTTCTCAGAAAGATTATATATATTGAGGGTTAACTTTCTTTCACTTTGTTCTGTAATGACATGACTTTCTTGATTGCATGTTGAGACTACACATGAGCTTGTTGTGTTTTGGGTGATGGTTGAGGGCTAGGGTGCACAAAGTATTGGTGAAGTGCTTCAATCCGTTCTTGCATGTGATCAGATTGGTGTATTGGTGAAGCATTCCTTCACACTAGACATGATCGAGTTGTAAGGTGCCGTTCCACTTGGCAGTGGAAGTGTAGGCCAAACAGGAACCTTCTGATCGGACAGTGTGATTTTTGAGGTATTGGCAATAAAATAAAATGTGTAATTTTTTTTTAGGCGGCACAGTGGTGTAGTTGTTAGCACTGTCGCCTTGCACCTCTATGGTCCGGGTTCGATTCCCGGCCAGGCTCAATTCCCATCTCTGAGCACATGGAGTTTTGATGTTCTCCCCCATGCTTGGCGGGTTTCCGCCAGGTACTCTGGTTTCCTCCTGCAAATTAGGCTAATGGTGTTCCCAAATTGCCCGTAGTGTGTGAAAGAGCATGTGAGTGAGTGTGCGGCCTGCGATCGATTGACACTCTGTCCAGGGTATATCCCACCTCGTGCAATAAGGATATTTTGAAATTTCCCCACTGTGGGATGGATAAAGGTGTATATATTAGCTTAAGTCTCCTGGGATGGGCTACAGGTCCCTGCGACCCTGAATACAGGATAAAGCGGTACAGACGATGAGTGAGTGTAATTATTTATTATAATTTTTCCCCCCTGGGATAATATATTAGGTAAATGCTACACTCTACTGTGTGGTATATTCTGAAGCAGTGAACATAATTAATAAAACAAAGGCATTAATAGAATACTACTAAAAACGATTTCTTCGGACTCTCTCTTCACATGAACATGTCAACATATTAGAGAGAATTTCCTCAGATAAGCTCAGCTTAAGCCAAATCTATGCCTCATCCTTTCCGCTCCATCTCTGAACCTCCGCTTCATTTCCTTGCACTTCCTTTTCACATCATCCTCAGCTTGTGTTGATTTCACCCACAGCGAGGATCAAACAGGGCAGGGTTCTGATGTTACTCTGCTATAGAGACCATCAGTACAGCTGATTACTCGTTACAGATGTGCCCGTGAGCTCTGTGCTATAAAGAATCCAGGTGGGGCTTTGTAACCTTCTGACAGGAAAAGGAAAGACGTACTCTATTTTGGCATGTCCGTGTGACTGCCTTTTAGTTTTAAGATCACAGAACAAGGTTTGTGCCAGGTGTCCTACTTTTAATGCTATGTTGCTAGGTCTATAAAACTAGCACGGTTTCCTTTTCCTTGTAGCTCATTAAACTGTATACTGTATATATAAATCGACGTTGGGGGCGTTTAATAAAATGTGCCTAGTGGAACAGGTATGCTTCCATTTTAGCCCTTTCAGTGGTCAGTAATAAAAGATAATGCATGCTTTCAGAGCTTTCTCTGCCTTATGAATGTAATAAGCAGCCGTTTAAGGCTCACAGCCACCAGGGGGCTGCCGAATAAATGCTGGCCTATGACCGTCAATAAAGGTTGAAAAGGCTTTGTGACTGATCAGGTACATGTTTCATCATGGCGGTCGCTTACTCTAGAGCCTGTGAGAGAACAGTACATAAGGTTTAGACTATAAGGCTGACTCATCCCAAAATTTCATCCCTAATCCCAATGCAAATCTGTCTGCATGTTGCATGATGGTCTAAATGGGAACAACACATGTAGTTAATCATTTAGCAGTAATTCTGCTAATACTTAATGTAACTATTCAAATTAATCAAATTTTGCGAGAACATGAAGTGCGAGGAGAAGTGGCGCAGCTGCTGAAATAATGATCTTATCTTGCTGACTGCAAGAGTTTACATAATGTGGAACAAAATGAGGAAAGAAAAGCTTTTTAAACTACAATGCTGTGCAAAAGTTCTGGGTCACCCCTCATTTCTTCGTATTTTAGTTCCAAATAGCCAGACTTTCCCGTAGTTTTATTTTTTATTTTTCCCCCCAATGTATTCTTGAGGAATAGTTCTTGAGGAATCTTACTGAAGGCCTCAAGTTTCAGAGGAATGTTTTTTGTTTGTTAAGCCACACAGTGAACTATGAATCATTCAAGCATTAAAAAAAAACATCTAACTTAAACTATGAATCAGTGAGAAACCGGTGCAGGTGATGGCAAATGATCAGGCTGGTGATTTGAATACTGGTGATGCTGAATGCTGAGTGGTTGGAACAGACGAGAGGGGAAATGAGGGTGCTGATGAGGTTAACACTTAATTTGTAAATTGTATCTTTGCAGTCACAGTAAAACAATTTTTTTTTCTCAATTCGACTTTCACAGTACTGTATGTTACTGTCTCATACTTTAGATTGTTTGTTTATTTTAACACTTCATTATGACTACTATTATTATTCACAATTCTTTCACTTCAAAGAGATAATTTTGTTTTTTGTCATTGTGAGCATTTTTGATTTTGATTTTCTATTAGAATTACGGTGTTAAATATTTAATCCAATCATAAAATTCCTCACCTCACCTCTTTCACCATTTCTGTTCAGTTTGCATGGTGTGGTTTTTTTTTTTTTTTTTTGCCTTTGCAGCCCATCAGCCATTATGTTCTGTGTGGTGTTTGTTTCGAGACCCTTTTCTGCTCACAAAGCTTGTAAAACGTTGTTAATTGAGTTCCTGTGGACTTTAGCTAGATTCTTTCTACACAATCTTCCTTGACCACCCTCATAAACCAGACATTTCCACCCACAGAACTTAATGCCCCTTACTGCATTATTTTTTTTTTCCTTCTTCAATATTATTTAAAAGGCTTAATCACAGGCTTAAAGGACATCAGTGAAGGCTATAACGAGATGTTAATCGTCTAGTCTGGAATCTTGGTGTCTGGTTCTCCTTGTGTGTCATGACGGAGTGTGTGTGAGGTATGGCTTAGGACCAGCTTTGGTCAGGGTTATATGTCAAGATAGCCTGACATTCTAGCAGATAACGGTGGCAGATGCCATGGCATGATGCCCACTGGACTACAGAGTGAGTCAAAAGGACAAGAGACAAGCTGTTGCATGAGCCTCCTGGTGTCATTTGCACAACTTTTAATGTTTTGAAAATGCAGAGACTAAGATCTGATTACAGATTTGCTTTACACATAAAGATAGGGGCTGTAAAAATGATTAAAGGATAAATTGGTTGGAGACTTAGTAGGAAATGTAAGAACACAGACTAAATGCTGACAAGCAGTGTGATAATGTGAGCAAAGAGAAACAGAGAGATGTGTGGGAATGAAACAGGAAGTAAAGGACACGCTGACCTACATTCATCATTAAGCACTGCAGTGAGGGGAGGAGGGCGAGGAAGAGGGAATCAAAGATCAGAGTAATGGATGACATCCTTTTCAGCCCTTAAATGAGCCTTGAAAGCCTGTACTTACACTGACATAAGCCTTTTGGTGTGATTGAAGTGTCAGAGAGAACATTTTGGATCTGTGAGAGTTGTACACGTATAGTTTTTACTGGAAAAGTTTTTAAGAATCTGGTTAAAGATATCGCTAGAAAATAATTAAACATGTCGGCGGGTTATACTCACTCACTCATTCTTTCTCTCTCTCTCTCTCTCTCTCTCTCTCTCTTTCTACCGCTTTTTGAAGCCTATTCCAGGAGATTTGGGGTGCGAGGTGGGCTACACCCTAGACATGGTGCCAGTCTGTCACAGGACGGATTATACGGTTTAAATATTTAATTGTTTAAATATTATTTTACCGATTTATAGTTTTAACAAAAACTCTTTCAATAGGTTTTTACTATCAGACTTAAACTTGTCTAATGGGTTTAAAAGTCCTTTCTAAACACCTACTCCTGGGATTTCTGTGAAAACAGGCTGCAGCATTCTGTGGAACTATTCACTCGCAAAAACATGAGTGCTGTTTTTTGTTTAGCAGACATCTGAGCGATGAGTAAGCGCTGTAGACCGAGCAATCTGTTCTTTCCTGGAAGTCATTTTCCCCGTGTTGTACTTTATGCACCCTTTTTTTTTTCTTTTATCCCCTTTCTTTTTTCTTTTTTTTTTTTTTTGCATCATGAAGATTAAAAGCTCCATGCATTTCAAGATGCATGTTTAATGCTCTCTGAGCATGTGTATTATTTTCCTCTCGAACATTTCAACTGGACCTCAAATCACGTATTGTAATCCAGGAGATTAGAAAGTAGGATATAGACTTTTTGTTCAATTCAAACACTTATCATGTTGAAAGTAATTACTGTACGTGAGTATGTCATTAGAGATGCTATTCAGATTCCAGACAGCTGAAGTGGTTTTAATTTTCTGCTGATGTAACCTCACGTTTGTGTAAGACTTTACATAGTGTTCAGTTACACAGTGCGTATGTGTACACTCACGGAATTAAACACGTCGGGGCATGAATGACTGGGTGGTGTGATTATTATTTTTCTTTAAGAGTGTTTATACTTTATAGTAGTGTTTTAAATTTAGTTTCATTAGTAAAGACTGTGTGTATTTGATCTATTTGTAGTTATAGGACATCTGCATTCTTGCACCAGCCTGTCTGTTCTCTCTCTCTTTCGGGTAAAAGGAAAGCGACAGATGACTAATCTGATGGAATAAATGTATGGATATGTAGCCCTGGTTTTGAATGCTAGAAGTATAAAATGGTTTTGTTCTAAAAATGGTGCTCATTGACTGACTAATTCTTTCTATTCGCAGGCAAGAGGTACAGGAGAACTGTGTTCGCTGGCGAAAGAAGTTTTCCTTCGTGTGCAAGATGAGCGCTAATCCTACGACAGGGGTGCTGGACCCCTGCATCTGCAGAGTGTCCGTGCGTAAGGTACGGTAACCTTTAATCCGGTCACATGTTTGGTGATATATTTTTTTTTATGTAATGGAAAAATCTGTGTTTAGGTTTTAACAAGTTCACACTATATTTACTGGTATAAACGATGTGCCTGTTACTGTGTAATGGGTCAAGCGTCTGGTGCTTCTTTTGCTTTACACATGAACCTTGTGTCCTCACGACACATGGCAACAGCTGTCTGATTACTAAACACATTCTATCTCTCTCACTTCTCTGTTTGTCTGTCTGTCTTTTTTTTTTTTTTTTTTTTTCCCCTTAAATTTTTTTTTTCACTTTACAGGAACTGAAGGGGGGAAAGTCTTTCTCAAAGGTATGGCATTTTTTCAAAAACATTCTTTACTTTTTCTTATTTATATCTATTTATTTATTTATATTTATATCAATGATTTCTCATGCTACCAGAACTTTCACAATTTTAATTCCTGGAAAATGCCTGTGCCATCAGGGATGTAAAAATCCATAGATGTGATAACCTGGTCATTCAGTACATTTCAGGTCATCAGCTGACTTTATTTTATTGCCACTGAGTCTAGACCTGACAAACAGATACAACCTCAGATCATATGACCGTCTCCAGAGGCTTGTAGAGTGGCCATGATACATAATGGCGCTTCATATTCTTACCCTGACATAGGGTCAAGCTGAACTCCTCAGATCACCTGAGGGGGGGGGGGGGGGGGGGGGGGGGGGGGGGGGGGGGGGGGGGGGGGGGGGGGGGGGGGGGGGGGGGGGGGGG
>JAQQZT010000017.1:8376201-8386351 GCA_030068275.1 Clarias platycephalus
TTTTTTACCCCCCCCCCCCCCCCCCCCCCACACACACACACACACACACACACACACACACTCGACTCTCAAGTTCACTGAGACACATTACGCTGACTGTCATCATAAAATGTTAAATATTGTGTTTAAATTTAGAGTATACATTTAAAAATCATTACTTTTGAGATCACAAAAAAATAGTAATAACTTGACTCATCACTTGTATTCTCAAAAAATTAGCACATGTATTATGGATATGTCGTTGTTTTTGTCAAAAACACAACTTATTCAACACAATCATCAGATTTAAAAAATGTTACTTAGTAGTTTAAATGCTATGTTTTATGTACAGTACAGTGATGACATTCTCAATTCTGATTGGTCAGAATTTGTTAATTAAATTATTATAGTTATAAATTGTGTTAACCCTTTAAAGCATGGTGTAATGCATATTCGTTTCTATAGTAACAACTGATTCTGTGAACTTGTACGTCGGACAGTTTACACATTAACACGGCAAGCTGCAATGTATGTCTAGACGTTTATATACAAAAGGAAAGAAAAGAACAAGTGATGAGAGAATAACCATACAAGCATTAATAGGAACTTGTTTCATGAACAAATGGAACTTTAGCCTTGACTTTAAAGTTTTTAAAGTTTAACTTATTAAAATAATTATTGGTGCTCTGTTATCAGAGGAATAAAACAGGCCAGTATGTTCTAGTACTGGGGCGAAGAAGGGAAAGCCAATCGATGTTTTTATTTCTCTCCAGACCCCCAAGTACGGCTAAAAACACAAGCCTCGCTGGTCAGGACCCGTCTCTACAGCTGGACTGTAAGGGAGAGGGCACCGGCGACAACTTGACTCCACCCCCAGGCATCAGCCCACAAATCAACACCAGCCGCGCAGTCAAACCCAGAACCTCTGCGGCATGTACAGGTGAGTCAGGGTCCCCTATTCTCACAAGTGCGCGCACACACACACTCGTATTCTACACTCACTGTATGTGTGTATATAGTTGTAGGTCTGCCCGAAGTGTTGGATGAGAACCTCTCAAGCCCGGAAGAAGTGTTTCACACTGGCCACTCACGGAATTCCAGCTATGCCAGCCAACAGAGCAAAGTTTCAGGTACAGTAACACTCTGACATGGGATTTTTGCATCCGTTTCAGTCAGTTTGAGTTTTATGTACAGTATATTTTCTTTAAACGTGTGAACCGAAAGTGCTACATCTAATGTAATGATGACTGTTTTTCCTGCAGGCTACAGCACGGAGCACTCGGGCTCGTCCAGCCTGACGGACCTGAGCCAGCACCGGAGAAACACGTCCACCAGCAGCAGCAACACTTCAGCAGGGACCACCACGGCTACCGAATGCTCAGCAGAATCGGACAAAGAGCCGGTGAAACCCGAGAAGCCTCCTCGCCCACCAAGGCCTGCCGCGCTCACTAACCGACCTTCTAGGTAATAAACTTGGGACTCAAAAGTTACAGTTTTTTACTTCTGTAAAATGATTTTACTTCTGTAAAGTAATGATAATACACTGTAATAGCACTGAGACGTTTTACGTTATCCATTACTCCATGACTGTCGGTCACTAGCTGGGGTGAAAGTAGTACTGAGGAGAGAGCAGCTCCCTACCAAAACCCACATTCAAAACCAGTCACAGTTGCACTTTCAGGAAGAAAACACTAAAGAAAACATCTTATGTCACTGAATATCAGCACAACTGTGATACTGAGATACCATAGGCACTCGAGCTGCACCGTCATGCTTACAGCCACATCACAGCCGTGCTGATATACGGTGTAATACTGTAGCACTCCCACTCATGTGATATTTCTTAACACGCAGTAGAACTACAGTTTTTGCTCGTGTTCTAGGAGAAAGAAGGACTCTGTAGAGAACCATCCCACCTGGGTGGATGATACGCGCATCGACGCTGATGACATCGTAGAGAAGATCGTTCAGAGTCAGGACTTTGCCGATGTCAGCAACAATGAGGGTGTGTATGACTCAGGCTCACACATGTTTAAATATCAATTTTTCAAGGTAAACCCATTTCATCCTGTTTAATTATGCTTGACTTGAGAGAGAGAGCGAGATGATCTTATTCCCCAGGTGCATCCCAACTTGATGTTGCGTAATGATGTTGGGCGTTAAAAGACGTTTTTTTTTTTTTTTTTTTTTCCTTTCTCTTACAGATAGCAATTTGCAACTGTTTGTCAGTCGGGATGGTACCACTGCTCTTAGCGGCATCCAGCTGGGCAACAGGTGAGTCAGTCCACGAGTGGCCTACTAAAGGTAGCACTTATTAACCGTTTAACAGTTCGACAATTATGCTCAAATAATTAACACACCTGTTGCATTCTCTCGCAGGGTGTCGGCGGGTGTGTTCGAGCCTGTCGTGATTGAGAGTCATTAGCGGAATCGGTCACACTCCTCCTGAAATACAACTGATGGCCAAAATAAATGAGGATAAAAAAGACGGAGGAGGAGTCCAGCATCACACTAACGAGATGTTTTGATCCTTGCAGTCTTTTTATTGTCTTCACTGATCAGTTTATTCACACGCTATGATGATAGCACCGAAAAATCCTTCAATGTATTATACGCAAATGGTGGTGGGTGGATGATTTATTATTATTGTTATTATTATTATTATAATTATTATAATTATTCTTTGCCACGTAATCAAGATGTGTTATGACACCATATTTGCAAGTAAAACAAACTACTTGAAATACCTGAAGTAGTTGAACACTGTGAAAAACTGTCTTCGGCCTAGGCAACATCATATTTATGGCCGAAACGGCAGCCCTTAGGATTTTAACGTAGAAATAACGATTCCTATATCGCGTAGCCGTTCAGATATTATTTAATGGTTCCAATCTGTGTTTTTCCACCAGATAATTTTTTTTCTGATCAGTTGAATTACAGACCACTAAAATGTGTTCCGAGTTAATATTCCTTAGCATCGAAGATCCTGCTATTAACTTAACCACTATCATTTCCCTGCACTGGGAATGATCTTAGATGGAAATTCAATTTTATTTATTTTATTTTATTTTTTTAAGAAAACCGTTTGATTTGCAGTGGGTTAAATTTCTTTTTGGTTTCTTTTGAAGTAAGATATGTTGCAATAATTTACGTAGTGAAGGTTTCCACAAAACATAAAACTCCTTTTTAGTTTCAGGAGGTTTGGAAATATTTTTAACACCGTTTCAGCCCTTTAGTATTTTAATATTCCTATAGAATATTTAAACATGAAATCCTAAAAGCATGATCGGCATGATGCGTTTATAGTGTACTGGCTTAAGCAGTCAGCTGACTTATAGGTCACACACCAGGATATTTGTCGATTCTATAAATAATGTACAGTACTCTGCCAAAGTCTTGAGCCACCCCACATTTTTTCATTATTAAATTCATTGAATTGCTGAATATTAAATTAATGGAATCAAATGTTTCACTTTGACAGGCTGCAAAGTGCTTAAGATAAAATTTTTAAATTGGTCGTTTATGTAACAACTTCAGCAGCAACCTCATTTCCCCTCTCGTCTGTTCCAACTCAGCATTCAGCATCACCAGTATACAGATCACGGCCTGATCATCTGTCATCCTCTTCACCTGTTTCTTACTGGTTCATGCCTTAAATTAGATGTCTTATGCTTGAATAATTTATAATTCACTGTGAGACTGAAAACGAGAATCAAAAAAGTCCTGTAAATCTGTTCTTCAAGACTACTTACTCTATGGAGGCAAAATATGAAAAAATGAGGGGTAGTGGGTGGTAAAGTGCTCGCCCTATCATCCGGGGATCGCTGGTTCGACTCCCGGGTGATGTGGTAGCCTCTCACAGCCGAGGACCTAGAGAGAGCTAATTGGCTGAGCTCTCTCAACGGGGTGGGATGGTGAGGCACTTAGGGCTCTCACATTAATTACGGCTCTATGGCCAGTCAGGGGTTTGAAAAGATGCGGTCGGTGACGTCACGTGGTTCTGAGGAAATACGTGATAGTCTGCAGCCCTCCCAAATGAGAGGTCGTAGTAGCCTTAATGTGGGTGCCCCCTAGTGATGGGGAGGAATTGGACACGACTAAATTAGGGAGAAAAGGAGGTGGGGGGGGGGGGGATCCAAGAAAAACATCATAAAAAAACAATTAAAATAATGAGGGCTGGCTCAAGACTTCTGCACAGTACTGTACGTCTTTGGCAAGGTCAATGTTTTTTAATACACCAATGCCTCCAGGTTTTTGTAGTTAAAGGCACACGAGGCAGTGGTGGCTCCAACTATGGGTTACTGGTTGGGGGTTCAACCAGCCCCCAGCCCCACCATGCTTTCACTGTCGAACCCATGAGCAAGGCCCTTAACCCTACCTGCTCAAGGGATGTTGTATTCTGGCTGACCCTGTGCTCTGACCGCATGTTTATAAATGGCATATGTGGGAGAAATTTTTTTTCACTGTGCTGTAATGTACATTAGGTACATGTAAGGTATTTTTTGTTTTATCTTTTTCTTATATTCTACAGTTTGGCACTAGTTATATAACTTATAATTACACTCAGTTCACTGTTTTGTTAAAAAGATTAGATCAGATTAGATTGAAACTTTAAACATTGAATGTGTATAGAAAAGCATCATAACTGACACAGTAGTGGATCTATCCGGATTTTAACAAACCATTTGAGCGAATAACTTTTGTAAAAACTTCCGTCGCTGAAACAAGTTTTCATTTTAAAGGTTTTATGCACTGTGGAAGCCTTTGTGCCATATTTAGCTTGAAGAAAATAATCGAAATTGTTTTGAAGCGCTGCAAAGTTAAAATATGATGACACAAAGATAAATAGACACACAGGGCTGTATGGCTGGCCATACTGATACATATCACATCCAGGTTAACAAGCTTCTAGCCATTCCTCCATAGATAGACAGCTTTCTGAAGTGTGTGTGTGTGTGTTGAGGGTATTAGAGCATTCACATGAGTGACTCATATGTTCTCCAGCTGGCCTGGGGAATCCCATTACACGTCAGATTTTTTCATGTCCAAACACACTTTTCCCACTCTTTCACTCGTTTGTTTGTGCTGCAGGATTCAGCCGTGTACATACGAGTTCTAATCGAGTGCTAGCGTCGTACTGCAGTGCAGTGCGCCGAATGTCCCCGTATCGATTTTTGCTCCAACACAAAAAGTGCCAGTATTGTTATAAAGCAACATGTTCATCCCTGTGGAGCAGAAACCTCATAAGTTTGTGTGCGGCATAATGGAGTGCATGTGATTGGAAGATGGAGGATGTGGCTTGAAAAACTGGCTTTGTTGCTCACAGGCTTAGATCAGAGCAGATGACTCACAATCACGCCACCAAACTTGGCAACAGGCTGCGCGTCTCCCACTGCACCTGGTGTGCATCCAGAGACGGCGGGGCTTCTTCCCCATTCGTGTATTTGTTTGTTTGTGTATTTGTGTGTGTGTTTCATTGTTTTAAAAGTTTGTGTTGTACTGTTTTGTTTTTCAGTTTGAATGAGCTAATCGTGATGATGGTCATAAAGAAAAATGGTCTCAGTTGATCTGAGTCAAAATTTTTTGCACATTTTACTTCCCATATCTTTACAAAATCAGTGCAATGTGAGCTTGATTCAAGGAGGATTTCATGCTTTAATAGATTAACAACAAATGATTCCAAGCTGTAGGGAAATTTGCATATAAGCAATTGTATATTAAACAGTTGTTTTTGTTTTTTCCCTTCCGTAGGATGCTCCTTACAAATAACAAGCTCTTTTTATTGTAATATTTACTTTACTAAGATTAAATCTGTACCAACAACTCCTTATAGCTGTGATTTTTAAGAATCATTTTCTTAGGTTTCTCAGGTTCTTCATTAATACCTTGTATCCAGAGAAATAAAGGTGTGCGAAAAGGAACCAGTTTTAGTTTCTTTAAGATCCTTTTGATTGAAAGTTGGATAGAAAAGTTCAGAATGATTATCCAGTTTAAAATTGATAAAGGAAACCAAAAACTGGTTCTTTTTATGGCACATGTTCCCCAAACAAAAAAATATTTGCGTCTTTTTTCTTTTAAAAATGTGTTCGATTAAAATTCACCCGGCATCGTGAGTGAGTGGCTGCACAATTCAGCTAGAATACACTGATACATTTTTAAGCAGCAGTTTTTTCTTAGCATTTTGAAGAAATTTCCACCATTTTCCAGGGAATTTCATTGTCGGACTTGTTTGCGTTACTGCAGAAAAGCTCCGATCTACTTCGGTATGAAGTGTGGTGTATTACGAGGGGTGTTCGAGTCAAACCAAGACTTTTGATTGTGCAGAATGACAGAACTGTTAAAAGAGTAAAAACTCCCTTTATTTCTCTATATACTGCCCTGCCACACTAATACACTTAGCGTTTCACTGTTGTTTGGCTACCATCAATGTAGAAAGTTTTCTCAGTACGCCAGAGCCATGAACACACTCCCTGCTTCATGTCTAAAATGCTGCCCTCCCAGGAACTCCTTTAATGGCCCAAAATTATGTAAATGGCTTGGATTGAGGTCAGGACTTTATGGGTGATGTGGCAATAACTCCCAGCTGAATTTCAGTAACACGCTAGTGGTGTCGTAAATGATCTCACAGAGAGATGCGTCTCTTCCAAAGGGGTCAGTCGTTACACTGAACGTTCAGTTCACAGGAATCTCTGCCAGGATCAACATTGAAATGTTTTACTGTGACTGAGTCTCATCATCAGCATTTACTGTGCTTCTATAAATGTCAATCAGTTTTTTATGACTTCATCTCCCGGTTTGACTCGAACACCCCTCGTATGCAAGATGTCACTTCCTTTACTGAAATATAAACTTTTTCCAGTAGCATTTTTTTTTTGTTGTTTAAAAAGTAATATTTGGAATTTCCTTTTTTTACATCACTCAATAATGCAGAAGTCATAAAATAAATATTCGAGAACAAATCTGCAATCTGCAAATGTACAATTGGGTATATATTTAAAGATTAGGCTTGTCAACCCCCCCAATGAAAAATAGTGACCCACATTAATCCACCTGAATCTGGAATGATTGACATTTGCATAATTGTTTCAAACAACCTCACTTATGTGATGTTACCCATGTGAGCCATTCTACAGTAATGGCTTGTTGTTGTTGGATGTGACTAAATTTGTTTTTTGTTTGGGGAGCTTAGACAATACACATGTACATATATTACAGTTATATAAGCACATTTTGTCCAGGATTAAAAATAAAACAAGATAGAAATTAAAATTATATTTAAACTAATCTTGACTTTTATCATGCCACACACTTTCTGTTTCCTTTATCAGTCTGTCACTTTCCGTGCCAGTCTTTCTCGCGTAGATCATCAGCCACGTGCTAACTCTAATACTGTGCTGTCTTACGGATTTTCCAAACCAGCAGGCTGGTTTATTTTCGATTGTTTTCCATCACAACCCTGTTTATTCTTATTCATTCCTAGCGATTCCTGAGTATTGTGCCAGCATGAGATGATTGATGTACACGCTACTTAAGAGGCTTTACCTGCTTACTGTCTTTGCTTCATAAAAAGCCTCGTGCCATGCTGTTGTTCAGTCTTAATAGACTGTAACCTGTGATTTATTATTATTATTATTTTTTTTTAAGGTTTTTTGTTTTTTTGTTTGTTTTTGGTTAACCTGAGTTTATTTGCTATGTGAGTACATTATTGGGATGTATGAGGGGCAAATAAATATCATGCACCATAGTGTTTGAGTAATTAGCTATTGTGAGTTATAAATGCTTGAAATGCAAAATAATATGCTCATTGTGACGCAAGTTTCCGCACGCTGACTTACACACTTTTTGAGACTGAAACCGGTTTGTGGGCGTGTAGACCTTATGTGAGTCCTTACGAGTTTGAGGGTGTTTAGTATAAATGAAAAGATAAACTACACTGTGATTTATTTTAATATTTCTTACTTTTTTTTTTTTTTTTTTTAAGGGATGACGCACACCACAACGGCACTTAATTACTAACTTACACATAACAGGATATACACCTTTGTCCATAAATAATGACATCTCTCTATTTTGTAAATGGTTATAAAGCTATGCACTTGGCTCAGCCAGAAAGATTTCTTCAAAGTGGTTCATGTTCGCCACTATATTCCATACAGTTATCAAATTTTCACTATATATTGGAAAACTTAAGATGTCTATAAAAATTCAATACTATAGATTTAACTATCACAAATGACTTTATTTTTTGATTATATTAAATATAGATGGATGAATGCTTATATTTTACGAACACACATATTGTTTCCAAAGTTTTCTTGACCTCATCTTGTATTATTAGATGTATTCTATGTTTCATGGTGGATCTTAACTGTATTTCTACACTCAAATATGGATGTTTCATATGTTTGCTTATGGACGTGTACTGTATTGATGGAGTATTTGGGAGGAAATAAAGGAAATATTGGGTGTTATAGAATAAGTGCTGGTTTCTTTTATTATTATTATTATTATTATCATTATTAATAAAGATTGGCTAGTTAATTGATGTGGTGTGATGCATGTATTGCAGAGCCTTGCTCTTTTGTTCCCTGTAAAATCTGGTCAAAGATTTAAACTACAAGTTCTTCGCACAGAGCAAGGTAGAAGTAAATACTTAAAGTTGTTGTTCTTCAGCTGTTCCCATTGAGGGGTCGCCACAGCGGACCATCCGATCCCCACAGCAACTTGGGACAGGTTTTATGCCGGATGCCCTTCCTGATGCATCCCTTCCCTTTAAAAGGTTCAAGAACAGCACCGCATCCAGCGGCTAGCGTTTGGGCATTTGGGGATAGGAAGGGAAACAAACAAACAATAAGACCGAATCACATATAGGTGATGATCGTCGTTAGTTTTTGGCAAACCCCATGTTTTCATGGAGCGTTTGTGTAATGTCTCAGTGTACAAAGATGGCTTACGAAAGCATGAGGAAGAATCGTATATAGTTGTTATCCATAGTGTTTGATTGATGGTACAGTACTTGGTAATCTAGTAACCCAGTGTAAAGATCTATCCAATGATGGAAACGTAAACACTTTTGTGAGTCACTCTGGATAAGAACGTCTGCCAAATGCCTAAATATAATGGTCAGATGTCCACATATCGGGCATCAGATAGCCATATGACCATAAATATGTATGACCACATACTTATGGCCATGTGCATGTGGTCAGGTGTCCACATACTTATGACCACATGTCTAGCTGATAAATACAGTAACCACAGCAACAGCTGGATTACATTTATTGATATTAGGTCTCAGTCTTTTTGCATCTGTTAGCAATTTCAGTGAACATCCTGAAGCCGTCTCACTTCAGAGAAATGTAGCGTTTGAAAATAAGATTTATTTCAGTGGTTCAAGTCAAAAAGTATGAGGTGAAATAAAGCTTACTGTGGGTTCACTAACAGAATATATCTATATACTATTGCTACGTCCTGTAAAACAGCAAAACTGTCTTGAAAGTGCACAAAGTGTGATTTCAGACATGCAGAAAACGACACGTAGTCTACATCTGTTCAGTATACTGTCTCTTATACAAGAAGCTGCTGAGAAATCATCGAGTTGTGTCCTGTCGCCATCTTGTGGATATGATTTCCTCTGAGAAACTACATTTCCCATCTCTTCAGGAGGACGTAGACCGGAAGCCGGAAGTGCGGACGTCAGGAAATACTTTAGACGGTGACGCGTTCGACATGGTAAGATGGAATAAAGGTTTCATGAATAAAAACGTATGACTTAACGCGTAGTTTCAATAATATTCCTTGTGTTCATATTAGATAAATGTAAGGGATTCATATAAATCTCTGTGTTAACTTCGGAGGAGGTTAATGAGCTTGTTGAACATGTTTATGAAATATTTGAAGACAAAAAAACGCGTAGTTTGAGTCAGTAATGATCCGCACTTCGGTTAAATTAAAGCGTCTGTTTGTCGTATTGTCTTATCAGCTGTTTCCGGTCAAGTCTGCTGTCTCCCCAATAACTGCTGTGCAGCTGTGAATGTGTTTCAGCGGTTTATTTGTAACTGCCGTGCGAGCAAACATGGATGCACAAACAGGAGCTAGTGATGGGTCGTTCATGAACGATTCGTTCTTTTTGAACGAATCTTTAACATGACTCAGATGAACGAGTCATCTC
>JAQQZT010000017.1:8392933-8404334 GCA_030068275.1 Clarias platycephalus
TCCTGGGATAGGCTCCAGGTCCCCGCGACCCTGAATACAAGGATGAAGCGGTATAGAAGATGAATGAATGAATAATATAAATATATATATATACACACACACTGTATATGTACTGGTGGCACCCAAAGCAGCAGGCCAAACAGAATGGATTAGTATTTTCTCGCGGCTCTGCCTGCATGCAAATCCTAAAGCCCGTTGTTGATGATGCTGCCTATTGTTAGGAACGCCAGTGACACGTGTGTGTATATACCATGACTACGTTTTTAGCACTGTCACCTCGAACCTTCAGGATTTGATTCTTGCCTCGGGTCTGTGTTTGTGCATGTTCTCCTCGTGCTTGTAGGTTTCCTCCAGGTACTCCGGTTTCCTCCCACAGTCCAAAGACATGGCTAATTCATGTTCTGAAATTGCCTGTAGTGTGTGAATGGGCAGTTAGTAGTGTATGACCAGTGGTTCTACCACAGTAGTAAAATGGGAACAATGGTCACCACAGTCCCTAGTTGGACTACAGAGGCTCCTAGATGGATATATATATTTAAAACTGACAGACTGTCAAGAGGAGAAAATTAACAGTAGATTAAATTTTCGTAAGATAAAATTGGTTATATGTTTATATTTTATATATTGTTGTTTTACTTTATCTTATTTACCTAAATGCTACTGATAATTAGCCTAAATGCCATGATTTAATGCAATATGTTTTCTCAGATGTCCAAGCTAAAATCTAGTAAAAATTTCAATTGCATTTGTTTAAGAATAAATGTTTTTATAATCTTTATATGTATATAAGGTTTATAACTTTACTCACCTCTTCTCTGAAATGCAGGTCTTCCAGGCTAAAGAACTTTTTCTTTCCCACTGCTATCAGACTCCTAAACAGCTGACAGGAATTTACAGTCATGGTCTACCATCTGTATCTGACTATTGACAGATCTTTGAACATTCATTGCACAATTTCCACAATCATTTGCACAATAACAATCACTTAAACAATGACAATCTTTTGAACAATCATTTGCATACCCATTGCGGACATACTCAAACACATTGCAGACTTATTCGCACACTTAGCGGAATTTGCACAATGCGTGTACTGTTTACAGTATCACTCACTCACTCACTCATCTTCTATACCGCTTTATCCTGTATTCAGGGTTGTGGGGGCCGGGAGCCTATCCCAGGAGATTTAGAGCACAAGATGGGGTACACCTTGGACAGGGCACCAATCCATCTCAGGGCACACACACAAACGCACACTCACACACTCATTTACACACTACGGGCAATTTGGGAACACCTATTAGCCTAATCAGCATGTTTTTGTACTGTGGGAGGAAACCGGAGTACCCGGAGGAAACCCACCAAGCATGGGGAGGACATGCAAAGTCCTTGCACACAGAGATGGGAATCGAACCCGGACCCTGGGGTGCAAGGTGACAGTTCTAACCAATACACCACAGTGCCGCCTGTTTACAGTATACATTATAATTTTTCCATATTCTGTTTTTAAAACTGTTTAATATATAGTTTTTAAAATACCTATATTTATTTATTTTTATTTTTTAATTTGCCGTTGACTGGGGACAGGAAAGAAAGAATTTCATAGTACGGATGGAACATATTTCTTTACTGTGCGTATGACAATAAAACCTGAAAATAATCTCAGTGTGTGAGATTACGATCTTTTGATAATGTTTCTAAATCTTGTTTATATAGTTGGTTAAAATGAAAATAAAATTATTTCATCATATTGCCTAAATTGTGCTGGAAAAAATGATATAAAACATTATACTGTATATAGTCTTGATATAATCATTAAAACATATAAATGGGGGGGATAAAAACATGCTCTAGGCTTTAAGGCTTCATTTCTTCCCCGTTCGGAGTCGACTCAGTGTTCCGAAGAATCGACTCTTCCCGGAATCGACTCGCAGGCAGAGCGCGCCGGAGCGCTGAGCGATGTGCCAGCTGAGGACAGAAAGAATGCGCTGAACCCGCAGAGTGGACATGAACCAGTGTCTCCATGATGAGTCAAACAGAGGTAACATCTTGTTTTTTCCCTCTTTCTTCCTTAAAACTGCTTCCTGTTTTCATAAGACATGATTCTTATGAAGTGTCCGTGTTTAAAGTGATCTGTACTGTATGTTCGATACATCCTGTATTACAGCAGCGCTGGCAGGGGAAATACGGTAGGGGTTTTTCCTTCCTTTCCTTTTTTTTTTTTTTAATTGTGACAAATATTTAGAAATCTACAGAATACTACAAATGGAAAAGCAGCTTAGACTAGTCCACGCAACGTCAGTTTTTTTTTTTCATGTGCATGTTAATGTACTCGTCATAAAGGGGGGTTATGATTATTGAGAAGGTTCCACATCTATTAACCAACACTGAGCTGAGTTATCACATTTAATCTGCTGCCTCTGAGCATCTGATTCTCATCACTGCAGACAAATAAACCTCTGTGAGCTGGCCAGAGACCACTGCTGTAGCTGGATCATCCCAGAATACTCACTAAAGAAAAGCACAGATTTATTCTCTCTCTCTCTCTCTTTTTTTTTTTTTAATATCATTTTCAATACTATATGTACACCGATCAGCCCTAACATGGCATCAAACCACTGACTGGTGTCGTGCATGACATTGATTATCCTGTTACACTGGCACATGTTAAGTGGATGAGCAGTAAGTGCAGAGTCAATTCATAAACTTGAGTGTTGGAAGCAGGGGGGGGGGAAAGGGCTAGCGTAAGTATCTGAGGGACAAGAGCCAAATTGTGATGGCTAGACGACTGGGTCAATTCAATTTAACGTGGTTTTATTTATATAGCGCTTTTAACAATGCCCATCAATGCTGTATAAATCGTATTAATCAGATCATCATCACTGATGAGCAAGCCAAGAGCGACAAGCGTGGCAACAAAACTACCAGAGATGGCAGTAGGAAGAAACCTGGAGAGGAACCAGACTCAACAGGGAACGCATCCTCATTTGGGTGATAACAGATAGCAGGGATTGATCTGCAGTCATACTGTGTGTTGGGAGGTGGGAAGTTCAGTACTCCAGGTAAAATTTCAGGTCAGAGCATCTCCAAAAAACGGCAGATCTTATGGAGTGATCCGAGTGGTTAGTACTTACAAAAAGTGGTCCAAAGAAGGACAACTAGTACACCAACAACTGGTTTAGGGTCACCTAAGGGTTGTTGATGCACATAGGGAGTGAAGGCTAGCCCTGTGTCAGGACAGACAATGCTTGCATAGGTACCGACCAGCCAGAGTCCCCATGCTGACTCCTGTTCAGCGCTGAAAGCTCTTACAATGAGCCCAGGAACACCAGAACTGGACCATGGAGCAATATAAGAAGGTGTCCTGGTCTGATGACTCTTGGTTTCTTTATTTTCTTACCTGGAGAAGAGATGACAAAAGGATGGACTTAGGCAAGCCAGCAGAGGTGGTGTGATGTTCAGGGCAATGTTCTGCTGGGAAAACATGGGTCCAAGGAAGTTACTTTGACATGCATGGCCTACTTATATATTGTTACAGATCAAGCACACTCCTTCATGACAATGACATTCCCTTATCTCATTGGTTCTATCTTCTTTCAGGATAATATGCTTTGCCACACTGCAAAAATGATTTAGAAATAATCTAAGGAACATGATGAAGAGTTCAAGCTGATGATTTGACTTCTAAATTCCAAAGATCGTGATCTAATCGAGTATCTGTGGGATGTGCTCAACAACCGAGTCTGACTCATGGAGGTCCCTCCTCACAATTTACATGATTTATAGCATCTGCTGCTTATTGTCTTGGTTGCAGCACCACAGCACTCCTTCGGAGAATTATGGCTGATCGGTGTAGAGCAAAGCTCTGATAATGTCCCTGATACTATCCATATTCTAGTACCTTTATGACTGTGTTAAAGTTTCTGATTCCCTGCTCTGTGGCATGGGAGCAGGATTTAAGACCATTTTCCCCTTATTTTCAATGCAGTCAACGCTGTGGCGCACTCTGCAACATAGCCGTCTCACAGCTTCAGGGTCCTTGACTCAATCCTGAGCTTGAGTTACTGTCCATGTCAATTTATGCAAGTCAGTATAGGTTTCCAGATTTTTTTTGGTTCCACCTTTGAAATACTTGCCAGAAGGTGGATTGGGCACATCAGATTGCCCCTACCTTTAAATGGGCACGTGCACGGTTTACTGTGACTGTTGCACTGATATGCCTACTTAAGCTGGTTTCTCCTGAAGACAATGCCTTGGTAGTGACAATATATTGAAGTGTCATTTGAATATAGTAAATTATCAGCGTATCCATCTCCTAATTACTAGCTTTTATGCCAAAGCACTTTTGAATCCACAATCCTGATGCTTCAGGATGTGTCAATGAATTTTGTGTAGCAGCAGCTCTGAAAGCAGCTCCGGTTGTAAGACCTAATATGGTATAATTTGTATTAAATATAACCTGCTTTAGACGGCATGGTGCCTAATGGTCAGCACTGTGGAGTGGCGGGTTTGATTCCTGTCTCAGGTCTGTGTGTGTGTGTAGAGTTTGCATATTTTCCCCGTGCTTGGTGGGTTTTCTCCGGGTACTCTGGTTTCCTCCCACAGTCCAAAGACATGCAGATTAGGAAATGCCATTCCCAAATTGCTCGTCATGTGTATGTGTGTGTGCTCTGCGATTGATTGGCATCCTGTGCAGGATATACCTTGCCTCGTGGCATCGGCACCAGGACCCTGCGAACCTATACATAGAATAAGCAGTATAGAAGATGAATGAACGAATGAATTTGATTAAGGATGTTCCTGATGAACAATTTTTTTTTTTTTCATTTTTTGGAAGGAGTCTCCAGTGTCAGTTCTTTGTGACATTCGAAGGTATACTGGAAGCTTTGCAACAGGTGAAAATCTTCAGTTGGACATAACTTGCGGTCATAACTTGTTCCACTACAGTAAATGTACCTATAAAAAGTTAAATCATAAACAAAACATTTTGGGACCTACATTACAGGAAAATAATCAGCTACAGGGTGGTAATGTCCACTCTGTTGTAACAAGAAGTACAATATTTGTTGTTACACACAGCTCTTTAGAAATCGTATCCTGCTGGTAATAAGAAATATTACATAATATCATTTCATTTACTAATGAAACTTACAGTATTATCTCATCTAATGGTTGCTGGAATCTGATGCAATTGCAGATGTGAGAGATATTCAGTTTCCTGCTGACTGAATTGCATTGTAATGTAAGAGTACAAGTTCTTCTAAGTAGATGCCACTTATCAATCCTTTTTTGTTTCCATTGTGATGGTTTGAAGCACCAGGGATATTAGTGATTACCACAAATATCATTAGTAGACTATTAGGATAATAGAATCAGCCAAAGACTATCACAAAAAGATCTCTTTCAGAAACCGGGGTACAACAAATAATCAACGTAGTTGATTAAAATTGATGACCAAATTAGTTGTCAGTGATTCTAACAGTCGTTTATTTGGTGACTTCAATCGCGCTAACGTGCGTTACTGCTTACTGGAATGAACTGAACAGTAGAGTGATGGGATGATTGCATTCTTAACTCAACCAAGGTGAGGTGGGGGCATGGTCAAGAGATGCTCTGTAAAAGGAGTTGATAATCAGGGAAGTGGGTAAACACTTAAGTGGGTAGACTGTATAAGAACTGGAGAAGCTCTCTTATGGTAACCATTTTCTGAAGAGCGGTTTTAAAGATGAAATGTGGGAGCTTTCATCGCTGCCATCTTACTAGGAGCTGACTCTGCTCAAACCCTGGTTAATCCAGAAATGGACAAATGGGCCGGAACGAACAGAGCCTACTTATCTCAGTTACCACAAGCTAGCTAGCTTAAATTTAGTTTAGCTAAAATGCTGGGGTGGCTATCGTTAATTTATATTCTCACATGTACATCTACAGCATTTGGCAAACACCCTTATCCAGAGCAACTTATATATATATATATATCTGAGCCTTAAGAGCCCAACAGTGGCTGCTTGGTGGTGGTAGGATTTGAACCTGGGACATTCTGCTTACTAGGCCAATTCCCTAACATTGCCTTGCATTTGATTGATCTCTGTCATCCATACTCTACACGCCATCCCGCGTCAACTCCTACATTTCCTGTGGTAAATTAAGTTTGGCTAAAGTGACTAATAGCAGACAGCTCGAGGTTTGACACCTGCAATGCAGCTGTCTCTAACGCCCCTATTATGCATTATTTAATTTGCTTAATGTCATTTTAATCTGAGTTGCATAAGAGACCAAAACTTTCTTTCTTTCTTTTTTTTTTCTTTTGTTTACCAAGCTGCAAAAATGATTTCTGTTTCTTAAGTTACACACTTTAACATGGGCTTCTATTGGGATTGACTCACTATTGGAGCATTGAAATAACCTACTGGTCATTTGAAGAACTGCAGGTTTTGACGCTTCCTCGTAGGAAAGGTCGCACACCTGAGGACAATGTGCTCAATTAGTGTGTGTGTCCTTGTGAGCTGACTTTTTGTTTCCAGCTCAACTCAGTGAACCTCAGTGTTGCTAGTGTCTGGTTTCTGAGCTCTGCTCTCCTTGTTATTTCCAGCTCACAGCAACACACAGATGCTAATTTTCCACACTCTCCTCAGGTTCTTTCCCACTTTCCTCCACATTTGAGCTACATTTGACCCTGCATACTTAATCTCAGTTTTCTTAATATTCCCATCTGACATTTTTTCTAACTTGAATTAACTTTTTTGTTAGTTTTTTTTGTTTTTGGTGCTAAGTTGCTTATCTGTGATTTTGACTAGCATCGCAAATTTCACGATGACTCATAGCAGACAGCTAGAGGAGAATGTTTGACATTTCAACACATTTTGAAAATGTGAGAAAAACATATTTTGTGACAGAGCTTTCTTTGAAAATAAAGATAGAGGAAGTGGATTATAAGAAGGGAAACTCAAACTCACGGAGACTCGCCTCTTCGACTTAGCATTACCGCTACTACACTTTTAATCGGTTGCTAATTTTTCATTCTTAATGGCAGTGAATTGATCAACGATAAATCATTACCATTTCTAGTTTTGACAATAAAATCCTTTTACATTTTTATTCAACCTATCCACAATGTTCATTAATAGACAATTTCTGAATTAAGTATTTATCTTCGTTGTCTTCCTCTTCATTTAACGCATGACTAAAACAAATTCAAGCTCATTTTAAAAGCTGAGAGCTAAATAAGAGCCCCTGAGTAATGGCGTGAGTCATGATCCAAACAGTCCATTATTCACTTCAGTAACTGATAGATTATACAACGGTCAAAATAGTCGTTAGTTGCAGAAACCACACTCCTACAACACACCTTTCGGCTAGAACGCAATCTAAAGTGCCTTTCCATTAAGATGCAAAACGCAAAATCAAGTCAATACCCATTACTAAACCACTAAAAACCAACAGAAACCTCAAATGATCACTATGGATTTCTGAGCAGGGATTATTCAAATCATTATTGAAGAACAGAGGGTGCGATCTAAGTGAAAACACACTCCATGCTTTACCACTTCTCTTGTTGTCAAGGAGACGGGCAACAGCAGGTCTGTCATCTTCTGTTATCAGCTACACAAGCTCAGCTTGAGGCGATATCTCAAGCAAGAAACAGCATCACTTCAGAATGGACAGTGTGTGCGCTAGAAGGAAAGGAACAGATTTGGTGTGAAGATTTGACAAAAACTGCAAAATGGGACGTTGCGGGAAAATATGAGGATCTGTACTGGATAAAAGAGAGGAATATTAGATTAAATAAAAATAATTGACAGAGAAAACATACAACATTATGATACAGCCAATAAAATTGTGTTTCATATCTACAGAAATATACACAGTACAGTAGTCATATAACAACGGAGAGGAAAAAGAAGGTGCTAGTGCTATGTGTGATTTACCACACACTCTGTTAGACCTTAAATGTTGCTAAGGTACAGCAGATGCACTTTCCTGTAGACTGTACCACAGCTTAACACGAATCAGTGGTTACAAAACAAATAAATGACTTTCTAAGGTAATTACATTTACATCACAATAAACTTCCATGTCCATCTATTCTTCTTCAGGCTTATCAAGAACCAGTTTACCAGGAAATAAATCCTAGACATCTCTTGTCACCCAAACAAAAAACGATTAAATCGATGTCTTCTGTTGTGAACAAAGACATCTGAAGTAATATCGTTATAGTTTGAATTCGGTTTCCTATCCGCACCAGGTGGAGATGGCAGGGCCGAGCAGCAGCAGCCTCAGCACGCGGGCGGTGAAGAGGAAGGGCTGGGGAGGCCTGCGGCAGCGCTGGAAGCTCCTTGGTGTCTTCGAAATCGACCAACAGCATGAGTTCTACCCGCTCACCTGCATGATGAAGGAGGGCCTGGCTGCTGCTGTGCAGAACACCATTGACAACTCGATACCTGTGAGTAATTATCACAACACATTTCCAAAGGGTTGGTTTAGAATACAAAAAAGATAAGCTGAAAAACTGTTCTGTCTGGCATTTGACCTTTGACCTAGATACACTGTGAATGACCACCTGCAGGATTTTGTTAGAGGAAATAATGAAAGAGTCTGTCGATATTCAGGATTGCCTTAAAAATCAATTCTCAAAGTACGAGGGGCATTCACGTAAAACCAGGACTTGTAATGAATTTTTTTCGTGAATGAGTTCCTGGGAGGCCAGTGTTTCAGATGTATGGCTCCAGCGAACCGATGGTATCCAAGCACAAGTGAAAAACTGGAATAAGTGTATTAGCATAGCAGGGAATTATATAGAGAAGCTGGTATTTACGCTCACAACTGTGTTTCGTTATTGGTTAAACAGAAACAGTTATTCTGAATAATAAGAAATCCCGGTTTGACTCGAACGCCCCTCGTAGTAATCGAATTCCAAGATTTGAGTAACACATTCTACAATTTAGAAGCACACACAAACAACTAAACTATAGTTTAATGTTCCTGATAAGAAGAATAAAGACAACTAAAATACATAATAGATAAGTAATATCTACAACCCACATCATGCCCTCTTAGGGAATGTTTTCCGTGCAGGACTGATCCTATAAGGGCTGTGGTCTCGTCTTGACTCAACATCTTTAGTGTCTTCCTAATTCCTATTATCCATTTGCTTTTAACTGTTAAACCTTTAACAGCTGTTAAAAGTTGAAAGCATTTCATATTAAAATATCACATGCTCTTAACATCATTTAAAAAGAAGCAGAACTCTAGTCCATTGTGCATCAGGCTATTTGGAGTAGATTTCAGGACTAACATAGAGCAGAAGGAAATACTGTAGCTATAGCCTCTTTATATTAGCAAACTACAAACTGATGTTAATTACATAATATAAGGGGCGTTCGTTTCAAACCGGGACGTTTTGATTGCGCAGAATAATAGACCGCAGCTATGAGAGTAAAACTACCTTTATTTCTCTATATAATCCCCCGCTGCACTGATGCACTTATCCCAGTCTTTCACTAGTGCTTTTAGTGGCCCAAACAAGTGGAAATGACTTGGAGCGCAGTCAGGACCAGATGGGAGATGTGGCATTAACTCCTGGTCGAGTTCCTGTAATGTGCAAGTGATGTGTGATACACAAATGGTTGCGTGTACAGTTCCACAGACAAAATGCATCACTTCTGCAAGTTGGCGATTTTTCAAGGATCAGGCGTTCCTGAATGTTAACAGGAACGACTGCACTGGGCTTCGAGCCACCTCGGCTGGCATCATCATCATTCACAGACCTACAGCCTTCTTTAATCGGTTTTACGCCTTCATGTTCAAGTCCCGATTTGACTATGCTGACAGACATGTTCATGTTGCAGTCATTTATCACAATTTAAAAAGAGCTCATTTTGAAATAAATCTCGCGTATTTAGACAGCTTCTCAAAGTGTGCTTAATTATATGAATTAGTGCTTTAACAGATTTTCAGCTCATTCCTTTCATGATTTAGTAACTTCAGTGAAACTAATAGCCAAATCTACACAGGTGAGAAATGTGTATGTGCTGTATGTGTGCACTGGACCCATCTCCAGTCCCGGTATTAAACATACTGTAATAGACGTTATTAAAGGCCCATCACATTCATACGTTGTGTTCATAAGTAATTAGAAGGGTGATTACGTCCCAGAGAGAGAAGCCTGTTTAGGTTTGGTCCCATAGTGACCATGTGTTTACGAATATGAACTTGCTGTCCAGGGTGCAGTATTGTTTTGGGTGCTCACAGTGCCTGGCCTCCTGAGAAAGAAGAAGAGAACATCACAGTTCTGCTGACACAAACACAATTGTGAAGCGTGTGTAGGAGAGGGATGGGGGAGGGGGGATTGGGGGGGAGGGGGGGTGTACCACAATGGCCCAGTCTCCACTGCGCAGTGCAATAGGCGGAGAACAATCTGGCAAAGTTTTTCTTTCTCCCTTTTTTTTTTAAAGGAATACTCCAGTTTATTTTTTAAACCTGATCTATATGTGCTAATTGAGAATATACAGTACCCATTCCATGCATCCCAGTATCTGGGTTTATTCTCCATACATAAATAAATATTTACTGTAGAATAATTCATTAACAAAAATCTTTAGCTAATGAAGCATTTGCTCTCAGATGAGTCTCAATCCTATGTGAGAAGGATTCCACAAGGTTTTGGACACCTTTGAGATTCTGCTTCGTGCTGATATAATTGCATCACTTAATTGCTGAAGATTTGTCAGCTAAGCATTTCATTCTGCAAATCCTCCACATCCCACAAGTGTGCCGGTGTCTGGGGAGGTCACTGAGCTACACGTAACTCATTAGCTTCATTTACATCTTATATATACAGTATATATATATACTATATGTACTATAAGTGTGTCTGTACATTAAAAATATTTGTGAAAATTTTTTGGGGGGGACGTAAGATGAGAAACAGAACTCATCAAGATGGTTTTTATGATGTTGTCTGTTAGTTTGTGCATGCATCACATGCTAAATCATTAGTTTATCTCCAAATTCAACAGATTGCGTTGTACATCTTTTAAAACGCGCTTATGAGTGTGCAATTAAATTCTACCTGAACGAAGTCACAGGCACATCTATTGGACAATATTTCTTTAATCTGACTGAAATCTTTCCGATTAGAGAATCCAGTGTGACTGTTTACATGGATGCTGATCTGATAAAAAGGTTGCTTACATGCACAAATCATCTGAATTATTCCAGAAGAAAAAGTTGTTTTCTCCAAACTGGAGAAAAACGTCCCCATCTTTTCTGATATGTTCCACCTTCTATGTTCTGACTGATTACAAGAATACAGTCTCATATGTGATTGTCTACACCGCGTTCCAAATTATTATGCAAATTGGATGTAAGTGTCATAAACATTAAATGTTTAGTTTTTAAATTA
>JAQQZT010000017.1:8437777-8455462 GCA_030068275.1 Clarias platycephalus
GAAGAGGATGCAGAGGATAGAGTTAGATGGAGGCAGATGATTCGCTGTGGCGACCCCTGAAAGGGAACAGCCGAAAGTCGAAGAAGACTTGTAGATTTTATTCAATTGGACTGCATGATGAAGTCTTGTACAGATGTTGTATTATTTAGCTCGATTATTTTGGTGGGCAGGTTTTCAGCATTGAATGAGGGACTTGTTCCATGGTGGTGTGATTAAGCACAGAAAAAATACAAATACAGCGGAACTTCAGCATACGAATTTAATCCGTTCAGGAGGTAGGGTCTTAAGGTGAAAATTAGTTGAATTATATGAATTTTTCTGTAAGAAATAATGTAAATGCAGACAATCCGATAACCACAAAAATACTACTAGTATGACTAATTTCCGAAACACTGTAATTATATTTTTGTTGATATATTTTTGCATATAAAAACAATCAAACATTTAGAAAAGACGTAAATAAATCATCATATGGTAACTTTCAATATTCGTAAACTGACTTTGCTTGACTTTGCACTGACACAAACAAGTTTTGAATGGCTCTTGGGTCTCGGTTCGGTTACTTCTGTCATATTTTGAAAATGCTTTACTAATTTCTTGCAAAATCTCAATAAGGTGAAACTTAAGGGGCCAATTATAGCAGCATACAGTGGCAGTAAAATTATATTTTTTACAATAATGGTTACACTTAAATTGCAAATAGTCTGCGGTTTATGTGTGTGTAACCCCGTGTGGAGAGATCTGTTGCACCACTAGTAAATTAGTTAATTTGGTGTGATTTACTACATAAAATAAATAATTTTTTTTTCCGTGCGTTTACTTTGGCATTGTCATCAGTTTCCTTGCTAATGATACTGTGAGCGGACTATTTCCACCGTCTCTCTTTGATTTCCATCTTATGTTCCTTAGCAATGTTATTTATATGTGCGAGTTGTAAACACAGTGATTACATCTGTCTTGAAGACTGTATTTGCTAGTTTGTAATTTTGTAAGAATGACTCATGCTTAAAAAAAAAAAAAAAAAACTTTGCTTGACTCTTTTTAGGACTCGCTGACAAGAACAGCAAATACTGTAATGTTTATGAAAAAAGACACTTTATATTCATACAGGGTGTAAATAGATCTAGTTTGCCCTTCTAAATATTTCCAGACCTAAATATGCACTAATTAAAATTTCTGGCATTGTATAATCTAACTCATGATAGAAGTCTAAGCTAAATTTCTATTAAATTAAATGTCTAGTCATCACATTCCATCTTTATTACCTTGAATGTGCATAGTCAGCATGAGTTCACTGTTTAGTTTTTTTTTTTTTTCTTCTTCTTCCTCACAGTTCACGGAGGAGAAGCTGGGTCAGGCAGAGAAAACCGAACTGGACGCTCATCTGGAAAACCTGATTGCTAGAGGAGACTGCACGAAGAACTGGACAGAGAAGATCTTCAGGCAGACCGAAGTGCTGCTCCAGCCAAACCCTAGTGAGCATTCCTTCTTCTTAATTACTGTGCATGTGAAGTCTACACGGTTCAGTAATCTACCTCGTGTCAGCCTGCATTACGGGATTGAGCGGCCACATTGTCTGCCTGCGCACCATAAAGTGACGCATCATGTTGAAGGAAATAAAAAGAAAAAAGATAACCTTTTTACAGAATGTCAAATTATGATTTTAATTTATTCTGCAGACTATTTAACTGTTAGTCTGACTGGTTCGACTGAGGGTGTTTTCTATGAATTTTCTATAACAGCAGTTCTGACAGCAGTGCTGACTGTAATACAAGTCATAGATTTACAGTATATTGATGTGCACATTGTAATATGTTTCTGTTTCCATGGTAACTGCTTATTCATACTGACTTGTATGCCAGCCAGCATGTATGCGCTTTCTTCCTTTCTTTTTGGTCAAAAGTTTGAGAAGAAAAGGAAAAAAAAAAAAAGTCAGTTAAGGAACAACAGTTTGGAGCTATTATAAGGCAAGAATAGCTTGTTTTGCAGATGTGTTGACATTTTGATTATTTATTTATTTATAATTAATAAAGCGATTTGAAACATTGTGGTAAATAGCAGTGTTGAAAGAGGATTAAAGCGGTTGTGGACATGCTGCTATAGAAAAAAAAAAAACTTTGGTACGTTAATGTAATTTTACTTTTTACATCATCTTGGTTAAATAGTCACAGCTATTTTTATCCACATTACTTCACATTCCCAAAGCCACAAAAAGCAAAGCAATACAGAGACCCTATAAAGCTTACATGATATGATCAATCCGCGGTCAATAGTTTTAACGTTCTGTGCTGGCATCTATAAAATTGTGATCCCAGGATTGTTTGAAATTTGACCTTGACATACAACAGTTACATTCTGTGGCTGTGGTATGCCAGCAGCTGTGCAAAGAGGTAATGTTCAGCCCTTATGCGAGCTTTTCCAGCTCATCATAATGCTTGGCCTCAGGACTGCCAGTGCAGGATGCATCACTTCCATAAACCAGCAAAGTCTGTTAAATTAATAAATGTAAATTAAATTAGTTAGTCTTAGAGGCAAGTTTTTAATGCCCCATGTACATTCTGGTCCAGCTTTCTCAACTCATCAGCCTGGATTAGCCCCCCATCTGCTTGATCAGGTACAGTTGAAGTTAGAAGTTCACATGCATTTAGGTTGAAGTAATTAAAGATATAAATATATTTTTATTTTTTAAATGATAATTCACTATATCACAATTCCTGGGGGTCAGACATTTAGATACACTTAGTTAACATGAAGTATTCCATGGCTTAAGAAGCTTTTGCTAGGCTAATTGACAGCATTTGAGCCAATTGAAGGTGTACCTCTGGGTGTATTTTAAGACCTACCTTTAAAGTCTGTGCTCTTTATTTGACATCAAGGGAAAATTAAAAGAAATCATCCAAGACATTAGAAAATAAATAGGTGGACCTTTTACACATCTGGTTCATCCTTGGAAGCAATTTCCAAATACATAAAGGTACGACGTTTGTACAGATAAACAATGCTACGCAAGTATAAACACCATGGGACCATGCCGTCATCATACCGCTCAGGTGAACCTAGAGATGCGAACGTACTTTGGTATGAAAAATAAAATCGATGGAACAACAGCAAAGGATCTTGTGAAGACACTCGAGGAAACCGGTGCAAAAGTATCTACTGTATAGCCACAGTAAAATGAGACCAATATGGATGTAAAATGAAAGCCTGCAAAAAAAATAAAAAAACACTAAAATGCTAGACTACAGTTTGCAGCTGCACATGGGGACAGATCTTACTTTTTAGAGAAATGCCCTCCGGTCTAATGAAACACAAATTGAACTGTATGGCCATAATGATCATGGTTGTCTGTATGAAAAAAAGAGGAGGCTTGCAAGCCGAAGAACATCATCCCAACCGTGAAGCACGGGGGTGGCAGCATCATGTTGTGGGGGTGCACTTCAGAAAAAAAAATGGCATCATGAAGAAGGATGATTATGTGAATATCATAAAGCATCATTTCAAGACATCTGCCAGGAGGTTAAAGATTGGTTGCAAATAGGTCTTTCAAGTGGACAATAACTCCAGATGTTGGCTTAAGGACAGCAAAGTTGAGATATTGGAGTGGTCATTACAAAGCCCTGACCTCAACCCAATAGACAATTTGTGGCAGAACGGAAAAAACATGTGCGATCAAGGAAGCCTACACACCTGACTCAGTTACATCAGTTCTGTCAGGAGGAACTAACTAAAATTCCAGCAACTTATTGTAAGAAGCTTGTGGAAGGCTATCCGAAACATGTGACCCAAGTTACACAATTTAAAGACAATGCTACCAAATTCTAACTGATTTGTATGTAAACTTCTGGCCTAATGGGAATGTGATGAAAGTAAAAAGCTTTAAGCTGTAAGGAAATGTTTACTAGGACTAAATATCAGGAATTGTGAAAACTGAGTTTAAGTGCGTTTGCCTAAGGTGTATGTAAACTTTTGACTTTAAATGTATGCTTAGGACAAACATGAAATCGTTCAGGACATGGGTCCTTCTGGACTAAAGTTGCAAAACCTTGTGTTTTAAACGATCCTCATGAGCAAATGTGATGTCTCTGTGACTGATGTTGAGTCTTGTCTTGCAAATGTCAGTTTTAGCTGTATGTTTCATGTTAAATGTCGAGTCTAGTATTGTTGGTATTAATATTAGCAATATTGGAGTACACGAGCACTTACGGAGTGTGGAATAAAGAATGTTGCTCTGAATTACATTACTGGCGCGCAACACTGGTTTAATGTGATAAAGCAGAGAGGATAATGGCAAACGTAAAAATTTGCAAACGACTAGCTAGCTAGCTAGCTAAATCAACCCTAACTACTGTATGTGAGAATGTGTATACAGATGACCCTAGGCCAGAACAGAAACTCTTACCGACAATCTGAAGCACAGAAAGCAATGAAACATACTTTACTTACTGTAATTAAGCTCTTTTTTTTTTTTCCAGATTAAAGAAGTCTCTCACCCAAGTGAAAAAGTGGCTTTTTAAATAGCATCATAGAACACATTATATTTTGATAATACTTAATGCTTCTTATCTCTCGATCCATGCTTTGTTTTCTTTGTAAATATTCATACACATTTATATGTTTATCAGATAAAAAGAAACACATTTGCTAAATACAATTTCCTGCCCTTACAGTATGTAGTGTCTGTAACTTTTTTGAATTTAAATCTTTCAATGATCTTAATTGTCATTCAGATGAAACTTGGCCAGTTTAGATTTTGTATGAAAAGGCATAAACATTAAAAAGTATGCTATATTTATGTACAATTTATTTATAAAATTGCAACATGAATTTGACATGGTAAAATGTAAAAAAAGTTTTACTTTTAAACATGGTTTAAAAATAAAATGGTTAGGGACACTACAGATTTTTTTTTGGTTGGGGGGGGAATCCTTAATTTTGCGTGAAATGCTTTAATTTAAGCAACAATTTTTACAGGTCATATGCTTCTAGAAGCTTACTTAATTTTAAAATATAAATCATTTGCATTTTAAATTATTATAGTTTGAAGCGAGACAGTATAACGCTGAAGAATGTCCATTTTTGGGGCACATCTAAAATCTCTTAAACGGCTGAAGTTAGCAATTTGAAATTTTTAGGGAAGCAAGATTGGTCACTTCCATGTTGCATGAACTTCAGAAGTAGCTACTTTGGCACACACATTTTCTGTATTATATGTATAACATAAAAATAAAATAAAATCAGCACTAATACTGTGTTTTGGCCATAAGTGAAATGAAACCCACGCTCCATTGCAACTTTATCGATGTTCTGTAGCTAGTTAATGCGCTTAAAAATCCATTTTAAATCAGCTAGCAAAGAATAAGCCTAGTGTGGATTCTAGTTTCAGTGTAGCGGTCCATCCCTACTTTACCTCTCAAGAAATCCAAGCACGGCCTGCACGAGCACTAGTCATGTAGCGTATTTCTGTGTATGTGAAATATGGTGGCAAACCAATTTAGCTTTATAAGAAGTGGTAAGTCGAGTAGAGGGACTTGTAATTAAGTGCATATTATGAGAGCTGATTGGCAGAGCCACTCCAAAAAGATGTGCTGTGAGATAGCGGGAAATCTACCTATATTTCCAATCTGAGGAACAAACTAGTGTGTGGTCTGTTGAGGGAGGAAATGAGCTGTAAGTGCCACACATGGTGCAGTGGATAGAAATCAACTCCGAAGGAAAGAACCCTGCAGAGTTTTTACATAAAGGTCTCATAATATAAAAGAAAGCACTCTTACCAAGGTTGAAAGAAATGATATCTCCAGCTTTAAAGGACAGAACAGCAATAGCTCTGATACTGGCCACAAGGTGAAAAGCTAATAGCTTCATATGATGGTTGTGTAGTCAAGCATGCACAGATGAAAAAGGAGATTGCTGTGTGATGGTGGTGGTATTTATGGTAAAGTCAATTCATGTTTATACTTAATATGTATATAGAGCTTCTATCAATGGCCACAAAGCAACTTTACCTTACACACACACACACACACTAAAAGTTTGGAATCACTTACAAGTTTCTCTTATTTTGTTTAGTGATTTATTTTCTACATTCTACAACAATACTGGGGATTTCAGAACTATGAAATAACACATATGGAATTAGGTAATTATTTAACAACAACAACAACAGTCAGTTATTTTAAGACAGGAAGGTCAGCTTTTCTGGAATCATTCTTGCAAGAACAGTGATGTCAAGTACAGTACATTTGCAAAACCCATCAAGCACCATGATGAAACTCGCTCTCGTGAAGACCGTTCCAGGAAAGCAAGACCATCTTACCTCTACTGCAGAGGAGAAGTTCATGTAGAGTTACCAGTTACCTCAGAAATTTACCAGTTAACAGCAGCTCAGATTAAAGCTGTTATGAAGGCTTTACAGATCATGAGAAGCAGATACATCTCAACATTACTGTTCAAAAGAGATAATTGTATATTTTGGCCATCTTCAGCATTGCTTTACAGTGTAGAAAGAAAGAAAAACCAGGAACGACCGTAGAGTTAGAAAGTGATCCCAAACTTTTGAGCGGTCTTGTGTATTATGCACCATTACTTAATTTTTTGTATACAGTATTACGTTATGATTTCATTATTAATAAATTAGTTCATTTTTGATACCTGGTATCAAAATGGTAACAGAAGTCCTATGGTCTCCAACTTTTGTTGGAGTTTTTGACTTCATAGAACTTAAAAAATAAGATAAACCTGGCCATAAGTTTCTCCTAAATAGGTTTTTTTCCCCCCCCTTTTAGTATGTACAGTGGAACCTCGGATTACGAACATAATTTGTTCCGGAAGCGGGCTCGTATTCTAAAACACTCTAAATTTTCCCATAAGAAATAATGGAAACTCAAATGATTTGTTCTACAGCCCCAAAAAATAAATACATAGAAATAATTAATACGAAATATAAAGTAAAAATAAAACAATTTAACCTGCACTTTACATAAAAAAAATAAAAATAAAGTAGAAATAAATCCCGACAGATAAGTGTTTCCTTTTATGCACGCAGGTGGTGTGTGTGTGTGGGAGCCCAGTGTCAAATTGCACGCACACACACTCGCCTTTACAGCTCCCCTCCTCCTCTCGGCTTCAAACACACACGCACCACTCTCTGCCTTACACAGAAACTGCAAGCACTAAGACCCAGCAGGGGAGACAATTGCCTATAATTCCGCAGCGCAAGAGAGAGAAAAACTGTTGGCTCAGTTATCACGTGACGCTTGGCGTCAAAACAAGAAGGATACATGATACTCGGTGCTCGTAAACCAAGACAATGCTCGTTTTTCAAGTCAAAATTTATTAAAAATCTTTGCTCGTCTTGCGGAACACTTGTAAACCGCGTTACTCGTAATCCGAGGTTCCACTGTACTTAAAAAATTTGCACTTGTGATATTAGTTGTAATAAATAAATAAAGACCTACTAGGGGCATTCAAGTCAGATGGGGACTTTTGTTGTGCAGAATAACAAGACACCGTTATGGGCGTAAAAACTCCATTTATTTCTCCATATAATCCCCTGCTACACTAATTCAATTATCCCAACATTTCACTAGTGCTTGTATACCATTAGGGTAGAAAGTTTTCTCAATACACCAGCACCATTTTTGGACTGCCTGCTTCACTTCAAAACGCTTGCCACCCAGGAACTCCATTAATGGACTGAACATGTGGAAATGACTTGGAGCGAGGTCAGGACTGTATTGGGGATGTGGCAATAACTCCCAGCCGAGTTCCTGTAATGTGCAAGTATTGTTGGTGGATGATTGTGTGTACAGTTCCCACAGAAAGATGTGTCTCTTTCACATGTTGGAGACAAGTTATCCATCTATTTTCATGGACCTCAGCTCCTTCAATGCAAGCGTTCCCCTACTGGATGTTCACAGGAACAACCATAGTGGGATCCGAGCCATTTCGGCTGGGATTGGACATGCACTATGGCCTTTTTTTTTTTTTTTTAAATGTTAGTACTATTCAGATGTGTGAAGGGTCTCATCACCGTACTGGGCTTGAAGTTTTCCGTAAATGTCAATCAGTTTTATGCCTTCATTTGTGAGATATTTAATCACAAGTCCTGGTTTATCTCGAATGCCCCTCATACTATTTTCTAAATGCTGCTTAAACTTTATCAATTAAAACTACTAGTTTTGCTTTAGCAAAACTTATCATTTAGTTTGTAATGGGAAGTTACTGTACTGTAAAATGGGTAAATGTGCTTCCATATGTAAAGTTTTAGTTCTTTGTATTCAGTCAACTTGTAAAAACAAGGACAATGCACAGTGGTCCTTATGTCCTTAACAGTCTTCCTCCTTCTGCTCGTTTCACTCAAGGAACATAGGAATAATTTGGATAAGATAAAATTGTCATGTACACAACCATACATGGTATGATATGACCTCATATATGTCAAAGGTGATACAAAATGGGAGAAAAAAAGGATATAATGGAACTACTGCAGTGGTTGATTCATAGATAAGTATTTTAATCAAAATATCTGTCAAATGTTTGGTGATTTTCGAATTCACCATAGGAGGAAAAAAATGTAGGCACTTGGACATGCCGTAATCCTGAAGATGTTTGGCCATTCATCCGAGAATGAGAAGCTTCAACACATGCCTTTTTTCACTTTTTATTTTATTTTATTTTTTACTGCAGCCATTTAGATAAGTGGTGAAATGTCTTCAGTTAAGTCTTCTAACATGTTAATTTTCTGACTCTTCACATGCTCCAGTTGACCACACTGGTAAGTCTTACTGTATTCACAGTTCCCTATGCTCCAGGTCATAACTTCAGCCACTTTTCCAAAGCTCCCATTTTGAGTTTTGAAGCTAATGACTGTGGTGCTGGGAACTCTTTCAGAAGGTCTGAGTGCTTTCGTTTTCTTTTTCTTTCTTGTTTATTTATTTTTTAATTCACCCATCCAGAGGTAGAAAAATCTGATTCCCCCTTGAGCACCTGACTAGATTGGTAATCCAGTGTGACTCGTAGACTTCCCATTTGGTGTTCCCATGGACGGTATCTTAAGGGGAACCACTGTTTCTTAGCTACCAGAAAATCTTCATAGGTTTTTTTTTTTTTTTTGGATTGTGTCATGATAGTGCTGCAAGAAAGAAAACAGGCAACCGTCTTTTCCATTGTTAAAAATGTAGACAGCTTCTGGACGTGGTGGAAAAGTGTTTGCATATTTTTTTTTTTATCTGCCAGGGTCTTCCATTTCATTATCTTTGATAGTGATGTCCTCATGAAGTGTTCTTCATTCTTGATCTGCTGTGGTGTGATTTTGCCCTTTTATTTCAATCTGAGGCCAGGTTTACAATTTTTCGCTGTGATCTGGTTTTAGATCAGCATAAAAGGAGCACATGTGGTTGCTGAACTGTTGTTTGAAAATGGCCATCAGGCCATCACTAATGGGTTTGCAATAGACTAAATGGTCAGTTCAATTATGATTGAATTATGTTAATTGTCTACTAATGTTCGAGGATTTATGGTAAATTGAGCAGTATTCATGGGTCTATAAATCATAAAGTTTTTTTTTTTAATTCTGCATATGTTTGTGACTTCTTCTATTTATATAATTTGACCAGTTAATGGTTAATTTAAATGGTTAATCATTTACACAGTGGTTATCCAGCATTCATAGAACCACAGTTACAAGTATAAAAGACATTCTATGAACCATCTATTTTGAACCATCAGGAGCAGTGGGAATCACCTGGTTAACATATTTCCTTATTCTATGTGTAAGAAACCAAGATCAGGTGAGGTGACCGGGAAGAGCGGCATGAAACGGAAATATGTCAATTGGCAACTATATGTTTAGATAAGCTGCAACACCCACCAACAATCTTTCCAGCATGACAGAACAATAGTGGCCACCTCTAGGTCTGCTGGAATGGTCCGGAGATTAGCGCTCAGGGAATGCTTTCGGTTGATGGAAGTTGGTGATGTGAGAAAACTCTACTAGAAAATCTCACCTCAAAGTCATCTGAGAAGGCTTACTACCGGAGCTTGCATGACTTTTTTTTTTTTATATTTCTTGTTGACCTGATCAGTAATTTAGGGCAGTTTAGAAACCCTCGTGAGCCGAGATTTTGGCTCCCTCACTAGCTCCTGGTAAATTGGAGTGGATGTGATGGTAACGTACCCCTTTCAAGAAGGATATAATCATTTTATGGTCCCTCGGAAAAATATTATCCATGGTGAATCACAGCCATGCCCAAACCATATGCCTTCCGCCCAGCAGTCCCTAAGGATTTTTTCAATTGAAGCTGTATACCAAGTGCAGAACACCTAAGGGTATTTGGAGCTCTTGTGGTCAAGAATTCTTCATGGACTTCAACCTCGCAGTCCTCAAGTTGTATTTCATTCTGAAGCACAGGTATACGCGATCTGGAAAACACAGACTTGGGCAACCTACACTATATAGGGCATAACATTTTATGTTATAATGTTATGGCTGATTCATTACAAAGATGAGATTCAGCATTGCCTGTCCTAATCCTCTGTTTCATCTACTGCTAGGGTGTTGACATGCTTAGAAATCACTTTGTAACTTCGGGGTAAGTTCTCATGGTGCAGGCCCACATGTATAAGAAGGAGCCCAGGTGATTCTCACCGCTCCTGAAAGTTAGAGAGAAAAAAAAATGTAAAATGAACCTATTTTTCAAAGACATGGCAAGATTTGACATTACGGCTGCCGGACTGAGCGACTTGTGAATTTCAGTAGTCTGTCTCACCTCACACGTGATCCTGTGTTTGTTTTCATTTGGTGTATGTATGTATGTGTCTGTTTTGTGTCTCTTCATGTTACTTGGATAGTCCAGTGTAGCTCTAGGTTTGCATTCGGTTCAAGCTGGAGCTGCATGTCTTTTCGACTTGTTTAAGAAACCAGACTCAGATGTTCACCGGTTTGTTCAGAATAAAAACCTAGAGCTACATTAACCATTCACTGATAAATCTGATACTTCTGGAAAAAGTAAATAGTTTTATTTTGAGAATTATACTGTCAAGGGAATGATTCCAAACTCTAATGCACTTACTGTATGTCTTTCTGGATCTCCATTCTCTTTGTATTACGAGATGCATTAAAACCCACGTTTCAAAGTTGGCTCTTAGCGCTAACAGCCATTGCAGCTGACGGCGAAATCACACTAAATTATTTTTATTTTAACTGCCTCTGTCTTTCAAATTAGTGACTTTCCTCCTGACGAAGTTGGAGCTATTGGGATCCTTATTAAGACCTTATGCATGACCTTCACTTATACTGTATATAGGATTGCATTATACTGTAATAAAAATAGCTTTAACCATTAGCTTTTTATCATGTTAGGTGATAAAAAAAAAAGTGAATCTAATAATTGATAATGGAATGAATATTATGGTTTATGGACCTCATAATTCAATTCATGTGCCATGTTTGACCTTAAAAGTCTATATTAAAGTCACATGCATATATAAACAACCCAATTTGGAATCTCTTCAGTGCTGCATGATGATATGTCTACTGTAGTTACTTTATTTATTTATTTTTTACTTAAAGGATTATTCATACATTTCATCACTGATGGCTGAAGGAAGCACTTTAGGGCAACTCGTAGAGTGGTTTATAGAGATGTGTTTTTTTTTTTTGGCCATCTTTTAATACTAATGTCTGCTCAGGTGCCCGCATCGAGGAGTTCTTCTATGAGAAACTGGACAGAAAGATCCCGATAAGAACCACAAATGGTGAGCTCCTGGGACAGTACATGCAGGATGCCGCCAAGGACTTTGGATCTGGAACTGCGTATGGTATGTAAAACTGAATCCGCGGTCCTGGAGAGAATTTTTTTTTTTTTTTCCCCCCTATCAATAATTTTAAAACAAATGTTCCTAAATAATAAGTGAGATGGTATCAAGTTGTAGTAAAGCAATTCCTCAACAAAGAACGCTGCAGTCTGCTTTACATCACTCACTGGCTTAGAATCTGTATTCATTTGGATGCTTTTCAGTGGTCAGTAGAGGGCACACTTGTCTTTTTAAAGGAATGGAACTGAAGTGGAGCGTTACATACTTCACTGCCTGTGCCAAATGCTAAAAGGTCATGAACGCTTCAATGACCTATTTAATAATTAAAGCTTTGTAAAGTGGACTAGTAAATCTGCATTCTGCAAGTCTGGTTAATGTAGCTTTTAAATTGGAAATCTGTCTGCAGCATAAGAATAAAGAGCCAAAACACACATGGTCAACCATATACACATGCATAAATATACTGCTTATACGTAACTCGGAGATTACGTATAAATTAACAAATGTATAGGTCCGTGCCGATGCAGTAATGGATTTACAAAGGTTTCGAGTCAAACCTGTACTTTTGTTTGTTCAGTATAACAGCATACAGTTATGAGAGTGAAAACTATTTTTATTTCTCCATATAATCCCCTGCAACAAGAATGCACTTATCCCAGTGTTTCACTGGCGCTCGTATACCATCAAGGTAGAACGTTTTCCAAGTACGAAAGATCCATGATCGGGCTCCCTGCTTCATTTCGAAAACTTTGGGCTCTCAGGAAGTCCATTATTGACCCAAAAATGTGGAAATGGATTGGAGTGAGGTCAGGACTATACCAGAGAAGTGGCAACAATCACTCCCAGCCAAGTTCCTGTAATTTGCAAGTGATCAGTATGAGGTTGCACATTATCCTACAAAAACTGCCTTTGGTGATCAAACGTTTAACCGCTTTTATCTATGCGCATTCCATTCACTAGAACTCCTTGGCCAGCATCGTCATACTGGGATGCTGTTTTATGCTTCGTTCACGAGAAGTCCCAACTAGACTTGAACTTCCTTCATAGTTCATTTCTGAGAACAAGTTAGCATGGAAAGCAAGTCCTACCCTACATATAGGCTACAGATGGAGGGTGGGCCTGGGTGTCTATGAGCATCACACTATGAACAGTGAAAACGACAGGATGCCAGCAAATAAACTGCAACTGGTGTCAGTGGGGGGATTGTGTGTTAAAAATGAGGCCAAGCTAAATTTTTTCATTTCTAGAAATCTAATAAAAATCTAAGAAAATTCAAGTAAAAATGTTGATGTTTGGTGGTCTTTTGATAAGGACAAAGAAAATACCTTAAATTAACCTGACTTAAAAAATCACATTCAAAGTCCTGTTTAAAGTAATTATCAAATGATCAGTTAAGTGACTTAGCAAATAAAAAAACAGCTGTTTCTGTAGAATTCTTTTATCTGATTGCTGTAGTCATGGTTCGCAGGACAGAGCATGTAAGGGGGCTGTTTTAAAAAAGTATTAATCAGGAGAGGACTTCAAAAGTTATTGTGAAATACTGTGAAGGTTATCAGCAAGAAGTAGAGAAAATGCAGCTTCATGATGACCAAGAACGGAATACCCTGCCAAAATTGACAAAAGCATAAAAAGATCAGGAAGGCTCCCAAAAGAGCCTCCTACGCGAAAAAACCCAAAGCCTGCACGAACCAATCATCCCAAATGTTTCAGAATGTTTTCCGGTCAGATGAGACCAAACCAACAAAATAGTAGTTTCCGAATTAAACTAATGAAATCCTATTGAACCAATCCTAGTTAAAAGCTGTAGAATGGCATGAAGAGGACCATGGACAGGAGATCCATGCATTTTATGCATCCATGGTGCACTTTATTTTATTTTATTTTATTTTTCTTAAATAAACGCATGCCAGTGTTAGTAGCAGTTTCCTGTTATCCTGCTAAGATAACTTACTTTTTAAGAATCTTAGCAGGATAACAGTTTCCTGTTTTAATGCGTCTGTGCTTTATAGGACCATTTTGGACTTTGTTTTTTACTTGTTTAAACCTTTTCCATCCCTGTTAAACCACAAGAATGTTTAACTACAGGATGCCACATTTCGGAAACTGTGTTTATAAGTGTTATCTTTAATGAACGGAAGATGATTTTGGTGTGGGCTGGATGGCATCTCCCGCTCATGTGTTTCAAAATAGGAGATTTCCGGCTGTTTGGTTTTTAAATATTGTGGGAATGATCCTCCTACACACTTTGCACCGAAACAGATGAATCACTCATGATGTGTGAATTCCAGTGCCCTCTAACTTGTTGAACCTATAAAATTACAACTCCGTACACCTCATGACCATATCCCAGTTACCTCACGGATGGAGAAGAGAAAGGTTTGATTTTCTGAGTCTGTTTGTATGTTGTCCTTTTACAGAATTTACAGAAATACAGAATTGTTAATAACGAAAATGAAACAAAAACAAAAAAAAAAAAAAACGTAGGATGCCCCCACCCCCTCTCGCTCTTCCTGCTTCCACAGAGTTTAAGAGGGTAAGTGGCCGCCAGGTGCTGCTAATCATCTGTATGCAGCCTTTATAAGTGCAGAAGGTTTGACAGAATGCCTAGAGGGAAAGATCTGAACAATGGTCCAAACCAAAATGATGTGAGAGACTGATCAATTCATACAGAAACGATTATTTCAAGTTGCTTGCTGCTGAAAGTGGACCTACTTGAAGCTTATCTTATGGCTTCACTTCTGTTAAAGAAATAATGGCACAGTGGGGGGAAAAAAAATTATATTGTTGTCCGTCTGAGGTTGTATTTACCTTATACTAAGAACTGCTAAGGTCAGATGATTTTTATAATGTTTCTACACAAAAACATGTCGAATTAAAAGAGGAAGCACTAACTTTTATACATGACTGTATAATAAGTATAAAACAAACAGATTATAAAAACACACTCACATTCTTCCACTATGAGGAATTTGGAAACTTTTTACCCTTTATGCATGTTTTTGAACTGTGGGAAGGAACCAAAGTATCTGGAGGAAACCAAGGAGGAAACCAAAGTAAGTCGACCTATTGGCCCTGGATGTGTGCAGCCACAGGTGCTTATTACTATGACATCATGTCTGGCAAGGTCGGAGGAAAAAAAAAAATATATATATAAAATAAAATATATATGTACTGTGGAATTTCCTAATTTAGTCATTTATATCAAATTCCCTTCAAGGCTCACAGTCATCTTTAATGAAATCGCGAATATAAGACTGATGAGTCTGGATTTACCCTAATGTGGAGCGATGAAGCGATGCACCCATCGTTAGAGTATTGTTCCAAGACTCAAATTGTGAAAGAGTGGTTTTGATGGCATGAGGATTCATGTTTTCACATATGAACCGCCCTCACATTGGGTACTGTAATCAAAGGCACTGTAATCTAAAGGCACTTTAATCATTTTTTTTTTTCAAATGAAAATAGGCCTAATGTAATGGGACTTAATATTTTGCTGTGTCTGTGTGTTCAGGAAGCACATTGTACACCGTAGGAGACTATCAGAGAAGGCTAGGGATTGCAGAGAGAGAGTTCTTACAAGCATCAGCCGTCAGCTTCCTCACACCTTTGCGGAATTTCCTCGAGGGTGATTGGAGAACCATATCGGTAAGATTAACTTTTCAGGAAAGGAGATAAAACCTGCTTGTGCACAAATGGAGAGAGAATGATGTGTGAAACATTAGATTACAAATGTGATCTGTATGTAAAATTTAATTCAATTTTAAATTTGTGTCGCGCTTTTAACAGTTGTCATTGTCGCAAAACAGCTTTACACAATCATAAGAAATTATGGAAGTTTGTATGAAATGTGAATGTTGATTAATCGAATAGGTAGATTAGATGATAATGGATGACTTGTCTGCCCATGACTACGTGAAAGGTTACATGTGTTCCGATCAACTGTATTTCTTTCAGAAAGAAAGAAGGCTACTGGAGAACCGCCGCCTTGACTTGGATGTCTGCAAAGCACGTCTGAAGAAAGCCAAGCTTGCGGAAGCGAAAGCTGCTGTGAGTCATGTTACTGCTTGCTTAAATCTTTGCTGAACCTCTGTTTTTTTTTATTTTTTATTTCCTCCTCCCCTACACGCACATCTGACTTTATTCAGGGAACAGTGCTATCTATCTCTGAATGGTGCAACCATTGTGTATGGTTGCACCATGGTGTATCCCTGTGAGTCAGCATGATGCTGAAGTGGAGTCACCATGTGAGTGGCGTGTTTACGTTTGCACTCGTGATGGAGTTGCATCAGGGGATTAGGAAATCTTCACATGCGCCCTGCTAAGATCATTCCTGGAACTGCCTCCGTAGCAACGTCATCTATCTAGTGGATACAAAAGAAGCTTCTAAAAATAGAAGCATTTAGTCTCACTTATTCCTGCGGCCGAGATGTTCACTCTCTACCCCCGTAAACGTCTCGTAGTCCTTGCAGGTGTTGGGTGATGGTGTCACCATGAATCATACTGAAGACAGACTCTTATAGGATAATATATATAATATATCAAAACCTTGTGTAATATGATACCCGGTGTAATGTGATGTACTGACTCATTCTGTCCTATAATTAAAGACCATAGTTAAAGTCTTGTATTTTGGGGTTATTTAAAAAATTATAAAAAAATTTAAGGGTTCTTAGATTATCTTCGCTGCGTGACTAAATGCCTTCCTTAACATATGTTGTTATTAGATTAATTGTAGTACTACAACGTTAACAGGGCAATACATGGAACAGTCATAATTTTCTTGTTTGCCGCATCTGTGTGTGTGTGTGTGTGTGTGTGTTTGTCCGTAGATGCATGGAGTGTCACCCCTTATCTTTATTTATGCGCATTAACACGTTTCTTTGTTGTCATTTGCACAGTGTGAGGGAGATGTGAGTACCAGTGTCTGTGTGTGAGAATGTTTGTCTTGCATATTGTTTCTCTTTGGTTGTCTCTGGTTTGATCTGTATTTTAAGGCTCTCACTTATTTCCAATCAGCCAAGACTTGCGTCTATTTAATTCAAATGGGAAAGAATAATCAGGTTAGTTAAAGCATAGCTCTGAACGGCACTGTCTGGGACTAATGTACAAAAGTCAAAACGTTGCATTGTTGTAAACACTTGAGTAAGCTGCCGTACATAAGCACCTACGGGTACATCCACAATGACAAATGTCTTCTGATAAAATTACAGGATATCGTTAGCATGACCTATTGTATGAGCACACCGGAATTGGCGCACATGTCTCCCTCTGCTTCCCGCATCTTATTGCTTGACATTTGCACTGGATGTTTGAGGTGTGTCTGTCTACATCATTGGTTTCAAAGAAATAATGACACTTAGGTGGAAGATTGTAATTCATATCCTGTGCACAGAAGGAAAAACGCAGACACACACGCACTTACTATACCTACGCACACGCAGGCTTAACTTGTGCCAAATACCTTGTGTCAGGGCTATATGGTAAATTAGATTTTGGTATATAAATAAATAATAATAAAAATAATTTTTAACTGATATATTTTCCCCCCGCTTTTTTATGTTCATTCCTCAGTTTTTTTTTAGTTTCATTGATGTATATTTTTGACGTTTCGTCTCCAGTTTTTCACTTTCGCGCCTCATGTTTTTTTTTTTTTTTTTTTAAAGTTTCACTGTTGAGTTTTTCAGTTTCGGTCGTCATATTTTCACTTTTGCTCATTATTTATTTATTTTTTTGGTTTCACTGCTGAGTTTTCACTTTTGCTTCCTAACTTTTTAGTTTCATTCACTATCTAGAGCAGGGGTGTCAAACTCATTTTAGGGTGAGGGCCGGATGAGAAGAAATGTGACCATGTGCGGGCCGAATTTGTTTTTT
>JAQQZT010000017.1:8511963-8523715 GCA_030068275.1 Clarias platycephalus
TTTATAAGGGTAACTTTACTTGTACTTAAGTAAAATTTCACTGAAGTAACAGTACTTGTACTTGAGTACAAAATTTTTATTACTCTTTCCACCTCTGCTCATCGGCTAAATATAAAGAGCAATAGAAGACTACAGTATGTGCCTCGATGCCAAATGAGATGTAAATATGTAAATATACAATGTAGCTTGAATCAAACCCAGAAGACTACCTCTAGGAAAAATATTGTGTTCTTGCTATTTGTAGAATTTTGTATAAAAATCCACGATTGTAGGAAACCAAATTTAATTGATTGACACAATAAAATAATATAATTGCTAAAAGTTTTATATTTTGTTTGGTATCATATTTTATGTTTGCTTTAACATAACTCTGCTCTCACTTTTCCAGCTTGGGATTGCGCAGATAGTGCCCCCAACCACTGCAATACTGTTCATGAGCCTCTAGGGAACTTAAACGCATTCCCAGTGCATGTGTCCAGTCTACAAACGAGGTACTTCATACTGTCTGATGACTGAGTCGAGGAAGTACATCACGGCCTGTAATCCTGTCTTGGGCTGCCAAGTGCTTGGCACCGCTATCTAATGTCTTCGGTTAGGGATCCTATTCTTTCTCTTTGTTCCGCTCAATCATATTTTGAATGACTTCAACAAAACACTGTAGCAGTGGCAGTGAAAATGTGTATTTCCTTCATTCTTTATATTTTACTTCCAAAGAGCCAGACTTTCTTCAATGCAGTCCTGAGGAAACGTTCTCTTGGCTCCCTGTAGGACTTTTTTGGCTCACATTTTCATTCTAGTCCCTGTACCAGACCGGTTTCAGAGGAATGGTTTTTGTTTTATAAGCCAAAATGTGACCTATGAATCATTAAACCAAAAAAAAAAAAAAAAAAAACATCTAGCTTAAGGATTGAACCAGTGAGAAACAGGTGCAGATGATGATGACAGATGAGGTTTTTACATTAAAAAAAATAATAATAATGTTTTAATTGCATCTTTAAGCACTTTTAGTCTGTCACAGTAAAACATTTACATTTCTTTTATTTAATCTGCATAATTTCATATGAAGAAATTATGGGTGGCTCAAGACTTTTGAATAGTACTGTATCTTTACGTTATCTTCAGCTTTTTGGTGTTGTGTAATTGTGTATAAAAACAGGTCATTTTCCAGCACTGCATAAGGCCTCTCGGAAAAATTACTTTTTGATTGTTCACTGCAAAATTTCCCCCGGGGCTGCTAAGAGCATCCACTATTTATGGATGTACCTTGTTTTTCCGAACCTTGTAGGGTATTATAAAAAGAGGAAAGAGAGAGAAAGAGAGCAATATATAGATAAACATAAAGTATTATTAAGAGCAAAGCATAAAGTAAAAAAAAAAAAAAAAGTCATTTAAAAATATTTTGTCAATTCTGTATTTTGTTGATTTACTGCAAATTAAAGTGAGAGAGAAAGAATAAAGAGAGAGAGAGAGAGAGAGAGAGAGTTCTAAAGGCATGAACCTTAAATGCTTATACTGTAGGCTTCTATGAGTTTAATGTAGATAACATATAATGTATAATGTATAATGTTTTATACATATACATGTTTCTGACAAAAACATTTCAAACATTTTCTACACTAGCGTTAAACTATATACTGTTTATATAGTTTAATATAATTATATATAGTAGTGTACATACATATGCTGTATAAATATATATTTCTCACTTACCAGTTGTTTTAGATTTCAGTTCTATACTAAACTGTGATGTGGTTACAGCATGATGATTGCGCATTAAAGTCTCATCCCACAGAACTGTACCTTCCTCTATTTTTAGCTCTAAAAACCCAACACATGTGCAACTTTTTCCTTCCTGCAATATCCTGCATTCTTTTTTTGGCATCAATTCAAATCGGTCTATAACATCAATCTAATAACACACAACCTTCTTACTGTACATACACACTATAAAACGCTATGCACTACATAAAAGTCATACTGTTAATAATGTAAGAGAGGTTTGAAAGGATATGATGGCAAGTTTAAGAAGTTTCATTATGAGTATGCAAGAGAGTTTAACAGTATGTGTAAGGAGGTGTGAGTAATATGTAGGAGTGAAAAAGACATAATGTGCTCAAGAGTGTGATCATTTGTATGAGATTATGATAGTGTGTGTTTGTGTAGGTGTGTATGTATTACAGTATGGAGAGAGAATGAAAGTGCTTTCAGCATTATAGCGTGTGACAACATGACAGTGAGTTTGACAGAGTGTGACGCTATTATTTGTTAAATTTAGTTGGGAAATCAGGGTCAGCAATGATTCAGTGTCCCTGGACCAGTTTCATTTAAGCGTCTCGCGGTTGGCAAGACCAACAGTAACAGCTTTCATGGTCTTGGTGCTTGAACCCGCTATTTTCTGATCAGTAGTAATTCAGAGCCATATCCATTTGAGCCACCACTACCCTGCATGATCATGTGTGTACAGGAAAGACTATAATAGTGTGGGTGGGAGTTTGATTGTGTGCTAGAGTATGATGTTCTGTGCAAGAAAGTATGCGAGAATATGGAAGTGTGTGAGAGCATAATGGCTTGTGAAAGTAAAATAATGTAAGAGTGAGGACAATTGTGTGTTTGAGTGTAGGATGGTGTGTGTGAAAGAATTGAATAATGTAACCAAGAGTACAGAAGGGTATATATACAGTACATATACATATACTGTGGAAATGTTATCCCCAATAAAACTTTAATAATAATTAAAAAAATTATAACATGTAAAGTTTACATTTCAGCATTTGGCAGATGCCCTTATCCAGAGCAACTTACATTTTTATCTCATTATACATCTGAGCAGTTGAGAGTTAGGGGCCTTGCTCAAGGGCCCAACAGGGGCACCTTGGTGGTGGGGTTCGAACCTGGGTCCTTTTAGATTTTAGGCCAATGCCTTAACCGCGGAGCTCCCCCTGACCTAAAGTCAAGTTTTTCAAGCCATTTTTTGTTTTATTGTCAATTATTATGGCTTACAGCTCATGACAATAAAAAACTGAGTATATCAAAATGTTAGATTCTTTTATTTTGAGTTTGAGTAGACTACCATTCATACCGCATAAACATTGTGTATATTATGGTTTCATTAACTACACATATGGGGAAGACTGCTGATTTGACAGTTGTTCATTGAAGATGATCATTGACCCCCTGCACAAGGAGGATAAGCCACACAAGGTGCTGAATTAAAGAATACTTATGGAAAGTTGATTAGAACGTGATAAGTGTGGTTGGAAAAAGTGCGTAAGCAACAGAAATGGCTGGAGACTTAAAACGAAAGCTGATTCCAAAACTTGGGAGAGCTTCAGAAGGAGTGGTGAGGCTGGAGTCAGTGCATCAAGAGCCACCATACAGAGATATCCTCAAGAGATGGACTACAGCTGTTGCAATCCTAGCCACGCCCAAACCAGAGACTATGTCAGAACCTTACCTGGGCTAGGGAGAAAAATACCCGGACTGTTGCTCCATAATTAGTAGCTCCTATTTTCACATTAGAGTAAAGTTTGCATTTGATTTGGAAATTCAATCAAAGCCATAGTCTGTAGGAAGAGTGGAGAGAATCCAAGAAACCAAGTCCATTGTGAAGTTTCCCCAGTCTGTGATGATTTAGGGTGCCATGTCATCTCCTAGAGTTGGTCGACTGTCTTTTATCAAGTCCAAAGTCAATGCAGCTTTGTGAAGATGCCGATTTCCTTTTCCTGGGCTATTGTCAAGAGGAAAATGAGAAACACCCAACTCTCATACAGATGTGCGGGAGGCTGCTATCAAAGCAACCTGGTCTTCAAAACACCTCGGCAGTGCTACAGGCTGATCGCCTCCATGCTATGCCACACTGATGCAGCAATTTGTGCTAAAGGAGCCCTAAATGAACCTTCTTTTTAGAATGTATGTACAGTATTATACTTTTTTTGATTGATGTTGAGCAATGTTCTACTCTGAGATAATGGGGTTTTGAATTATGTGACCTGTAAGCCATAATCACTGAAATTAAAACAAATAAAGCTTTGTATAATGAATTTAGAATGTTTCACTTTTTTCACTTTTTAAATTACTTTACAAAAGAAATCATGATTTTCTTGACATTAAATTGTTTTAGTGCACTGTATATGTATGTGAAATTCTTCACATTTTGCTTTATATGTTTTTGTTTGTTAAGCCACACAGTGACCTATGAATTATTCAAGCATAAGAACATCTAATTGAAGGCATGAACCAGTGAGAAACATACTGTATATGCAGATGAGGACCGATGATCAGGCCGGTGATTAGTATATTGGTGATGCTACAGACGAGAGGGGAAATGAGGTTGCTGCTGAGGTTGTTACATAAACAAACAATTTTTTACTGCATATATATGTATAGTGTGTGTATATATATATATATATATATATATATATATATATATATATATATATATACAGTATTTAACATATTTAATTTTATTAAGAAAGTAAAAAAAACAGTGATCTGATGCAATTATGAAATGAATTTATCACTTTAAATAACAAATATAGTCACAATTACAAAAAATGCAGTAGATAAATACAATATTACTGAGTTGTTTGAGAACAAAGGCAGTAGTCCATTTCAATCTTTTAACATGAGTGTATTGTTCAAGCTAACAATAAAAAAAAGGATCATATACAATCAAATATGTCTGAGGAGTAGTTGCTCAAATGTCAAAACTGGATTCAACAACAACAATAACAACAACAACAACAACAACAACAACATAAACAACAACACAGCAATAATAATAATAATAATAATAATAATAATAATAATAATAATAACATAGGATCTTTCTCACTTCTCATATCCAATGCTGCTTTACTACAAGAAACCAGGAACAAACAACAACAGTCTAACAATAGTAAAAAAAAAATAATAATAAATAAAATAAAAAGGCTTTTCCTTCTCCTGATCAGCAGCTCTATCTGATCTGACCTTACAGAAATGGTTTTTTTTTTCAGTTGACTCATAACAAACCCAAAACAAGGAAAATGGTTTTCTGTGTCATGCAACCCTTCTTTTAAGGATGACTTTATGATCGCTAACTCATTAGTTATCAAGATCATTAAGCTCAACCCTGAGCCTATTACAAACAACCCAGAGAAAAATATACTTACTTGAGGTTCCGAAATATATAAATGTTGATTATAACAATGCAACATATTTCAGCTTCATGGCTGCTAAATTAGTGTGTTATGGTATGACATACTGAATGAATGTGTGAGGGTGTGTCTGTGTGTGTGCCCTGCGATGGATTGGCACCCTGTCCAGGGTGTACCCCGCCTCTTGCCCTAAGTCACCTGGGAGAGGCTACAGGTCCCCGCGACCCTGGATACACGATAAAGCGCTATAGAAGATGAGTGAGTGAGTGCGTGAGTGATATGACATACCTCATCTTAATTTCATACTGAAAATTTTTCATTTAAAGAAATACTGATTTTCAGGAAAAAGAAGCATCAGTGGTACTACCTGAAGTGCACCGACATTTCAACTCTCAGTTAAGTATACATCATTCATATTGAGTGTTAAGAAAAAAATGGATACACCTATATTTTCCCCGAACCATATATATATATATATATATATATATAAATAAACATCACGATAAAATCATTTATAAAATTGCATCTTTGGTTTAGATGAGGTTGTAAATAGATGATACTCTATGCAGGGGGGGGGGGAGGATGATGAAGAATATGTAATAGAGGTAATCATATATTATATTATTTAACTATCCCTATTTCTTAAATTTTTTTCACATAAAACATCATCCAAAAAACTGATCCATCGTTTCACAAACGTAATGAAGCGTCAACTGCGGCAGCTATTGGAGGTGACAATAAGTTGTGTGTGCTCATTTCGTCAAACCGAGAAATGAGGAAGCAGGCATGATGCTCTTTCTCAACTGAGTCATAACAAGCCCGAAACAAAGTGAAAATCACTTTTGTCTCTAATGGGCGGAAAATGTGTCATGCTTCTCAGAAAATCATGAGTCGGGAACATTATGTAACGAAGGGGGAGGAGAAAAAAACAAAACAAAGAAAAAGAAAAAATTTAGATAAATATTGCACCTCTGTTCGCAAACACTCCGAATTTGTTGAGTTGTCATATCTCTGTCATGCTTAAGTGGCAAGAAGGAAAATAGCTGACAAACATAGAGCAGATTTAAGAACTCGTGGGAAATTTGTCCCTGCTCAGACTGGCCAGTCAGCAATCCGAACGAAGGTGATGTAACTGGAGAATGGTTTGATATCTTTATATTTTATCCTCATTTTCGGGTATGCCAATATGGAGAGTCTGTTCCCGGCCTTTAAGTGGAGCAGGAACAAGCCTGAGAGTTGGGCGTCTTGCTCAGCGTCTGTGAGTTGTCGAGTGTCAAAGGCACCAACGAATTCATCTGTACTCTCAGGAAATTCTATCTTCATAATCCAGTTGAGGTCGACCAGCTCTTTGTTAGACAAGTCTCCATCCTTTTTAAAACTGTATGTGAGATGTATGTAGCACAGATAAACACCCTGATCCTCCACCATTATCCACGTTTTGTTTTGATCCAGGGAGAAATTCTTGACATCTCCCTCTTTCTCCCAGGCCAGAAGTTTGTTATCTGCGGAGGAATTCTTCACTGGATACGAAAGACAACACTCATTTATAAAGGAGTCACTCAAGCATTCATATCACTTTATATTTAAGCAACACCGCATGAGCAAGAGTGAGGTTACACTGAATGTCAGCAAGGCTCTGATTTGACTGTAAGTGATAACAGCTGATACATGCTGATATTCAGTCTGACCTCATGAAATTAATCAATCGACTAACATTTCCCACACAATATGGCCTGGGTTGTTTTTATTATTATTTTTTTTTTTTAATGAAGAAGCTATACTTAAGTTATAACATGTTGGCTAGCACGTTATCTATCTCACACTGATTTGTACATCCTTGTTAAAAGTACTTTGATTGTTATTGTATTATTTTTTGATCGTCACCTTATGAACTTTCATATTTTCAAATTTATATTCCTGAAAAGTACATTTTGCTGAAAATGTAAAATCATGTGTTTAAATCAGGAAGTGGGAATCTACAGGCTGACAGATGCTACAGATGGGTGGTGTGATATACACAGCCACTCGGCCAATCAGATTAATAGACCCAAACTGTTGCTGTACTATAAATAGGCCACATCACACAGAATTGGTATCAAGAGCTTAATCAGTTTTAAACATCTGGGCATTTGTTTTTGCACTACAATTTAGGGGGGAAAAAACACCTGACTTTTCTCCTACACAAGACAAAAGCATCTCTTAGCTAAATGACTCATATACTGTACTGTGCGAAAGTCTTGAGCCACCCCTCATTTCTTTATATTTTGCTTCTAAACGGCCAGACTTTCTTGTACACTCTTCATTTCCCAGACGAGAGGGGAAATGAGGTTGCTGCTGAGGTTACATAAACAGGCAATTTTTCAATTGTATCTTTGGGCACTTTGCAGCCTGTCACAATAAAACATTTGTTCTATATTCTATAATTGAATCTACATTATGTAATTTAATATGAAGAAATGATGTGTGGATCAAGACTCCTGTACAATATGCATGATACAGTAATATGAAACGACATCCACTGCAATAATTATAAATCTAAATATTCTGACAAGCAATATTTACCAAGAACAATCATACAACTTTGTTTATACGGTCTGACGGAACCTCTTTAAACCTTTAGCTCACAATCTTAACCACAAAAGTGAGAAAAACTGAACTTCGCCACACAAACCTGTTGATGAAGGTGACGGTAGTGTGAAAGCTGCGTGACTGATCATACATGTCTGTGCTTAACTACGGAAATGTTTTGGTTGTATATATCAAATAACCACTTTCAACTGCACTGAAAAGGTTTACTATTTATAACCTGGGCATTGGTACAGAATGATGTACTACAGTAATAATGTAGGTTTTTACACCTTCATTACTGACATGAAAGGAAGATATCAGGCTACAGGTTTTCCATAGATTCCCAAAACCAAGCTCTCAAATTCACAGCTCAGAAATGAAGTCAGTGCAAAACGAAAGTAACCACTATAAGAAACAAATATGCATCTTTCACATCTTTCGTGTCCCACATCCTTTCCCTGCTAATGACTGCAGATTGAGCTGAATAAGAAGAAAAGCGTAATTTTCAGGTGTCCCATTCATCATGGATTTTTTGCAAGGGCTAAAAAAAAAAAAGAACTATTGTAGGATTATATGGATAGGTTGCAAATGCTGTCACCTCGGTAGCTACATTCATTTTCAAGAACTTATTTCAAGGCAGGAAATAAATAATGTACAGCAGTTACAGAATAGCATGTTTTTAAGATATTATGCATAACTGTGTAATAAGCCAGGACTTAAAAAGGTTAAAAGGTGCTACTGACCATTGATTATACTTCAAAGAACGTTTTCAAAACAACACATTTTTTTAGCATTATATAATAATGTTAAATAACTATTCCATATATACTCCATAACTATTGGCATGGAATAATCTTGAAGGACAAATTATATTCACTTTCAAATGTTGACTTAAACCTCACCTTTAAAAAGACTGAATGCTTTGGAAGGTAGATTGTCGACCAGACCTTCCAATGATGCACCTGTAGGGCAGAGAGGGAAAAAAAATCTGATCTGATGTGACGTATTTACAGGTTAATAGTAACACACTTACAAAGGAAACCCATGCGTCATGCCAAGCATCTGCTAGAAACAGCGAAGGAGAGTTACGGGAAACAGCTCTACAGCTCACCACAAGCTTGCACAACGAATAAGCAAAACACACACACACACCAACACATATTAGCAACACACAATAAGCACATAAAAACACCTGATTCCTGTCTACAAAGAACGTCAGTCCTATTTTTGATTGCTCAGCAAGCAAGTTTAAAAAATAAATAAATAAAAAAAGAAGCTAGAATTATTCTTGATAACACACTAAGGGAAATGTTTCACTTGATAAGATCTTGAAAGGAAGAAAAAACTAACAGACCACCGACACACGACCCTAAGATGAAAAGCAATTTCCTGTAAATGAAGCAATAAGATTCAAAAAGTAAATGTCAGTGTGTCTTAGGGGAAGAAATCATTAATAATGACTTGCAAATGACTTTTCTGTTTTAACTACTGGTTTTAGTCTTTAAAGAGATATTTATTTCTTTTATATGAATGGCGTGCACAATCAGCTACAGCTCGAGGACAAAGGAAGCACGTGGTGAGCAAATACTACCTAATGCATGCCTGCACATGAGAGCAGTTTGGTCTTACATGAGTTTCTTTCAAGTTTTATAGTTAAAATACAATATACTACTGTATATATGTTTAAAGATTTTTTCGTTTTCTTTTAAACTCATGTTGTCATACAATTAATATTACAACTCTTACATTACTGTTCTATTATAACTCTTATGGCTAATAAATAAATACATCCAATGTAACACCTGTTAAGTTTGTTAAATCATATGTAAAGTAAAAGCGTTGACATAATGTATATGTGTAAAATGTAAATTACATAAAACTTCGCATCATTTCAGAGTAAGAGTATGCAAAGCCTTAAACTGTATACAGCCATGGACATGATGCGACAGATGTGTGGCACGGGTTAGCAGGTGCTTCCTTAAACAAACCTTTCTATCCATGTCTCATATCAAATCACATGCAGTCTTACTGACTCATGTAAAGTTCCTAGGCAGAAACCCAATGTGCCGGCGCCAGACACAGCTCAGATGCCTTTGCGGAGGAAAACCCGAGGAACCAGAGCCACCGAGATGGCACAAGGGGAAGTGGTTTTAATATAATGTTAATGGTTTTAATGTTGTGTATGGGAAGTATTCACACCCCTTCACTTTTGCACATTTGATTCAATTTTTAAATTGTTGTTACTGGGTTAAATATACTGTAGATAGACTTCTATAAAAATATTCCCTCGAAAACCTTGGGGACATAATGAGGGAAATTTTATGGAAATGCTTATAGTTGTTATGTTACACTAATTGATGTTTTAATCAGGAACATTTTGAATGTGAAATCCTTTATCTTTACGCTTCTACATAAACCCTGTTAAATTCCCCAGTGGGGGGAAAAACCTGTCGAATAATCAGACTTGATCAGGGCAGGTGGCAGCAGCAACAACACGAGCATGAGCTGGCACAATCGGAATACCATACTTTTTAATGTTTTCTAAGCAAATGTTTTAAAAAAAAATAATAATAATTTTATATATATATTTTTTTTTATATATAGTTATAGGTGTGTGTGTGTGTGTGTGTGTGTGTGTGTGTGTGTGTGTGTGTGTGTGTGTCAAAATTGAGAGATGGCATTCATTCAAAAAACATCTTTTCTAGCTGGAAGTTAATCTGGAAATGTAAGTACAGAAACAAAAACCTGATGGTGCAAGATGAAGAAGCATTTAGAGTAAAAGTGAGAAGACACAATCAGTCAGGTGGAAACCTACTGTTGATGATGCTTATGATGGATTTAATCTCCTTCTGCAAGAAGAAGAAGAAAAAGAATGAAAAAAATTCATAAATAAAAAAGAGAGAGAAGCAGTGAATTCAAACATACCAGTTCTATCCAGACGTTCTTGAAACAATAAGACTCGAACCGCAAAAACAAAACCAAACACCGGCACTACAGATGGACAGGGTGGACGAAGCAGGCGGGGACGCACGAGGACGCGCGCGTGCTCAGGTTACGCGCGCGCCTGCCTGAGCGCGCAGCAAACACGCCCCCCAAAAAGTTTTTTTTTTCTTTTTTCTAAAGACTTAACTTTCCTGAAGTATACTCACGTTTGCGTTCGGTGCATTAAACATCATAAAATTAGTGTAAAACTGTACAGTATAAAGCACGAGACGTCACTGTGATAAAACAAACAAACAAATAATTAAATAAGCGCTCTCTCTCTCTCTCTCTCTCTCTCTCTCTCTCTCTCTCTGTGTCTCTCTCTGTTTCTAAGAACAGACTACGTTCCGAAGATAAAGCCAGAAGAAGTACTTACTTTGGATAGGATGATCCAGGTTATACAGGAGGCTGTTACAGCCATCATGATGAATGAGGATATCCAGTGCGCTCTGGCCGCGTGCGCCATCCTCTCTCTCCCCTCCGCAGCCGCAACACAGACTGGAAGCGCAGCGCGCGTGCACACCTCATCAAATACAAAGTTAAGGGGATCTCCCACGCATCCAATCGGCCTTTCACTCCCCTTCACTCTCCCTCTCTGTGGCTGAGACTTAAGATGTGCGGGGGTGGCAGACCGGTATGACACACCGAACGCGCACCGGCATCACACGAAGCCCTCTCCACTCATACTGGGAAGAAAACTAGAGATCTGAGGTTTTAGCTGAACAGCATGAGACATTGCACGCATTCCGCAAAAAAAAACAAGCGCTGTTTGAAGATGCACAGGTTGTGCGGCTAAGCCATGAACTAATTAACACGAAAACTGCTTCGGTGCTTTTTAGATCGTTCTGTCACATGTTACTGTGGGATAGTGAAGTACTGTATAATTACAAGTGTCAAGGGCTTTTAGTGACAATTACATGAAGAGTGAGCATTTTTTCAAGCTGTCAATCATCTTCTGGGCTGACTGATGGCAGCCCACTCTTGCATAATTCAATTCAATTCAATTCAATTTTATTTGTATAGCGCTTTTAACAATTGTCATTGTCGCAAAGCAGCTTTACACA
>JAQQZT010000017.1:8534817-8553475 GCA_030068275.1 Clarias platycephalus
AATATGACCAGGGGTTTGCTTCATAAGAATTTGTTGGCATTTCACTTTCAGCTGTGTCTGCATCACTGACATCTGTTCTGTCCGTCTCCATCGTTCTTGTGAATTTAGCGCGTTTGTTCTCCACGCACAGCAATTTTTTTCCTTCCCCGTTGTAATTATTTGTATTATTTTTCATTTTCATTCATTTCTTTTTAACTCAGTAGTGAATATGATTTAAAATGTAGTGAAGTACAATACTTTAAACAAAACAAACTACAGATTTTAAAAACTACTTTAAAAAGTAGAAGTACACAAAAAAACCTACTCGATTACTTTCCACCTCTGTCTATTCCTCAAAACTACGTTAAAATATAAGCAGGTTGAATATGAAGAAATAGTCAAATATGGGATCTTTATATGAAAGTTCTACCTTGAAATACAATGAATACATTTATAGGAAAATCTATGTGACGTGCTAGTGAACGTTGGGTTAATTTAGCGCTTGGTGCTTTTTACTCATAATTTCTGTAAAAAAACAGCATGGTTGTTTGTCGCTCCAACATAGTGAAGCATTAAAGCTCTGCTGCACCAGACTTTGGCGCTGCAAAGCTCTCACTGGAGCTACAATATCCAGGGAGTCAAATGGCATTGCGGACAAAGTAAGAAGCTGTTAAAACAGCATGTTGATTTGTTGATTTGTATTAAACAGGTAGGTTTTGTTATAAAAAATACAGAACATTCAGGGTGGACTTTTTCCTTAACAAAGCACAAAATGAACATCCTCATACAGGAATGTGCTGACCACAGTGCTTGTCAGAACAATAGTTAAACTCGAATCCACAGTATTTGATCTGGCATGCCAGGGCTCAGATTCTGGCTGGGAGATCGGCAAGCTCATCTCAGCAACTCGGCTCATCTTCATGCTCTCGCCTGTTCCACTGCAAAGTGATTCATGGAAAATACCCAAGCAACTTGTTTGATCATTAAAGACTCCCACAAGGGTTTAACGCTACTCATGAGTTATAAAATGTTTCACATTTTCGTAACACCTTAAATTCATTTTCCCTTGATTAACTTTATTACATGCATTAGCAATCCGCGAATAAACGCTGAATATACAAGTTGACAAGTATAGCTTTTGATTATACCACAGTAAGGTGACATTTTTTTTATTTGATATTTGACAGGATGTGTTTTTGTCTTTTTACTTTTAGGGGGAAATAAAGGGGAGGCTGGTGATGGAAAGATTGTTTGGAGCTGCCATGTCATGTCATAAACAATAACAGGAACTTGTCTTGTGGAGGTTCCATAACCATAAATATAACTGTAAACAGTTATAAGTGTGATGTGTCATTCCTTAACCTGATCAGACCGGAACTTTAATGTAGTGTTTTTTTTTGTAATTTCTTAATTAAATACCCATCAGGTGCTAATTTCGTAATTAGAAATGACAAAATGTGACACCATCACATGAAGAAAATGGGGTTTCATGAGGCTACTGAATAAAAATAAATAATATGGTATGTTATGAAACATATTTAATTTTGTATTTTTATTTCTTGTATTTTTATTTCTCTATAATTCTTGAATCTGATTAAAAAAAAAAAAAAAAAAAGGTGGGCGTGATTTCATATACAGTAACAGAACATACAGCTTAGATTGTAGTTCATGTACTAACTACTGTAACATGATTAAAAGGTCATTATTCATATAAATATTTTAGTACATTACTGTTTGTATAATAATGGCTTATACACAGGGACGTTATAATACAGCTTTATAATAGTCCATTTTTCCCAGCTTAATTAAGTCTCAGTACAGATGTGTTTAAACTTCTAGAGTCTTGCTAACATGACACAGTGCATTCTTGGAAAGTGGGAGATGAAGGAGAGGGAGAGCGAAAATGGTGAGCAGATGCTTATTACATAACAAAGTGAAAACAGAAACCAACTAGTTTCTTCAAAATTAAATGGCAAAATGTGCATTCGGTGAGGCATTGTAACCGTTGGCAAACTGTAGAACGAGGGGAATACCACAGTGTTATACAACAGTGCAACTTCAGCATACACCCACTGTAACTAATGCTTACTCAGTCCATGATGAAACAGACAATTTTAGAACAAATCTTTGAAGATGACCTCATTCATTGTGGTTGAAATTTTAACTGAAATGACATCGACCACCTTTAGCTTTGATTATGGTGTGCAAGGTAATGACCAGGTCATGTGTCAAAATGATTCCTCATGTTCCCAGAAGCACTCTTTCACAATTTGCGTCCTGGAATATGCCTGTTTCATCAGTGAAGAGAAAAAAAACAAAACAAAGCTGTGATGCTCATTAAGTACATTCACGTCATTAGCTGACGTCATTTTATTGCAACATAACGTTGTTGAGCTTAGACCTGACCTCCTGAAGGAACCCCAGATCATGACACTGCCACCAGAGGATTGCATCACTTCATGCACTTCCTTTTTTTATCCCCCACATACCCATCCATCGCTCCGAGATCAATCCTCTTACTCTAACTTACTTATGCCTTCACTTATCACTGTGATGTCTACTGTTGATTTTTATTATGCAGCTACCCCAAGTGTTTAACTGATCACTTCATTCATGATTTTCTTCCACAAAGCTGATTATTCAGCCCTATCCTTCCAAGTTTTCATAATCTGTTAGAGGATTCTTTACCCAATTCCAGTACGTTCAAGTACTTCGTTTGTTTCTTTGCTTGAAGCATGCCAATAACTTGGCGCTTCTAAAAGGATGACTTATAAACGGGTGTATAATACTACAACGTAGTGAATAAGTAAGCAAGCAGGGGTTATGTTTACTATTTACTGTTTAGTTTTGTGTCAAAAATTTAAGTTAATATTCTAGTGCTGAGTTTGTAGTCTTTAGTATTGTTTGGTCGGGGTCATGGAGCGTGATAAAAAGGCAATCATTGAATCTTAAATCTTGAAAACCTAATATGTTAGATTACAGGAACAACTTACAGTGGATACTAACCAGCATATTTTAGATAAAGGCCTTATTTATTTATTTATTTATTTATTTTTAAATCAATGAGATGCTTACAATTATACAACATTTCAGACGGAGTAATCCGATTGGCCCAGAGGCATACCATGAATGGTGATAATACAGCATAACAGCCCTTGGACATTTAACTAACATATCGCAGATGTTTAAATCAACAACAGTTAGTTTCACTAAGGCGGCTGTCGCCTTGCACCTCCAGAGTCCGGGTTCGATTCCCGTCTCCGTGTGTATGGAGTTTGCATGTCCTCCGGTTTCCTCCCACAGTCCAAAGTCATGTAGGTTAGGCTAATTGGTGTTCCCAAATTGCCCGTAGTGTGTGTGTGTGTGTGCCCTACGATGGATTGGCATCCTGTCCAGGGTGTAATCCTGCCTCATGCCCTAAGCCTCCTGGGATAGGCTCCAGGTTCCCGCGACCCTGAATACAAGATAAAGCGGTATAGATGATGAGTGAGAGTAATTTCACTAACTGTCGGTTGTGCTAACACAAGCTTCAAGCCAAATGGCTGAAACCCAAATCCTTTTCTAATCTCTGATCAAGGGCACTACTTAGTGTGTAGAACAAGGAATTGCACACCTTGGCACACTACGATTCCATTAACACTATTAGGGATTCAACTCTTGAAAATCTGAAAGTTAGTTGATATTCTAAAGCAGAATAAGTGGAAATATAGTAAATAGGACGTATTGGTAAATTTCATCATTTTCTCATGACTATCCACCAGCTCCATGGTTTATTCTTCTCACATTTAAAACTACTTTTCACCTAAAATTAACCATCGGCCACTAACTGTCGGTTTGCCAGCACAATGCGAGTTCTGCCAGTTGTGAAAGGGTATGTGCCGGCATAGCAAAATAACTAGTTAAACAAACAAAGAAATCATAATCTAGTCATAATAAATAGTGTTCGTGGAACTGTTAAACTGGACGAGAGCAATATATCACACGAGGTTGTGCTGTTGTACTGATTATCAGCACAGCCATAACGTCTCCGGTACAGGAGCTACATCTTCAAAGTCATGGCCACATCATAGTCGTGCTTGTGTGATTTTGCTTAAGTATAATAAAACTTTCTCTTTATTATATTTACTGTGTCAGATTAGTTGAATTCAGTTTTAAGCAAATGACTTTTGCTTCTCCACTCGCATTCTATATAACACAATGTTCTCAGTACAGCTGAGGCTAAACATGAGAACATGTCTAAACATGACTAAACATCGAGTACAACTGGTGGTTAAAAAGGTCACACAGATACAAAAGAAGCAAAAGTCCTACTCAATATGAACTCACGATGGTGGTGATGTATATCGTCCTGCCGCGTACAGATATAGCAGGTGTTATATTGTGATTCATACAAAGCTTTCAGGTAACATCAGTCACCTACAGTTTCACTTGCAATCGGAAGAAAAAAAAAAAAAAAGGGTGTTGGATGATTTTCTGCTGAAATAAGTAACACAAAGCAGCATTTTTTCCACTTATGGTTAGGGTTATTATAGTGTAATCCAAAATGGCTCTCATTGTGTTCGTTAATTGACAATTTCCTCATCCGTGATGAGCCTCACAATGAATTGCAAAGAGTTGTCGATTTGAGTTTTGTGCATTTTTGCTATAACTTTTAGAAGGAACTGATAAGTCTGGTTGAGGATGTAGAGGATGTGAAGAAGTAGAGGATGCACATAGAGGATGGTCATGATTAAACAAACTAAATAAATCCCGAAGTCAAGTATTAGAGCAGGGAAAACACCAAGCTGAGCTGACAAACCATTACAGCAGTTTATCATCTTTTGAACGCAATTTCTATTTTTCTATCATTCTCAAGCTTACATGGCCACAATATAGCTTTTAAATTGTTCTCTCTCTTTCTTTTTTTTTGAGCGACACATTGTACATGTAACTTACCATCATGTGTTTCTACATAACAATTATTTGATTCTGCTGATATGATATCTACCTCACAGCCTTCCACACTCTCGCTTACGAGTGACGATACGACATTGTGGCTTTCTGTTGCACACCACAGTGTCTATATCACAACATGTTCAGAATCACACCACCATCCGGCAGTGGAGAAATAGTTCTGATTTACGGTTGAGTGACACTGTTGCCTGTTATTTCCTAATAATACATGATCTAACGTCTATCCATAACCAAAGAAACCCATGATTTTTAATTTTACTCATGGATTACATAACAGTTGGGCAAAGGAAGCTTGAATGCTCTAAAAGAAGTATTGATTAAATCATAGTTCAGATTGTTTAAAAATCCCTCGAATTGATCAGTCATTTTACAAGTTAGATATAAAGCAAGAATATTTTATATTTTGAAAAGAAGAATATTTTACCACATTACCGTGATCCTGGCTACTACTGTATCTTATAGTCAAAATGAAAAGGAAAAGAAAAAAAAAAGTGTCACTTGGACAAAACAGAACAAAGATGATGTGACAGTGTTGTCATTTCCTGCTTGAAGGCAAAACGTGAGAAAAAAACAAAAACCTTATTTATGTACACAATGCACCCGTTTCTCAGTGTGGTTTTTATGGGTTGGCTGACGCACATAGAAAGTCATAAGATATATAGGAAAGTGTATGACATGCATCTAGACTACCTTAAAAAATTGTCCAAATAAAGCTGATTAATGTAAACAATACAGATCTGACTAGATGTTTGTATTAACTCTGAATACAGTAAATATAGTAAAATATGATTTATGTTAGTCACCTGATGACTCTCATGTACGATTCAGCAATAATCTGGCCAACCATGTCTTTTTAAACAGCTGCTCACATGGCAGCGCAGAACAAATGGGGAAACCTAACCTCTTCCACATACTTGAACTCATAACTAGGATCACTGTGATACCAGCTGACCCGGAAAGACATTTTCCTCCTTTAACATCTGAGAAGAGTGGTGAATGGCATTCAGCCTGTCAATAACTCATCACTATTTATAATGGTTAATAAATGATGATAAAATGGTGGCATCGAATAACAGAATCAGAAAGGTCCGATGACTCAACCAAAGACAACATCCAAATTACTGCAGTTGGACTAAGGACATCCAACACATTATTAAAACCTGGATGGTAGTTCTGGGCCATCTAATTTACCAGAGAAATGTTATTATTAAAAAATAATAATAATAAAATAAAGACTGTGTGGCCACTTGTTAGTGAGGCTAATTGGAAACAAGTCTTCAGTTTGCTAGGGCACATAAAGATTGGACTTTGGAGGGATGGAGAAAGGTCATGTGGTACGAGTTGAGTGATGGCCACTGTACAAGCCAATAATTACATAAATTACAAGGACATACATTGTGAAAGAGTGGATTTAGGAGAATGAGGAATGACGTAATCCAAAAATTCTTTAAAAATATTATATAAAGAGAGTTTATTTAAAGTTCAATATTAAAGATAATTAAAACGTCAAGCCTATGTTCATTACATGTTGTTCAAAAGTCTTGAACCACCCCTCATTTCTTTCTCAGACTGGCTTGTATTTTAAATGTACTGTAATCCTGAGAAGCAGATCTCCAGGCTTTCTGAAATACTTTTCAGGCTCTCATTTTCAGTCCAGTACCTGATCAGTTTCAGAGGAACGTTTTTGTTTGTTAATCCACCCAGTGAACTATGAATCGTGAAAGCATAAAAACACATCTAAGGCTCGAACCAGGTGCAGATGATGACGGCGTACTGTGATTATTATACTGATGAGGCACTTGAGGCCCGTCACAATATAACGTTTGTTCTCATTTCTGTAAGTTAATTTAATATGAAACAGTACCTCTCACTCAGTCTCACTCATCTTCTATACCGCTTTATCCTGTATTCAGGGTTGCGGGGGCATCTGAAGCCTATCCCAGGAGACTTGGGGCATAGGGCGGGGTACACCCTGTACAGGGTGCCAATCCATCGCAGGGCACACACATACACACCACACACACATTACAGGCATTTTGGGAACATCAATTAGCCTAATCTGCATGTCTTTGGACTGTGGAAGGAAGCCGGGGCACCCTGAGGAAACCCACCAAGCACGGGGAGAACATGCACATAGAGACGGGAATCGAGCCTGGCCGGGAATCGAACCTGGACCCTGGAGGTGCAAGACGACAGCGCTAACCACTACACCACTGTGCCGCCTTGAACAGTACCTACTGTATATTATGAAAATTTTAGTTTTCTGTCCCACAACTTTTCACTCGACCTGTACAAATTCACCCCCCATATAAAATCCATGTGTTCAGCAGGAAGCCGCATCATCTGAATTTCAAATTTCCTCCAGATCAAGGTAAGAAGAAATACAAGATTTGTCATTTGACTTCCTTTTCAGAATAATTAAATATTGACAAAGCAATTTCGAATGTACACTTTAGTATATTTTAATCCATTGGGTTAATTGTTGCCTGCTATAGATTAACACATTTCTTTAATGGTTAACTGCCAAAAAAAAGGATACATGGAACCTTAGTTGTGAAGGGTAAAGTGAGCATTATACACAGTCGATTTGATCAAAACAGTTTTTATTGAAATCATTCACAGAGTTAGTTGTGTGGTTGGTTGCATGGGCTGCACTCTGACACAAAGGCTGAGACCAGATAAAGTTAGCCATTCTTTCTCTGGTCACTGTGAGATGGTCTAAAATCTACCATGTGTGTATGTATGTATGTGTGTGTGTATGGTGTCTCCCCCATCGTACCTATACAATACAATAGCAGCATCCTTATTTACAATGTAATATCTCTGTACAACAGGTATTTACAGTATGACCACACCCCAGGTGTGAGGGAGAACCTGAATGTAAGAAGAGAGCAAGTGAATGTGGCGGAAGAAGCAAGACAGGACTTGGCATCATGTACACACTGCTCAGTGCTTCAGTTAAAAGCTGCCCAAACCAGTTCAACTGTGCTAAGAGTTAATTGTTTTTGTTTGTTTGTTTGTTTGTTTGTTTTTTACACCACATATCTTTTAAAAACTTTTTATAGGTCTAGCTCGGGTTATTTCCGGGTTCATTTTCCCTGAATTGATAACAAGCTTACAAACAATGTTATTAAGGCTTTCCTGTCTGGCGCTCTTGCCGTCAATCACTCAGTTTGCTCATAATGAATATGTTTTTTATTCCTTTCACTCATTCGATCAGGAGCAGAAAATTTTACAAGTCGTCTTAGGCAAGGCTGTCTTTCCTTGGAGCGAGTCTGACTCATAACACAACAAACACCTTTTCCATGTGTGTGCGTTCACTTCTATGCTTAAAAACACTTTTCTAATTAGTCAAGTCTAGGCTTGAGGTGAATAAAATTAGCGAACTGAGGTGTCACTTATTAAAAAAATATAGAAAAAAAAATATCCCATCAAGCTGAACCTCACTTACTGCAAGACGAATAGGCTAAATAGTATCAATGCACAGTGCAACACAGACGCGCATGTTCTGTGTTAAAAAAAAAAACAAAGAAAAAAAAAATGCTCAGTGGCCAGCCATGAGGTTCAATTAAAAGTGTCCGCTCAAAAAAAAGAAAGAAAATAATAATAATAATCTGCCGGTAGTGCCACAGAGAAACAGTTGCTGCTCTTTCTCTATAAGGACTTTATGTAGTGTGAATAGTGGGTATGAGGTGGCATGCATGGTGCCCCAGCAGAGCTGGAGAACTTTTAGCTCTTGATTAAATACTGCCCTCTACAGGCGCGGCTTGAGACTGCAGTGAAGTGGCGCAAATTTGATCCGACTAAAAACAGCTCATGTATATACTTACACCGGAACTAATCTGTCATAAATTCATCATAAAAATCTGTCATTATTATTATTATTATTATTATTAGTAAAATCCATGTAATGTAGGTAATGCACACATGCCCCTACTTCAGTAACTACATGTGTTTCGCATATTCCATCCCATAAGGCAGTGCAACAGCCCGACATCACCGCGATATGGATGGAAATTGATGCCTGAGTACCATCATCAGTGTTGACATGTAGCATTTGTACCTGCAACCACATGTCACTCATAACATTCAACATCTTTTTTCTTTTTTTTTTACTCCTTTGTGCAATTCTTATATGCATCTCGATTCACTTCAGGTATAGGTTTTGTATGTAGCTTTTCAGGAAAGTCCAAAGTATCAGTGCATGTCCGGTCCCCACCACCCCTTGGTTAAAGTTAAATAAGAAGTTCAGAGTGCTAGGTGCCACAGTCAGACCATCTAAGACCTGTCTGAGCTGCCGAGACTGTCCTTTCCTTATCCTCCATTGTGCATTTCTTCACATGTATGATGTGTGTCTAGACTTCTTGTAAAACCAGAAGCATCAAAGCATGTCCTCTTTTTTTTTTTTTCTTCTCAACCATAAGCTGAACGTTAAACAAATAAAACCAACTGTTATGGCAGCGTAAGCCAGACCCGATTCTAAATTATAACACCTTTTTTTTTTTAAAAGCAAATTCTTGCATGTATTTATGATTTCATTTCCTCTGTGGGTGTGCAGGATTTTGTAACTGAAATTCAACTACAAATAGCAATTTCCACCTCATTGAAATACTAAGAAAACCCTTTGGCAATTTCATTTCATTTTCAATCTCAATCGTTTCACAACAGACTTTCATCTAATACTTAAATAACCGATGCACACTCACAAAAAGAAATGCGATTCCAAATACAGGAATGAATCACGGTTTTCTAATTAGCATCTCGAATCGACATTATCGACGTTACGCTACCATCATTCACCGAAGGTCAAGTCATGGCATGTATAAACTCCCTGGGCTGTTGAGGGTGAGCTGCCCGTTGGACGCCGCCTCACATGTCTCGTCGTCCAACAGGCCTGAGGCGTCTGCGTTGGTCAGACTGTCATGGTAGCTGCTGAAGCTGATGTTGTCCTCCTTCAGCTCAATTGTCCAGAAAGGTGCGTTGATCTTACGGTTCTGGTACTGGCGGTAGGTGTAGATGCCGCCCGCTGCTCCCACCAGTGCCAGTATCAGTGTGATGATGACGGCCAGGATGATCAAGTTGAACTGAGCCCAGGAGAGCTGAACAGGGGGAGTCGTGCTGTTGGCGGTGGGGCTTGTCAGGCTGGAGAGGAGCGCCGTGGACGAGGTGGGGAGCTGATCAGTTACATTAGGGCTGGGGGTCATAGTGGAAAAGTACGCAGGTGTAGTGGGCACTGAGGAGAGAGAGAGACAGAGAGAAAACACATTTGTGCTGGGAGAAAACCTTTCAAGGTAGGTAAAAGATTCATGATAACGGTAAACGCCTTGTATTTGTATGACGTGAAGCATCATTTCACGCTTGGCATGTTCACATGAACATGCAATGTATAAAGGGAAAGAATGAAAGGTGGAAATACAGATGGCGAATAAGTGTTTTAATTTAATCTGTTCACTAGAAAACATCTGGTTAAACCTGAGAAACTTCTAAAACTGCTCAGTTTTTTAATGCAGACATTGGCTCTTAAAGCGGTATATAAATGAATATACAGTATTAGGACTAAAGCTGTAAAAACAATGTTTTGAAGTATTTATCTCAATCAATCAATTAATCTCCAAGAGGGCTATACCAAAAGTAAAGCAAATTTAGGCATATAGGCCGTTAGCACATGCTCTAGCAAATACCACATGTTGATTGTGTAACTCTTCCTTTATACAAAGGTACTAATCAACCAACAAAGTCTCTATCACAAGCCACGCAAGTGGACCATTGTTGAACCTAACTCTCAAACGAATACTCTTTATTAATGGTCTCTCACTGCGCTGCAGAATGTTTCTAGAGATGACACCACTGACTAATGTGCAGAGATTGATGAAAAAGCTCAAAGAAGGGAAAACCAGCAATGTGGACAAATATGAAGCAGAAGACCATCAACTGTGACAAAGGGGATTTTCAAAGATGATTCGAGAGATGGTGCAAATGCACAGCTTATAATGGAGACTATATTGAGTAGGACCTTTATTTAGAGGAAAAGATACTTTACCAACATGTGCAATTTTTTTTTTCTTTTTATTATTTTTTTGGGATTTTGTCCAGATTTTCTCCCTAATTTAGTCGTGTCCAATTACTTCCCGTCACTAGGGGGCTCCCACATTTAGGTTACTACTACCACTCAATCGGGAGGGCCGAAGATGTGTTTCCTCCGAACCATGTGACGCCAGCCGACCGCATCTTTTCGAACTGCTCGCTCACGCACCGTTGGGGGCGGCGTTACACACTCGGAGGACAGCGCTATCCGCTCCTTCTGCTTGCGCAAGCTCACAGACGCAGTTGATTGGCTGTAAAACCGTGATTAATGTGGGAGCACTAAGTACCTCTCATCCCTCCCCTCTGAGAGAGCTCGGCCAATCAGCTATCTCTAGGCCTCCGGCTGCGGGAGGTTACAGCATCACCCGGGAATTGAACCAGCGACCTCCGGATGATAGGGCGAGCACTTTACCACTGCGCCACTCGGAGGCCAACACGTGCAATTTTGAACAATCTATGTTAACTATTAAAAAAATGTATGCTTTTTTTTCCGCATTACTTTCCGCAAATCCCTCTGTCTGTTTTTTAAAAGAAATCACTGTAATTAGCTCCTCTGGACGTGCATGTAAAGGCAATGCAATAGTTATTTTAATAGTTAATTTCAAGCAGTACTTATTTAGGGTTTGGGGAAAAAGGCAGAAAAAAAACGAGACTGTACCGAAGAGAATCTAAATTAGATCCCTTATTCTAATTCTTCATTGTACTACACTGTACTGTTCATTAAAGAACATTTACATCTAGTTTGTGTGACTGTGAAAATTCAGTGGCTGCCTGAAGTGCGTTTCAGCTCTGATCAATAGCATTAACATCCATACTTTATCTTGCTACTATTTAAAATCAGCGGCCACTAAAGTCATTTAACTCCAAAGGTAGCAGATTCTGGAACATTCTGCGGATTTATCTGATAATTTTCCCTGGATTTTTATATTCAATGCATCACATTTACAATATGATTTACCAACAACAGAACCATGTTACTGTAGTGAAGCTGCCTGGGACAGCAGCTATGATGCTACTGTCACACACTGACTGATTTCACTGAGAATGCGGAAAAAACGGTTTGATGATGTTTTGTTCAGTTAAGTCTACCAAAAGAAACCAAAAAAAAAAAACAACAACAACACAGAGGCATGTTTTTTTCCTACTATGCACATCCGGAAGAAATTCCTCATAACTCATAAACAAAATTTTTTTTGTTGTTGTTTTTTGGTGACAATATGAAAGGATTCAAAACCCAACAAAAAAATAAATCAGCTCAATCAAAAAACGGAAAAGACAGGCACGATGGAATCTGTGCAAATACCAACAAATTGATGATGCAGGGCTTTTTTTTTTTTTTTTAAAGAAAGTAACCTTGTCATTTACGAAACATGATTACTCTAGAGAACTGTTTTAGTTTTGCTTTTGATTACTGGTTGGCAGTGATTTTATCACTCTCAGCTTTTAAAAAAAGCATTTGCATTGTATTCTGCTTCATAGGGGATTTACTTTGCATTAAAGCACCTGACAAATGAATAAAGGCAAAAGTATTTGTGAGACAGGTATAGGATTCAGAAGATTCCTCAGGAGTTTCTCACACACTCACACTAGAGCATCTAGTACCTACTGATTTGGGTTTTATTCGCACTATATTTTCTTGCATTTGTTGAGGCACTTCATAGATATTGCTGACGATTTGGATCATTAGGCGACTGTTTTGAACCCTAACGGATTACCGATGGCTGTGCAGGTCCTGGCAAGGGCGTCTCCGGTGAATCCAGGGGCGCAGTGTTGGCAGCGAGGCCCGGTGGTATTGTAGCTGCAGTTCAGACAGTGTCCGGTTTCTGGGTTACAGATGCGGGTGTTCCCGTTGCACTCGCATGGCACACAGATACTGTCGGCGTTGTAGTATCCGTCAGAGCAGTTCTCACAGGTGGAGCCCTCATAGCCCTGGTTACACTGGTCACACACTGGCCGGCCGTGTTCGTCTGTCAGAACGAGAGAAAAATAAAGCAAGCAACTTTTAACTTTCATCTTCTTCTGGTTGTAATGTTTTGTGGCTACTGAAATGGTTTATTGTTTGTTGCACTTGAATCTAAAGTTCCTTTAATTAATCTGGCAACTGGGTTTTACTCTCAAGCAGAACAATAATCATTACAGTATCGTTCTAGAATAATAAAACTGTGGCATTATCGCACTTTAACTGTCTTTAAATAAAATCAATATATAATGTTTGTTCAGTTTTAGGGACATGCTTGTGTAACATACAGATACAAATGACAAAAAAAAAAAGGAAGTCATTTCAGATATTTTAAATTTTGCAATTTTTTATAATATTTTTTTTTATTTCAAATGTAAAAATCAATAAAGTGCAATCAATAATCGATTTATAACTCAAAAGTTACAAAATACCATTTTCTGCCTCAGAATTGCATGGCAGAGTCGGATGTAATACTGCAAATTCTCATTCTCATAAATACATAAACACAAATAATAAAATATATTTTGAAAGAAGGAAAGAAAGAAAGAAAAAGTTAGTTTTGCTTTTGCAGTCCGTCTTAACAGATACTGTACCAGTAAGAAGCTAATTATGTAATGAGGTGGCAAGACATTAAAGATTACAATCAGTGTTTTTCAACACTCAAGGGTGATCTTGAAAGAATAATTTGACTACCTCAGTGAAATTTCTGCGTGCATAATACAACTCATTGTATTCGAGTACATGGAATCATGATGATATTGCTCTTATATTTATATTGGAGTTATATTGTCATCAATTTGGAGAACTTGTGAGGGTAAAAAGAAAACTACAAAGAATTCTAAAAAAAAGAATTTCAAATTTCAACTTATGGTACTGAAAGCCATTCAAATATTTTAAGAATTTAATCAATCAGATATTGTAATTTTTACTAGTTGGATTATTATTACAATCTAAATTCCGAAAAAGTTAGGACATTATTTATATTTGAATAAAATGAAAACTAAACGACTTCATGTGAGCCAATATTTTATTCATAATAGAACACAGAGAACATGTACAGTGCATAACATCATCAAAAGATGATGTTTAGAGAAGATACAGAGAAACAGGAGAAATCTCTGTGCTTAACATGCCGTGCCACAGGCATCCAACAAACCAGGCCCTCAGACAACACTTAATCACAGTCTCATCGACATTATTAAATGGGCCCAGGAATACATCGAAAAACCACTGTCGGTAAACACAATCCGCCGTGCCAACTGAAGATGCCAACTAAAGCTCTATCATGCAAAAGGGAAGACATTATGTGAACATGGTCATTTTGTGCATAAAATTGTAAAATTGCTCAGTTTAAACATTTAAGTTTTATTGCGAATACAGTATTGGCTCATGTGATTTTAAAGTCTTTTAGTTTACATTTTATTAATATTTTAAAAATGTCCTTTCCGAATGTTTTCGGGCATTCGGGTTGTATCTAACGTGCACACAGGACGAGTCTTTCAAGCTCAATAATCATTTTTAATCACAATGTAAGGACAGAATACAGATCACTGGTGAAATGCTTGCCAAGAGATGCTTGCCCACTTTTTTCTTAAGGGCACAAGCACAATTTATAGCACACTTTGTTAAAAGAGGATCATGAACTTGTTTGTTCCCTTTAGTTGCTACTTACAGGCTCAGTTAGTTAATTATCTTGATATATGTTATTACCTTAAATTACCTATTGGAGTTCCTTATTTATAAGTAGGTTTCTGGGCAATCAAAACATAGGATCTGATGGTACCCTGGAGCATTTATTGTCCCTGGTGGGTTAGTTAATTATATTTTTAGTTGCCCATTCTTGCATAATATTATAAAATCATATGATGGTCTTTGGCCATCATGTGTACAGTTTCTGAGAAACACTAGAAATATAAGCTATTTTTCCTTATTATTTTAATTAAATGCAGAAAATGTTTCTACTTTGCTACAGTGGTACCTCGGCATATGAATTTAAACCGCTCTGGAGGCAAAATGCAGATAATCCGTACCAGCCACTAAAGAAAATTACCAATATTACTAATTTCCAACACTATAATTATATTTCTGCATATAAACACAATCACAACATTTAAAAAAGACATGTAAAAGGAGTAAAATATATAATTAATAGACATTAAACCTCACTTAACATTGATTTATGATTCCTCGTAGCACCGGCTGCTTTAAAAATAGACCTGAATGTGGCTCCCTTTTCTTCTTGCTAACGTCCTTGATAAAATGTAGCACAGATACAAATTGGGATTTTATAAAGTTTCTATATCATGCATCAGTTGTGTTTTGGTTCAGTGTTTTTACTCTCACAAGACTTTCTCTACAAATCACAAGGGGAATCCAACTGAGTCATGTTTAAAGAGAACCTGAAAATATACCAGGAGCTCCATTGTTTATACGCATACGACCAGTCACCATTTTTTTTGACCAGCACTGCATAATACTGCAAATCCTTCTGTCTTCTTTGTCTCACCATTGGGACAGTACCACAGGACAGTGTTTTTAAAAAAAAAATGTTATCATTGAGCTCCCAGATTGACTCATGAAGCCGGTGAGGCCGACCAAAATTTTGTAAATAGTTGTAAATAGTCATACTACTACACTGCACCGCAGTGTGTGTTTCATATAATACACATTTGGGTTTGGTATATTGAGTGCTGTTTGTGTGTCTTTCATGTTTCTGTAATCTGGTTTAATTAAATAATACCAAAATTTTTGGTACCCATAGTGGTACATCTTCACTAAATGTAAACTCGCTTGACTTTCTACTGACGCAAACAACTTTTGATTGGCTATTGAAAGTACGCCATGAAAGGGAAGTACGCCATACATGCTGAAGTGACGAAATTGTTGTGGATGCCAAAGTAAATTTCTTGCAAAAATTGTAACTTTTATAATTAAAATTCTTTCAGAAACACGAACCACTGTATTTTTATGTGATTATTTTTCCAGGTGTGTCGGAAATATTTACATAAGTTTTTAAATTTCTCAATATTTGGTATGTGCCTCCGTGCTATAATAGCAGCCGATTGAACTGTACTGAACTCTATTAGTTCAAAGCCTAAAGATTAATCTTGTATCAAATGTACGTAGGAGTGTTGCGTAAATCTGTGCTTCAATGGAATTGACTTGATCTTGATCAGTGAACATGGTGTATATTTGTTAACTTCAAATACAAAAACTGCAGAATCTTGAATATTAAATATTCAAGATAGTGAATGTTTACTTTCGTATTTTAAAATATATATAAAAAAACTGATTTTCAACATGGCCTCAGACATGCATGGACCTCACTCTACAGTATGTGTATAATCAATAATCTTTATTTAAGTTCTTTGTTTTTAATAGAAACCATTTTACCCTATAGAGCCTAAATATTCATTTCTCTGCACCAAATTAATGAAGATCTCTTGAATTTGTTGAACTCGTTTACATTATTTCCAGTGACTGAGCACTTCAGCTGATATACAACAAAGAGCTAAACCAGATTCATTTGGCCCAAGCACTGGGAATTACTGATGATACATACCATTCTCAAAGGGAGCCGTATGGCTAAATCATAGACAGTGAACAAAGATGACAACCTCCGGTGCTTCCCTGAGCTGTCTGTACTGGATGAATTCAATATTACTCTCTAATGTAATCTTCACAGGCAACAGAACAGGGCAACCACCATCTAGGTATGCATTTCAAAACATTTCCCTTCGCAACAGAAAAGCCAGTTCACAATGAATAATAACTGCAGTAGACAGCCAGAGGGATTCCCCCGGCTCATACTCACTCACTTTTTCATCTGATATATATTTTTTTTCATTTAAATTTTCTTTTTTTTCCTCCTCAAGTCTCGATTTAAATCAGTCTCATATTGAATATCTTAGCATGTCAATGTAATGAATAGAAACTTTTCACTTACAATAAATGATCTAGTAATAACTGTAGTGTACAGAGTTCAAAAATAAAATTTGCTGTGACTGTTTTTACATGTGTAATGTATACAGTGCATCTCAATAGAGTAAAATATTGTAAAAAAAACATGAAACTAATACGTACATTCTTGATTTCATTATGTAAAGTGAAAAATGTCAAAACCTTTTCTTGTTTTAATTTCAAAAAGTATAGCTTACAACTCAAAAGTGAAAATCAAAAGTCTAGTATCTCAAATTTGTCCTAAGGTCAAACAAAAAGCAATTTGCAATACAGAAATTCTGAAAATTATGTTTATTTATGCAATCAATCCTTTAGCACAAATTACTGCATCAACGTGGCATGTCTAGGAGGTGATCAGCCTGTGGCACTGCTGAGGTGTTATTACAGACAAAGACCAAGTTGCTTTAACAGCAGCCTTTAGCTTGTCTGTATTGTTGGGTTGGTGTTTCTCATCTTCCGCTTGACTATAGCCCATAGATTCTCTAGGGGGTTCAGGTCAGAATAGTCAGCCAAACAAACACAGTAATATCATGGCCAGCAAACCAGTAAGTACTGTAGTAATGTTGGCATTGTGGGCAGGTGGCCCTGATGGAAAAGGAAATCTGCATCTCCATCAAGCTTGTCAGCAGACATACATTAAGCATGAAGTGTTTTACGAAAACACTACAGTTGACTTGATACAACACAGTGGGACCAAAACCAGCAGGTGACATGGCACCCCAGTCATCACCGTCTGTGGAATCTTCACATAGAAACTTGAATTCATTGCGTATCCACTCTTTCCTCAGACTCCAGGACCTTGATTTCCAAATGAAATGCAATATTTAACTTCATTTGAAAAGATGACTTTAAACCATTGAGCAATGCTCCAGTTTCTTTTCTCTTTAGCCCAGGTAAGATGATTCTGACACTTCCTCTGGTTCAGAATGCAACAGTTGTAGCCTATTTATTGAAATGGTCTTTGTGTGGTGACTCTTGATGCATTGAGTCCAGTCTAAGTCTCCCAAGTTCATGAATCGACTTTGCTTGACAATATTTTTAAAGCTGTGGTAATTTATTTAAATAGTAATTTACTTGTAATTAAATATTCTAAAGTAAAATATGGTACTGGATTTTTGATTTTCATGAGCTGCAAACCATGAATATTGCACTTTATGTATAATGAATACATAAATATTCTATTTTATTGAGATGTACTGGATATACTACATGAATAACTACAATGATTATTTAAAGTTAGTATAATTTGCCTCAACTGTTCCAGAACAGGCGGATATTTTAAAGTCTAAGCATTTGTCAGAAACAAAACAAAATTGATTTGTAAATTATGCAGCAATTCACACAACCTATTGTACCTCTGGCTTAGCGCTTATCCGGTTGATTGTAAATCTAAGAAGTTGTATAATCATCCAGGGTTTTGTCAATTGGTTCCTGCTTTCCCCCCTGTAGTGCTGCAACACAAGAGGGATTTTCTGCACAAGCCCTGACTGATAACCGTGCAAGCTTTAACAGGATTGCCCGAATTGATCAGACTTCACTCTACTCCCTGTGGAGAAATCAAACCGAACACAGCAGCAAAATAGAGTAGCCCTTGATACTGAAGTCATCTAGACACTAAAACGTAATGTTAATTGTAATGTAAATTGGCTTGCTCACCAGGGACAAACTGACCATTTTGATTCATACGCATTCACATTCCATACAAACTTAAATAATTATTTT